>CM035169.1:35589888-35845152 GCA_020205615.1 Panax quinquefolius
TTTTATATTTTTTTGTTAGGAATTTGAAAACTCAAAGCTACAAAGTCAGTAGAGTAATTCGATTGCTATGGGATGGATATAAAATTCGTATTTTTTGATAAACGAATTATTTTCTATTTTAATTATCAAGTTTTGGAAATTAAATATTTTATTAAAATTGTGGTATGGACTCACTTTTTTGTTTTTAAATCATCTGGGTCACGGAAATTTTCTAAGATATTAGCTTTGATTTTTCCATGGTTGGTAACGTAGGAAGAAAAGAAAAGAAATATTATTATTTTAGTCTCCTTGGCTGCTCTAAAGATTTTCCTATAAATAGCGCTTAAGGTTAGAATCAAATCACACCGTAAACAAATTTTCTTTCTCTATATTGTCGAAATGATTTTGTGAGTATTTAGATACTTTGAGAGTCGTTGTTCAACAAGTTTTTTCGACTTTCATCCTATATTCGATCGTAAGCACCGCTATTTCAAGTAAGAGATGTTATTTTCTTCAGAAAATGATATTATTTCTTCAATATCATTATGTCAAATATCGGTCTAAACTTTTATCAAATTTGAACTATTTGTGTCAAAGTTACTATTCACGCTATTTACACTATTCACGATAATATTACACTATTCACTAATACGACATCATTCACCTAAAAATGAAATTTTTCCTTTTTATTCAAGATGTCTATTACGACTATCTTCGATCAGATCCATGTTTTCGATCTTTATTTTTAATCCCGCTCAAAATTGGTTATTATGGAGTCTTATCGATCTTGGATAAATCAGTAATACTAATCCCTAATATTTGTTCTTCTCGATCACCGAATTCGCTTTTCTTTAAAATATTTTTCATCATTCTCAATCTTAAATGATGATGTTATTAAATATCTTTAAATCAGAAGGCAAAGATGAATGATTAATCGATGAATATTTCGCCCGTAGTGGCAAAGATGAATGGTGTTGAGATGAACACACCAAACTCGGTGATACAAATGAATATCTTCGCCTGTAGAAAGGCAAAAATGAATATTTGATTAAAGATGTATATTAATTGTTGTTATAGGATAAAATATCATGATGAATTTTAAATCTTAAAGATAGTAGAACTCATTCTCTACTCAATTTCTTCTAATGGATTGATGTTTTCACCGCAATTGTTGATCTAAAACTTGTTTGTCTATTATATTTTATCGATTTTTTTCCCTTAAAGACTAATGATAATTTGTTGATATTATCTTAGTCATAATATTCTTTTATCGAGCTAGTGAGCTCAATCGCTCCCTTTTTGTTCCATTTTTTCTTCTCGTGACGTGAATAACATAAGAGGATCTAATGGGGTATGGAGTGATGGTTCTGTAAAGATGTTTTGCAAGTCCTCTTTATTTCAGTAAAATAGTTGTTCAATAATTGTAATGAGGACTTATTTGAGTGTGATATCGCTTTCAGTAAGACAATATTTGTATTTAAACTCACAAAGATGCAGGTCATTTATTTTTCATGACAATCAGATTATCAAGTTGTAGTTTGCTTTCAGATCATGTATTCGCTACTCGTAATGGGTGTCAGATACCTATTTTGGGGGCGCCACAAATGGGTATCGAAGTTTAGGATACGGTCTCCAAGCGAGATCTGAATGTAACTGAGAGGGGTAGAGATGAGTAAATCTTTCGCTAAGATGTCCTACCTAAGCTTATTTTGTTGGCCGATCATAATATAGTGGATATTACGTGATATGTTAATTTGTTTAATTAACCTCAGATATGGCAAAGATTTAAGAATGGTCACGAGTAACGCTAACAATGGAGTGTATGAGACCGTGGAACAACCTTTAGTCATAAACCGTGAGAACGCATAACAGAAAGCAATATTCCTCCGTAAACAACACTACCGAGCAAACGATGAACGATGGAATGTTTAGAGTTTTTTTGCGCTCATGCAAAATCGCATTTGTGAGACTCGTGGTACAAAATACGGGTGGAAGTGATAAGCAACGCTACGGCCGTCACACAACAAGCGCTTCAAGAATTGGGACCACCGTAATTTATCGAAAGCGGATCCGATCAACGCTAAAACGCGGGTCAAGCAAATTACCAATATATTCGATGTCTTGGGACGACGAGGAATGTAAGGTTCCATTCGCCACCTTTATGTTTCACCATTGAGAGTGCATCATCGGTGGGAGTGTGTGAAGCATCACCGGCCGCACTCAACATATCTGGGAAACGTTTCAAACTCAAGAACGACAAGTACTTTCCTAAAGTATTCATTATACGTAAGGAGGTAGTTTATCAAATCGAATAAAACAAATACGACGGTGTCCCAAAGACGAAGGCAAAGTTCACAGAGTTATCCAGTGCTCAGACCATTCGGTCGAGAATGAGGAACGAATGACGAGGATTTTTCCGAGAGGCCTAAAACCCGAGATTCAAGAATATCTTATCTCTCATAAATTTTCTTTATATTCGACATGTCAGAATACGACTTCAATTATTAGAGCGAGATAATGAGTATGTTCAACCAAGGGACACAACCAGGATCATACCGGCAAGGCCATCTGAGCAATGAAACCACCGTGAGGAAAACATTCTGGACAAAAGCGGAATAACTCTCCTGTGGTAATCGCAAGCGGTTGATAATAAGGAACGAAATGGAGGAGATTTCAAAAAAGAGAAGGTACATAACAATGATAACGCGTGAAGACGCGTTAAAGACAAACATCAACTCGCTTTGTGGGAGGAGAACGAGCACCGCCATTTATTATAAATGCGGAAAAGGGACATATCGCCCCAAACCGCCACAACAATTCAAGGTATGTTATAACCGTGGAAAGGAGGGCCATATAAATGAGAGTGTTCAGAGAAAACCAAGTTCAAGTCGGGATGGTGACTCAAAAAAGTCGCTCCTGATAAGTCGAAATCACGGCTTCGGAAGAAATATTGTCGTATTTGCCAAAACGCCAGAGAACCCGAACGAGGTGATCACGGTAAGCTTAATCTTGAATTCTCGCGAAGTTTATACCTTAATAGATACCTTGCCTACCCATTCTTTATCTCTCCCGCTCGCTCAACGCTTAAACTCGACCCCGAGAAATTAGACTTTGATTTATCAAATGGAGACCTGCTAGAGAAACTTTTATTACGTCCAATCGCTTATAAATCTGCTTAATCCAAGTCAAGCACCATCACATTACCTCGCGGATCTTATATCTTTAAAGATACTTGCTTTTGATGTGTTTTTGGAATTGATCGTTAACTACTCATCATGCCAAAATTGATTGTTTTCGTAAGGTCATTAGTTTTCATATTCCTAACCAACCCGTATACTAATTCAAACAACTAAACCACTAAAATCACCATCATTATATCAAGCCATAAAGCTATTCGCTTATCGAAAACTATGTCAAGCTTTCTTAACCCATGTTATTGATTTGAACAAAGACAAGTCATATTTGAATAATATTTCGCTTGTTAGAGAATTTCCCGATGTATTTCCCCCAAGAACTTCCCTGCCTACCCCGTAACGTGATGTTGAATTCTTTATCGATCTCAACCGAAAGACAAAGCCCATTTCTAAAACCCCATATCGAATGGCTCCTATCGAACTTCGTGAGTTAAAAGTCCAACTACAGGAGTTATTAGACATTGGTTTTAGTCATCCTAAAGACATCTCCTCGGGTGCTCTTATTTTACTCAGAAAGAAAAAAGACTTGAGATGCGACTTTTGATTGACTAATCGAGAATTGAACCATGTCACCATCAAGAATAGTATCCACCACCGCATTGATGACTTTTTTTCGACTACCGAAGGAGAGCACAATTCTTTTCAAAGATCGACTTTCGCTTTTGATATCATCAAATCAAGATTAAAACCGAGGATATTCCAAAGACCGCCTTTCGTAACTCGATACTTTATTATTATAAATTTTAGTTATGTCTTTGATCGACTTAATGCCTCGCTACTTTCATGGATATGATGAACCGTATTCAAGGAATATTTGATCAGTTCGTTGTTGCTTTTTATTGATGACATCCTCATATATTCCAAAAGCCGTGAAGATCATGAGCACCATTCAAGTCGATACTTCAAAGGCTTCGTGAAAACAAACTATATGCCAAGTCGAGAAATGCAAGTTCGCTTCGAGGAAGTAGCCTTCCTCGCACGCGGTGTCAAAACACTGAGTATCTCACGACCCTTGCCAAGATCAAGCTTATACAAAGTCGGGAGCAACCAAGCTCGAGATCAAGTACATAGCTTTCGGGCTTAAATTTGGTTACTATCGGAGTTTTCAGGAAGGATTTTCTCGAATCGCTACTCGTTAACTCAAATTTCACCTCATAAAGATACAAAATTCGGTTGGAGCGAGGATCATGAGAAGAGTTTCCAAGAACTCAAGAGAGACTCATTTCAAACTGCTCGGCAATACCATCCGGTTCTTGGATGGATTTGTTATATACAACGATGCTTCGCGCAAAGGTTGTTAGATGTGTTCTCATGCAACATGGAAAAGTCATAACCTATACGCCGCCACAACTCAAAGAATATGAGAGAAATTATCATACTCATGATTCGAGTCGGCAAGCAATGCCGTTGTGTTGAAGATCCGGAGACACTACCTATATGGGGAGATAGTGGAGATCTATACGCATCATAAAAGCCTCAAATATTTCTTCACCCAAAAGAACTCAACATGTGGCAAACGACGCTGGCTCGAAGTTGTTGAAAGATTACGACCATACTATTCAATACCATCCTCAAAAGCAAACGTAGTGGTCGGCCATTACATCGAGTAGAAGATCGACGCGGCACGGTAAAGGCAATGTTGTTAACACAAAGACCCATTTTCAGACGATTTACAAAGGATGGGGATTGAAAGAAAAGACTCAGGACCCACGATGATGGCGAATATACGAGTAGAACCAACTTTAATTGATAAAGTTAAAGTCGCTTGCTACATGACCTGGGGGTGATGAGTATGAAGAAGAAAAAGCAAAGAAGGTGCCGTTTGTAAGCAAGAATCGATGAAGAATGAATACTTCGAAATCAACTTTAGACTTTCTTCCACATTAACGATTCTCGACTTAAAGCATGTAATCATGATGGAGGCACAACAACACCCTCATGCAATCCATCTGGGAGTACCAAAATGTATCATGATCTTCAACATACATTTTGGTGGAATAATACGAAGAGAGAGATCGCTGAGTTTACCTCGAGGTGTTTAACCTCACAAACGTAAAGGCGCAAGAAAGCATCAAGTGCCAAAGGGTCCATCAGCAACCACTGAGATTCCGAAATGGAAGTGGAAACACATTACCACGGATTTCAAGCATGTGTCTTCCCAAAGTTTCTCAAGGCATAGATGCGATTTGGGTTATTGTTGATAAATTAACCAAGTCCGCTTCATTTCTTACCAATGCGTGAGACTTATTCCTCGAACGCCTTACCGTATGTACGCGAATGAGATTGTGAGATCAACGGCACGCCATATCAATAGTTTCAATCGTGACTCAAGATTCACTTCAAGATTTCGGGTTAGGCTTTGCAGAAAAGCTATATAGCACGAATTTATGATTCGGGCCTCAAAGATACCATCCTCAAACGAACGCATAATCGTAGAGGAATATTCAAACCCTTAAAGATCTATTAAGACTCAGGTCCTAGATTTCAAAGGAAGTTGATAAGTATTGCCAATCGGTGGAATTCTCCTACAACAACAGCTTATCGCCAAGTATAGTAATGTCTCCATTCGAGGCATCAGTATGGGCGAAAGTGTCATTCTCCAAAGATGTCGGGACGAGGTGGGAGAAAGCAACGTTGTTGGGACCGTAATTAGTACGCGATAACTACGTAAAAGATCCAAATGATTCGACAACGATTCAAACCTCACAAGATCGATAAAAGGTTGTTATAATCGATCTTCATCGGAAAGGATGTGGAATTTAATATCGAGATCATGTATCTTACACGTATTGCTCCATGGAAGGGAGTTACAAGATTTGGGAAGAGAGGAAAGCTCAATCCACGATTTGTTGGGTCTATTTGAGATTCTCGATCGAATAGGAAATGTGGCCTATAGACTCAAGATTACTCCAAGTATGTCTCGTGTTCATAATATTTTTTCACATATCTATGTTTTGTAAATATGGAAAGACCCAAACCATATTATCAAGCTTAGAACTCATTTAGATAATAAAGATTTAACGTATTTAAGAGTAATTAAGATCTTCGATAGGAAGAGAGCATGTCCCACGCACCAAGGTTATACCACAAGTTAAGGTTTTGTGGAGAACCATACTATCGAGGAAATGATCTGGGAGATGGAATCGGAAATAAAAGCCAGGTACCTCACCTTTTCAAACACCAGTGACGTACGTTAATTTCGAGGATCTAAATTTCATAAGGAGGAGAGTTGTAAGACCCCAAATTATTATGAATAAAATCTAATTTCCTCTATTTATTATCAGTGAATAATAAGGTGATAATTTGATATAATACTTTGGTTATGGGGAAATGTGCAAATTTTGCAAAATAAGCAAGTGGTTATAAAATATTCATTGTTTAGTCGGAGAATATTTGTTTCAGTCGTGGAATATTCTTTGTTGTCTTGAATATTCGTATGCGACTACAAGCGAAATACATTCAGGGGTCGTTATAATGTAATAAATTGCCTGATAAAGAAAATTACAAGTTTGAGTTTTATAAATAATTCACGAATTGTTACCAAGCTAACACTGCTGGATTACCCGTGGTTAAAATACAGAATACGCTGGTCGCATAATAAGAAAGACACGGTATCATGACAAAGATTGTTGAATTATTGATTCTTACGTAAAGAAGACACTACTCAATAATTGTTACATGAGAATTATCGCTCAATATTTTATTTTATCGATTCAATAATTGTCAAGGTTGATATTTTATATTATCGATGTTTCAATAATTGTATTTGCATAATATTTCCCATTATCTAACAACAATTCATATTATTTGTAAGACCCCAACTTTTATGAATAAAGATTAATTTCTCTCAAATATATTTTTGAATATTATGAAAGTGGATATGATATAATGTTATAGTCAGGTAATATTTACAAATTTTGCAAAAGTAAGTAAGTAGTTATATAATATTCGATTGGTCTGGGAATATTCGTTTTAACAGGAATATTAAGCATTTACGACAAGACAAACATTAAGGGACCCCACAACGGAAGTATTTTCGTAGGTAAGAAAGCGACATAATTATCTTTTATAAAAATAATAATCTACGGAAGTGTTACGCTTAAAACCGTTGAACTACACGGTAGTAAAAGTACAAGAATATCGCTATTGATCGATAAGAAGACACCAGATTGGTTATCGATGCTTACGTGAGAAGTCACTCGCTTATACTCAATTATTCTTTATAGTAATTGTCAGATCATATCTCTCATATTATTGATTCGATTGTCACAAAAGATCATCCGCATTATATGATATATTATTAAATCAATAATTGAGATGACAAAGTTATTCATATTATTAAATTGTAATATTTATTGCGACGCCTAAAATTAGGTATACGTCACCCATCTTGGGTCATACTTACATGGTACATAAATTCAAATACAACTTACTAACCTAATCGTCATGGTACAATACGACATAAACCGTGAGTTTGAATACATATATTGTCTACTAGATATTATACAAACTCAAAAAGAGTCCTCATTACAATTATTATCACACTATTTCACGTAATAGTGAGGACTACTAATGCTATCCTCCTGACCATTACTCCGTTCCCGACTCGTCTCCAAATATGTTCTCATTTCACGAAGAAACAATGAAAGAAAGGTGAGCTCAACTAACCCAAGAAGAAATATTATGACTAAGATAATGCGTAATAAATTATCATTAGCCTTCAACAGTTGTTAAACCGATAAAATACAATGATAACCAGGTTTAATCTGCAGCTGAATTAGCGATCCATTAAAAGAGTCAAGTAGAGAATAAAGTCTACTATCTTTTAGGTTTTAAAAGGTTTTCATCAATTTTATCACCGAGACTCAAATTAATAAAAATAAACCACCACATCTAATCATCCCTCACACTACCAAGGATTTTCATCAAATTATCAATGGTCGCGACTATACCGAATCACCCCGGGTCATAATCATACCAACAATCTATCCATCATCGAATTACGAAGCCAATCGAGGACTTTTGTCACATCATTTATATCAAGTCATGATTATACCAATGATCCCCGGTCATAATCATACTAAGTTCATCTATGCTACGTAAGCCAAAGATAACATAATATAACATGAGGATGATGACAACGACATAATAATTCAATAAAACAAGTTCAAGAATTATTTAATCCATGAATTATTAACGTCCAAATTGTCAACAATATCTCGTTTCGTAGAGTAAAATTCAAGAATGATCGGAAGAATATTTCCATGAAAAGATATCGGATGAAACGCAAATATCAAGGATATTCTACTAATTTCATGGAGTATAGAAGTCAAAGTTTTAACCAACCGGGTATAATAAAGAATGGAATAACAAAAGAAATCACCACGTATGCATGCATGTGATAGCATGTACGTTATTCCAACAGTATTAATAATAACGGAAACCAGTCGTGAAATTACAATTTATGCGTGGATGTTCCAACAGAATAATAAAGATGGAACCCGGATCCGGTAAAAAACACAGATAGATATTCCAACAGAATGATAAAGACGGAACCAGTCCGTAATTGTAAAACACATGTATGTGATGTTCCAACAGAATAATAAAAAGCGAAACGGTCCCAAGGTGTAAAACACATGCATGATGTTCCAATGTAATAATAGAAAGAATGTCACCAAGTATAGGGTAAATCACAGGCATATCTGTTTATTCAACAATGTAATAATAAGCGATGGAATAACATAAGGATTTCACAAAGTATAGGGTATCCATGTATACAAAGTTATGTATAGGTATACCACTTTTTACAAAGTTATTCCAATGTAATAATAATGAATGGAATAATGTAAGTTCTCTTCAAGAAGAAAGAATAACACCCCTTACCGTAAAAGAACCTGAATATAGAAGTAGTGAAGTAGCGAATACTCTTCTTTCTTTCTATAACTTTCTCTATATAACTTCTCTCTATAATTTCTCTCTAGAGTTTCAATGAATTCGTAAAGAAAATAATGAAGGAATGAGCTTATTTATAGAAAATGGAATGATAAAGAATTAATCCATGAACTATCCCAGATTGATTTACTTTAATCATCGACGGGATATATTTAAAGAAAATCTTTTAAATAAAATATAATATATTCTATTTATATAAAAACATTTTACTATGCAAACACTATGCAATACTATGCAAAACACTATGCAAAAAACACTATGCAACACTATGCATAATAAAATATAATATATTCTATTTATGTAATAACTTTAATAAAGTATTCTATTTTATATAAAAAGATGTTTCGCTTTTATTACGTTAATAATACTGAATAAAACAAAACGTCATTATCGCTATAATAATTCATATTATTAATCGAAATAATAATAGAATCAAACTGAGTGACTTCTCACATAAGCATCAATAATCAATACCGTGTAATGTTTTCTTATGCAACCACATATTGACATGTACTTTTACTACCGAGTAGTTCAACAAGAACCTACGGTAAAACTTCCGCCGTTATTTCAATAAAATATTTTTTTGTCGCTTTCAATCCGATAATAATTACGTTATGGGGTCCACCAATGATTGAGTAGTTATGCGAATATTCCCTCGCTAAACCCGAATATTCCCCACCAATCGAATATAATATAACCACTTGCATACTTTTCAAAATTTATAAATCACCTACAACTATAATATTATCTTGAATTCACACCATAATATTAAAAAAATTATTTCAACAAAATTTAAATCTTTATTGATAAAATCCGGGTCTCACAATCTCCTCCTTATGGAATTTAAGCCCTCGAAATTAGAATTGCTACGATATGATAAAGAGATGAGGATACCTTGAATACCTTTATCGCTTAAAACATTAAATTCATTTTTGCAATCCTACCCGAAAGATATTCATTAACAATTCATCTTTGCGACTACGTGCCGAAAAGATATACAATCAGAAACCAATAATCATCGAGACTCGACAATAGTATCACAACCATGAATTATCCACGCACCAATCGGCCAAGGATATTCGTGTTTTCAATTACGGTTATGATTATTATACCACAATCCTTGTCAATAATCATACCAAGTCCATCTATGCACGTAGTAAAGCGCAGATGACTTTGAACGCATCCATGAATTAATATTTCATTCTTTGAGACTCATTTCAATAATTAATCCACATCATCGAATCATCCCCGCACTACTGGGCCAGGATATTCATTAGTATCACGACCACAAATTATCCATGCACTACTGACCAAAGATAATTGTGTTTTTCGATTACTGATTATGATTATACTGGAAACAATCCTCAGGTCATAATCATACCAAGTCCATCTATGCACGTAAGCCACGTATGACTTTGAACGCATCCATGAATTAATATTTCATTCTTTGAGATTCACCAATAATTAATCCACATCATCGAATCATCCCCTTTCTACGGGCCAAGGATATTCATTAGTATCACGACCACAAATTATCCACGACTACTACTGACCAAAGATAATTGTGTTTTTCAATTACGGTTATGATTATGCTTTAAACAATCCACTGCAGTAATAATCATACCAAGTCCATCTATGCACGTAAGCGGATGACTTTGAACACATCCATGAATTAATATTTCATTGGCGAGACTCAAATTTCAATAATTAATCCACATCATCGAATCATCCACCACATTTCTACGTGCCAAGGATATTCATTAAGATCACGACCACAAATTATCCATGCACTACGGCGAAAGATAATTGTGTATTCATTTACTGATTATGATTATACCGAATAATCCGTGGTCATAATCATACCAAGTCCATCTATGCATCTACACTGCCTTCTGTATTGACTTTCAACATAATATAAACGTGAGGATAATGATATAAAGAATCAATCAAATGAGATAAAGGATAAATATTAAACATTTATAATATAATTTATCCGAGATTCAAGAATATCCCCATGTTATCAATCATTTAATAATCTCATAATCTAATAACATTAATATTATAACAATATTTTAATCACTTCTTAAATTTATAAACAATTTATCTTAATTGTTTACACTTTACCATATAATGCATTTAATCATTCAAAATTGTCATACTCATAAGATATCATCACCAATTATCAAATCTCTCATAAAAAAATATGCATATATTCTATATAGGATTCTCTAGCCATAAAATCCTATTTTCAACTTTGTTATTCTTCACATAACATATTTAACTCATATGTTAAGTAACTAAACTATTTTCATGAAAAATACCAAATCAGCCCCAAAAATATTTCTTTTCTGGGATTTAGCATAATATAGTCCCATAATGAAAATATATTTTTCTCGAAATTTTAAAATTCATTTACTATTTTTCAAAAATCAATTTCTAATTAATTCCTTAAGAAATTAGCTACCTCAAGGTTAACTCCAAAATTCCCAAATCTTGGCAGGATCTTACACATGTTAACGTGAGCTTCTAGTTTAAATTTCATGGTCATCGAGTTATAGAACTCCGGTTATAGCATTTTTCGTCGAAAAAACCTAAATATTGAAATAGTCATAACTTGCTCATTTTAAGTCAGAATGAGCTCATTTTTGGACAGGAGGTACTTTATACCATATACTTTCATGTCCCAAAAGACCAGAATTTTTCTCATAATTTAAGTGGCCGAAACAGCCCCTTAAAGTTTCTGGGCAGTAGCATTTTTGAAATTTACAGCTTTGGCCTCCTTTGCTAAAATCAGTCCACACAAAAATCTACAATACTTTTTCCAGTAATCCCACTTGGATTAGTTAGGTAACTCATAGATCTAACTCTAGGACTTGACCACATTCAAAAATTCAAAATATAATAAAAGATATGGTCAATTGAATTTCATATTCGTTTTTTCACCAAAATCGATTTTCAACTCTTTGTGATTTCTAAGAAACTTTCATGTTTTCACATACTAACCAACATAACTCATCATAAAACTTACTAATACTTCATATACCCATGATTTTTATTAGTTCTATACTTTTATTATGACTTTCATCATAATCCACGTAATGCATCCTTTTAGTTGAAAAAATATTTGAGGGTTTAAGAAATGGGTTTTTGTCTTTGGGGTCAATACAAAATTCGATTTCACGCTTCTAGGGTAGGCTAGGAAGTCTTCAAGAATACGCCAAGAAATTTATTAATGATAGAAATATCATTCAAAATCATTCTATCTCGTCCAAGACTTGGATAATCGTCACATTAATACCAATCGTGACTTCTATCCCTTAACCTAGAATAAGACCTCACAATGATACCTATAAACTTGCCATCTTCATTCACGATGTAATCGCTGACGTAAAGCTTCGGCTTGCATTGCATTCCATACAAGGAAGTCAACAACGAAAGGATCGGGCTCTTTACTTATGGCTTGATATAACAGTGATTAACTTTAGGGTTTGGTTACTTTGAATTCGTATAACAGGTTGGTTATGAATATAAAAGCTAACAACCTTACGAAAAACATGATGAGTAGTTAACCAATTGATTCCTAAAATCACATCAAAGGCAAGTATTTTCAAAAAGATAAGATCGACAGGTAACGTGAAAGTGTTTATTTGAATCAAACAAGATTTAAAAATAGTAGCGATATGAAGGCTCCTACTAACGAAGTTTCAACCAATAAGTCAAAGTCTAAATTCTCCGAGTTAAATTTAAACGTTGAGCGCAACTAGGTGAAATAAAAGAGTGGGTAGAATCGGTATCTAACACGGTATAGACTTCGCAAGAGCTTATGATTACTTACCCGTGATAATCTTATTCGGGTTCTCCACACGATAAAAACGCTCTCTCTTAAACTACCTGGCTTTTGTTTTTATGCGGGACACCTTTGGTGCCACTATCCCAATTGGACTTGACTTCACTATCGACAAAATCGAGCTAAATGACCTTCTTTCTTGAAATTTCCACTTCTATTATCTTTGCCATGATTACCAATAGGAAGTGGTTACCATTCTTAGCATGATAATTTCCCCGATGGTTATCATTGTTCGATAGCCGTTGCCACCAATATGATTATTATCGTGTTGTTGGTGGTTACCTTTTTGTTTGAATCTGAATCAACACTCTCATGTGCTTCATTGCTTATCTCAACATTTTCGGATGTCATTTTCAAATCTCACCACAAAACATGGGTTAAATAACATATCACATATTATCCTATACTCTACGGCCACCAAATAAATACCACATAAACTTAGGTAGGTCATACTAGCGAAGAATTCCGTCTCTCCCTCTAGTACTATTCTCACATCTTAGCTAGGGATCATATCCTAAGCTCGATACCAATAATGGCGCCCCCAAAATTAGGTATACGTCACCCATCTTGGGTCGCCACTTACATGGTACATAAATTCAAATACAACTTACTAACCTAATGCGTAAGTTATACAATCGACATAAAGCGTGAAGTTTGAATACATATATTGTCTACTAGATATTATACAAACTCAAAAAGAGTCCTCATTACAATTATTATCACACTATTTCACGAATAGTGAGGACTACTAATCTTATCCTCTGGACCATTACTCAGTTCCCAGACTCGTCCCCCAAATTTGTTTCTCATTTCTGAAGAGAAAGCGATGAAAGAAAAGGGTGAGCTCAACTAACCCGAAGAAATATTATGACTAAGATAATGCGAATAAATTATCATTAGCCTTCACAGATGTTAAGCGATAAAATACAATAAACAACCGGTTTAAGCTGCGGTGGAATTAGCATCCATTAAAAGAGTCAAGTAGAGAATAAAGTCTACTATCTTTTAGGTTTTAAAAGGTTTTCATCAATTTTTATCATTGAGACTCGACAATAAATAAACCACCACATCTAATCATCCACATACCACGGTCGAGGATTTTCATCAAATTATCGATAGTCGGTCACTACTATCACCGAATCACCTGGTCATAATCATACCAACAACTATCCATCAACTTTGCATTACGAATATTTTGAGGACTTTTGTCACATCATTTATATCAAGTCATGATTATCTTACCGAATGATCCACAGTCATAATCATACTAAGTTCATCTACGCACGTAAGCGAAAGATAACATAATATAACATGAGGATGATGACAATGACATAATAATTCAATAAAACAAGTTCAAGAATTATTTAATCCATGAATTATTAACGTCAAATTGTCGACATGATCTTGTTTAAGTGAGTAAAATTCAAGAATGATCGGAAGAATATTTCCATGAAAAGATCTTGGATGAAACGCAAATATCGAAGGATATTCTATTAATTTCATGGAGTATAGAAGTCAAAGTTTTAACCAATTTGGGTATAATAAAGAATGGAATAACAAAAGAAATCACCATGATGCGATTGCCGCGCAGTACAGAGTTATTCAACAGAATAATAATAACGGAACCAAAGTCGGTGAAATTCACCACCGGCGGTGATGTTCCAACAGAATAATAAAGATAGAACCGGATCCGATGTAAAACACACGAATAGGATATTCCAACGGAATGATAAAGAAGCGGAACCAGTCCGTGTAAAACACACGAGCGGGATGTTCCAGCAGAATAATAAAAAAGCGGAACCGGTCCGGTGTAAAACACATGTGACGGGATGTTCCAAATGAATAATAGAAGAATGTCACCAAGTATAGGGTAATTAAACAGCGTATCTGAGTTATTCCAACAGAATAATAAGCAATGGAATAACATAAGGATTTCACAAAAGTATAGGGTATGCATGCGTATGAGGTTATGTATAGGGTATGCCACTTTTACAAAAGTTATTCAACAGAATAATAATGAATGGAATAATGAAAGTTCTCTTCGAAGAAAGAATAACACCCACTACCGTAAAAAGAAGCTGAATATAGAAGTAGTGAAGTAGCGAATACTCTTCTTCTTTCTATAACTTTCTCTATAAACTTCTCTCTATAATTTCTCTCTCTAGAGTTTCATGAATTAAGTAAGAAAATAATGAAGGAATGAGCTTATTTATAGGAAAATGGAATGCGTAGTAACTAATCCATGAACGGTCGATTGATTTACTTTAATCGGACTAAGATATTTAAAAAAATCTTTTAAATAAAATATAATATATTCTATTTATATAAAAACATTTTACTACGCAAACACTTTATGCAATACTATGCAAAACACTTATCAAAACTACTTACGACACTATGCGTAATAAAATATAATATATTCTATTTATAGAATAACTTTAATAAAGTATTCTATTTTATATAAAAAGATGTTTACGTTTTATTACGTTAATAATACGAATAAAACAAAACGTCATTATCATTATAATAATTCATATTATTAATCGAATGATAATAGAATCAAACTGAGTGACTTCTCACATAAGCATCGATAATCAATACTGCAGGTGTCTTTCTTATGCGACCACACGTATTCTTGTACTTTTACTACTAAAGTAGTTCAACAATAACCACGGTAAAACTTCCGCCATTATTTGATAAAATATTTTTGTCGTTTTCTCGATCCGACAATAATTACATTGTGGGGTCCACCAATGATTGAGTTATTATGCGAATATTCCTGCTAAACCAATATTCCCCGACCAATCGAATATAATATAACCACTTGCATACTTTGCAAAAATTTATAAATACTACCCACAACTATAATATTATCTTAAATTCACACCATAATATTAAAAAATTATTTCAACAAAATTTAAATCTTTATTGATAAAATCAAAGGTCTCACATTTATAATGTCTAAAAGTTACGTCGAGGAGAGGTTTGGTCACCTAATCACTTGGCCAATAAGGAGAAATCCTTATCTGAAAGCCCTCTTTCACTTGAACGACATGGTTGTTAAATATTATGAGTTATAATATTAATGATGAATAAGTTAAATGTTGATTAAAGATGAATTTGATAGTTCCATTGTGTTGAGATTATTAGTGTTAGTGGAAATCGACATATATTCTGATGATATTGATGTCTGGGAGTTATATTGATAAATCGGGTAATTTATCTGATAAATGAGTAATTAATTGCTACTAATTCACATGCTTATATAACTATTTGTTCACATATGTGTACTATTGAATCACATTCTTGTACTATTAGGGGAGTTGGTGCAAGATTGATAATACTTGTCTGACTAAGTTAAAAATAGAGGTATAGATTGAGGTACTATACTGTAATTCGTATTTTCACATAATTATAACTATTGGTTCACATGATTGAACTATTGATTCACATTATTTACAATTAGGGGAGGTGGTGCAAGTTTGATAATACTTGCAAAACTAAATTAAAAATGAAAGAAAAGTTGAAGGTATTGTACTATAATAGTTCGAGCCCCAAAACGTGTAATTATCGAAACTATATTTTCCTATAAATAGAAGCTCATTCTTCCTTCATTTCTCACCAACTCACTAAAGTTATAGAGCATTTATTATAGAGAAAAATTATAGAGAGAAAGAAGAAGAGAAGTCTGCTACCTAACTATTCCAGCATCTTGTTTTTTCTATGGTAAGGGGTATTATTTCTTTCGTATTCATGAAGAGAACTTATGTTATTCCATTCTTTATTATTATGTTGGAATAACCTGTATATGCGAAGTACCTCATACATGGTGTTATTCAATTCTTATTATTCTCATTGGAATAACTTTGTTTATCCATGATCGCATACACGGTGAAATTCTTCTAATATTCCGTTCTTTATTATTCGTGAATATCCCATTCACATGCATACTTACGCGGGACTGGTTCCATTATTTATTATTCGTCCGAATATCCTCGCTCCGTGCGCTTATCTTTGGACCCGGTTTTATTATTTATTATTCTATTCGAAAATATCAATATGCGTGCGTTTATCTCTTAACTCGGTTTAATTATTTATTATCAGATTGGGAATAACATGTTTCAGGCGATCTATCGCACGCGATGGTGAATCATTCATTATTCCATTCTTTATTATTCATTGAATAACTTATCTCTGTGGATTACCACATACGTGGTGAATGATCCTTTATATTCATTCCTTATTAAATTGTGGAAATGATCTCAGTAACGTTGATAATCATATGGGTGAAGATCTATTGAAGTTTCATATATTCTATTATACTCAAATTGGTTAAAGTTTTGGCTTCTATACTCCATGAAATTAGTAGAATATCCTGGATATTTCAAGCTTCATCCAAAGATCTTTTCATGGAAATATTCTTACGAGCATTCTTGAATTTTACTCCACAAAAGCGTGATCATGTTGACAATTTGAGCGTTATTGAGTTCGGGATAAATTAACTTATTAATCTTTAAAATTTATTCTTGAACTTGTTTTATTGAATTATTATGTCATTGTCATCATCCTCATGCTTATATTGTAATGAAAGTCATCTTTGGCTTACATGCATAAACGGACTTAGTATGATTATGACCAAGGATCATTCGGATAATCATGACTGTAATGTTATAAATGATGTGGTAAAAGTCCTCGATGGCCTATAATGCATTGATGGGCGGACGTTTTTGGTATGATTATGACCGAGATTATTCGAAGTATAATCGTGACATTGATGATTTAATGAATATCCTTGCCCGTATGAGGATGATTAGATGATGTGGTTTATTTATTGTCGAGTCTCGTGATAAAAATTGATAAAGCATTTTAAATCATAGAAGATAGTAGATATCACGCTACTTGAATTCTTCTAATGGATTATTTATTCACCGCAGCTTAAACTTGATGTCTATTATATTTTATCAGTTTAACATTGTTGAAGACTATTGATAATTTATTCTCGCATTATCTTAGTCATAATATTTCTTACTAAAGCTAGCTGAGCTCACCCTTTCTTTCACCGTTTCATCAGAAATGAGAATATAGTCGACGAGTTGGGAAAAGGAGTGATCGGTCCGGATGATAAGATTAGTAGTCATCACTATTACATTAAATAGTGTGACAATAAATTTAATGAGGACTCCTTTGAGTGTGGATATTATCTAGATGACAATATTCTATTAAAACTCTCATTTTATGTATTGTTGTATATTTACACTGACTCAGTTGTATAATTAAGTTTGTATTTATATTATGTACTACGTGTATTGGCGACTTCAAGATGGGTGATGTATACCTATTTTGGGGGCGCCATACGGTTAATATCAAAGCTTAGGATATGATCCTCGGCCGAGATGTGAGACAAGAACTAGGAGGGAGAGACGGAAATCTTTCGCTAAGATGACCTACCTAAGTTTATTTGGTATTTAATTGGCTCACGTAGTATATAGGGATAATATGTGATATGTTAATTAACCCTTCTTTGTGGCGATGATTAAAATGGCATCCAAAATGTTGAGATAAGAAATGAAGCACATGAGACCATTGAGTCACCAACGATCAATACCTAGGTAATGTGCAACAGGGAAGACAATAATCCTCATATAAACAATAACACCGATGAAATGGTGAACGATGGGATAGTTAAAGGCTTTATGCAATTCAGGCTATATCGGTGAGGCGGCTCTCATCCAAAATGCAGGGTGGAAACACCGACAACTCTCGAGACGATCACCGCTTAAGCAGTTCGGAGTTTGGGACCACCAAGTTTTTGGAGGCCAAAACCACTTAAAAGTGAGGCGTGGATAAAGCGAGATCAACAAGATATTTGATGTCTTGGGATGCTCAGAGAGCAAAAGGTTCCTTTGCCACATTCATGTTGTGTGCAGAGGCAGTGCATTCTTGGTGAGAATCAGTAAAGCGTACTCAACCTACCGCTGACCGAATATGTCTTGGGAGAAGTTCCAAGAGCTGTTCAACGACAAGTACTTTCTTGAAAGTATTCACCATACTGAAGGAGGTAGAGTTCATCAAGTTTGAGCAAAATAATATGACCAGTGGCGCAGATGAAGCTAAGTTTGCCGAAAGTTATCTCGGTTTCGTCCCCACTTGGTTGATAATGAGTGAGAATGACGCGATGTTTCTAAGAGGTTTGAAACCCGAGATACGTCAATACCTTATCTCTCACAACTGTGTTTGTATTCCGGATATTGTAAATATGGCTCCGCTTATTGGGCCTTGATAATGAGTCAATCCAACCAAGAAAGCGCAATTGACAAATCGATAATACCAAGTGGTAGCGATCATCAAGCGGTGATAACAAGCGTGGAGGAATCAACACGCGAAATGATAATCACTGATTGGTAATCATGGCCATAACAATAAGAGTGGATGTGGCGCCCCAAAATTAGGTATACGTCACCCATCTTGGGTCGCCACTTACATGGTACATAAATTCAAATACAACTTACTAACCTAAGCGTAAGCATACAATACGACATAAACCGTGAGTTTGAATACATATATTGTTCTACTAGATATTATACAAACTCAAAAAGAGTCCTCATTACAATTATTATCACACTATTTCACGAATAGTGAGGACTACTAATGCTATCCTCTCGGACCATTACTCCGCTCCTTCTCAGGCTCCCCAAATTTATGTTCTCATTTCACGAAGAAAATGAAAGAAGAAAAAGGGTGAGCTCAACTAGCCCAAAGAAATATTATGACTAAGATAATGCGAGAATAAATTATCATTAGCCTTCAATGATGTTAAACCGATAAAATACAATAAACAACCAGTTTAATCTGCAATTTAATTAGCAATCCATTAAAAGAGTCAAGAGAAATAAAGTCTACTATCTTTTAGGTTTTAAAAAGGTTTTCATCAATTTTTATCATTTGAGACTCGACAATAAATAAACCACCACATCTAATCATCCCTGTACCCACGATTCAAGGATTTTCATCAAATTATCAATGGTCACGATTATACCGAATCACCCCCGGTCATAATCATACCAACAACTATCCATCAACGCATTCACAGTGCCATCGAGGACTTTTGTCACATCATTTATATCAAGTCATGATTATACCGAATGATCCTCGGTCATAATCATACTAAGTTCATCTATGCAGACGTAAGCCAAAGATAACATAATATAACATGAGGATGATGACAATGACATAATAATTCAATAAAACAAGTTCAAGAATTATTTAATCCATGAATTATTAACGTCCAAATTGTCAACACGATATCAAGTCAGAAGTAAAATTCAAGAATGATCGGAAGAATATTTCCATGAAAAGATCTTTGGATGAAACGCAAATATCAAGGATATTCTATTAATTTCATGGAGTATAGAAGTCAAAGTTTTAACCAACCGGGTATAATAAAGAATGGAATAACAAAAGAAATCACCACGCATGCAGATTGCGACAGTAGGCGGTTATTCCAATGTAATAATAATAACGGAACCAGTCAATTGAAATTCACAATCGGGATGTTCCAACAGAATAATAAAGATGGAACCAGATCCTGTGTAAAACACATGATAGGATATTCCAATGAATGATAAAGATTTTAACCGTGTCCTGGTAAAAAAACACACATGGGATGTTCCAAAGAATAATAAAAAATGGAACTGTGTCCTGTAAAACACACGACATGGATGTTCCAACGTAATAATAGAAGAATGTCACCAAGTATAGGGTAAATCACAGATACAAAGAGTTATTCCAACAGAATAATAAGCAATGGAATAACATAAGGATTTCACCAAGTATAGGGTATGCCATATCACAAGGTTATGTATAGGGTATGCCACTTTTACAAAGTTATTCCAATGTAATAATAATGAATGAAATAATGAAGTTCTCTTGAAGAAGAAAGAATAACACCCTTTACAGTAAAAGAACCTGAATATAGAAGTAGTGAAGTAGCAGTAATACTTTCTTCTTTCTATAATTTTCTCTATATAACTCTCTCTATAATTTCTCTCTACAGAGTTTCATTGAATTTGTAAAGAAAATAATGAAGGAATGAGCTTATTTATAGGAAAATGAAATGCATAAGAATTAATCCATGAATCTATCCAAATTGATTTACTTTAATCGGACGGTCCATATTTAAAGAAAAATCTTTTAAATAAAATATAATATATTCTATTTATATAAAAACATTTTACTACGCAAACACTATCTTAATACTATGCAAAACACTATGCAAAATACTATACAACACTATGCATAATAAAATATAATATATTCTATTTATAGAATAACTTTAATAAAGTATTCTATTTTATATAAAAGATGTTTCTGCTTTTATTACGTTAATAATACTGAATAAAATAAAACGTCATTATCGCTATAATAATTCATATTATTAATCGACAATAATGGAATCAAACCGAAGTGACTTCTCACATAAGCATCAATAATCAATACCGGTGTACTACTAAATCAATAACACGACATCGTATTCTTTACTTTTACTACTGAGTAGTTCAACGGTAACCACTACTAAAAACTTCCGCCGATTATTTTAATAAAATATTTTTGTCGTTTTCTCAATCGACAATAATTACATTGTGGGGTCCACCAATGATTGAGCCGTTGTCTTTAATATTCCTCGCTAAACCGAATATTCCCACCAATCGAATATAATATAACCACTTGATACTTTGCAAAATTTATAAATACTACCCACAACTATAATATTATCTCAAATTCACACCATAATATTAAAAAATTATTTTGACAAAATTTAAATCTTTATTGATAAAATCTGGGTCTCACGGTGGACATTTCAAGAAAAGGAGATTCAACAAGGATGGAAAGGCGTCGCTACCCAAAGCACTTGTTGTTATGGAAGGAAAACGAATCACGGTCGTATATTACAAATGTGGAGGGGAAGGACACATAAGTCAAAACTTCACGATGCAGTCCAAAGCATGTTATAATTGTGGAAAAGAAGGCCACCTAGCCCGATTTTGTCATGCACCAAAGTCAAGTATAACTGGGATGGAGGCATCAAAGGGTGTCCCAGACAAGACAAAACCGGTAGTTCAAGGGAGAGCGTTTGTTGTAACCTCCCAAAAAGCGAGAAATCTGAACGAGGTGATCACGGGTAAGCTAATCATAAACTCTGGCGAAGTTTATACTTTATTTAATACCGGTTCTACCCATTCCTTTATTTCTCCTACTTTACGCTTTCAACGTTTAAATTTGACTCGGAGAAATTAGACTTTGACTTATCTGTTGAAACTCCGTTGGGAGAAACCTTCATTACGTCCACGGTTTATAAGTCTTGTTTGATTCAAATCGGTAACCGCACGTTACCTATCGATCTTATTTCTTTGAAAATACTTGCATTTGATGTGATTTTAGGGATTGATTGGTTAACTACTCATCATGCTAAAATCGATTGCTTTCGTAAGGTTGTTAGCTTTCATATTCCTAACCAACCTATTATACGAATTCAAGCAGTCAAACCACTAAAATCAATCACTGTCATATCAAGCCATAAAGCTATTCATTTATTGAAAAATGGATGTCAAGCTTTCTTAGCCCATGTCACAGATTTAAATAAAAATACGTCATATTTGAATGATATTTCTATTGTTAATAAATTTCCTGACGTATTCCCTGAAGAACTTCCTGGCCTACCCCCAAACGTGAAATTGAATTTTGTATCGACCTTGAATCCGGTACAAAACTCATTTCCCAAGCCCCATATCGAATGGCTCTTATTGAACTTCAGGAGTTAAAAACCCAACTACATGAATTGTTAGACATCGGTTTCATTCGTCCTAGTTCGTTTCCTTGGGGGCGCCTGCTTTATTTATTTGAAGAAGAAGAAAGATGGATGTATACGACTTTGTATTGATTATCGGGAGTTGAATCATGTCACCATCAAAAATAGGTACCCGTTACCTCGTATTGATGACCTATTTGACCAGTTGCAAGGCGCCAAATTCTTTTCACAAATCGATCTTCGTTCTGGATATCATTAGTTGAAGATTAAAACTGATGACATTCCAAAGACTGCTTTTCGAACTTCGATGCGGGCATTATGAATTCCTAGTCATGTCTTTTGGATTGACTAATGCTCTCTCACGCTTTCACGGACATGGTGAGTATTCAAGGAATATTTGGATCACTTTGTGGTCGTCTTTATTGATGACATCCTTATATACTCCAAAACCGGTGTGAAGACCATAAGCAACACTTCTGAGACTGATACTTCAAGAGAGCTTCGTGAAACAAGCTATATGCCAAGTTAAAGAAATATGAGTTCTGGCTTGAGGAAGTTGCATTCCTTGGGCACGTGATATCAAATCATGGAATATCTGTTGACCCGGCAAAGATTGAAGCAATTCAAAGCTGGGAGCAACCTAAGTCAGTGACTAAAGTACGTAGCTTTCTCGGCTTAGCTGGTTATTATCGGAGATTCGTAGAAGGGTTTTCTTGAATCGCTACTCCATTAACTCAGCTGACTCGAAAAGATACAAAGTTCGGTTGGAGCGAGGAATGTGAGAAGAGTTTTCAAGAACTCAAGAGGAGACTCATTTCAAAGACATGTTACGACAATACCATCCAGCACGGAGGATTTGTCATCTACAAATGATGCTTGAAATGAAAGGGTTAGGATGTGTTCTCATGTAACATGGGAAAGTCATAGCCTATGTCTCACGACAACTCAAAGAATATGAGAGAAATTATCCTACTCATGATTTAGAGTTGGTGGTAAATGGATTTTAAGGCTTAAGATTTGGAGGCATTACACATATGGAGAGAAGGTGGAGATCTATCTGGATCATAAAAAAGCCTCAAATATTTCTTCACTTAAAAGGAACTCAACATACGACAACGACGATGGCTTGAGTTGTTGAAAGATTATGATCATACCATCCAATACCATCATGGAAAAGCGAGCGTAATAGGTTGGCGCATTTAGTAGAAGATCATATGCGGGCATGAGTGCAATATTGTCAACACAAAGGCCCATTTTGTATGACTTGGAAAGGATGGAAATAGAGTTAAAGACTCCAGGGACCCATGTGATGATGGCGAATATACAAGTGGAACCGACTTTAATCGATAAAGTTAAAGTTGCTCAAACTACAGACCTGGAGCTGATGCGTATGAAGAAGAAGAAAGTGTAAGAAGGTGCTATTCCGGAAGCAAGAATCGATGAAGAAGGAATAATTCGAGTCAACTTCAGACTTTGTGTTCCTAACGATTTTGACTTAAAGTATAAAATACCAAAATGAATCGTGATCTTCGACATATATTTTGGTGGAGCATTATGAAGAGAGAGATAGCGGGATTTATCTCAAGGTGTCTAACTTGTCAACGAGTCAAGGCGGAGCATCAATTGCCAAAGGTCCATTACAACCACTTGAAAATCCAGAATGGAAGTGGGAGCATATTACCATGGATTTCATTCTCGGTCTTCCCAAGGTTTCTCAAGCGTAGATGCATTTGGGTCATTGTTGATAGATTGACCAAGTCCGCTTATTTCTTACTAATACGAGAAACTTATACACTTGAACATCTTGCTAGTATGTATATAAACGAGATTGTAAGATTGCATGGTATGCCAGTATCCATAGTTTCTGATCGAGACCCAAGATTTACTTCAAGATTTTGGGTTAGTTTGCAAAAAGCTATGGGCATGATTTAGTTCGCAGATATCATCCTCAAACGGATGGGGAATCGAAAAGGACTATTAAAACTCTTGAAGATTTATTAAGACTCTGTGTTCTTGACTTCAAAGGAAGTTGGGACAAGTTCTTACCATTGGTGGAGTTTTCCTACAACAACAGTTATCAAACAAGTATTGGCATGGCTCCATTTGAGGCGTTGTATAGAAGAAAGTGTCATTCTCCAAAGATATCTTTGGGATGAGGTGGGGTGAAGCAACGTTGTTGGGACCGGGAGTTGAATGCGTATGACTACGGAAAAGATTCAAATAATCCGACAACGTATAAAAACCTCACAAGATCGACAAAAAGAGTTATCTTTGATCTTCATCAAAAGACGTGGAATTCAATATTGGAGATCATGTGTTGTTACGTGTTGCTCCATGGAAAGGAGTTACAAGATTTGGAAAGAGAGAAAAGCTCAATCCTCGATTCATTGGCCTATTTTTAATCCTCAAACGAGTAAGAACTGTAGCCTATAGACTCGCCTCACCGTCAAGTATGTCTCATGTTCATAACGTTTTTCACATATCTATGTTATGTAAATATGTGAAAGTCCCGAACCGCATTATTGAATTAGAACCGGGCGAGATAGAGGAAGATTTAACGTATGAAGAATTACCAGTTAAAATCTTGGATAAGAAGGATCATATTCTACGCTCCAAGGTTATACCTCAAGTCAAAGTTTTGTGGAGAAACCACGATGTGGAAGAAATGACCTGGAGTTAGAATCTGAGATGAAGTCAAGATATCCTCACCTCTTCGATATACCAGTACGCATCACTATTTCGAGGACGAAATTTCATAAGAAGGGGAGGTTGTAAGACCCCAACTTTTATGAATAAAGATTAATTTCTCTCGAAATATATTTTTGAATATTATGGTGTGGATATGATATAATGTTATAGTTGTGGGTAATATTTACAAATTTTGCAAAAATAAACAAGTGGTTATATAATATTCGATTGGTCGGGGAAATATTTGTTTTAACAGGAATATTCGTATGCGATGGCACAATCATTAGTGGACCTGACCAAGTATATTGTCAAGTAAGAAAACAATGTAATTATCTTTTATCAAAATAACTACGGAAGTGTTACCATTAAAAACCTGCTGAACTAGTTTGGTAGTAAAAGTAAAGTAATATGTCTGCATGGTTGCGTAGTAGCACTGCGGTATTGGTTATTGATGCTTCGTGAGAAGTCACTCGATTATACTCAATTATTGCTATAGTAATTCTTTCATCATATCTCTCATATTATTGATTCAATTATTGTCACATTATCATCCGCATTATATGATATATTATTAAATTAATAATTGAGACGACAAAAGTTATTCATATTATTAAATTGCAATATTTACAATGTCTCAGAAGTTTTGTCGAGGAGAAGTTTGGTCACCTAATTGCTTTTGCCAATAAGGAGAAATCCTTATCGGAAAGCCCCTTTCTCCTTGGAACGACACGGTTGTTAAATATTGAGAGTTATAATATTAATGATGAATAAGTTCGTGTTGATTAAAGATGAATTTGATAGTTCCATTGTGTTGGGATTATTAGTGTTAGTGGAAATCGACATCTATTCCGATGATATTGATGTCTGGGGGTTATATTGATAAATCGAGTAATTTATCGGATAAATGAGCAATTAATTGCTACTAATTCACATGCTTATATAACTATTTGTTCACGTGTGTACTATTGAATCACATTCTTGTACTTATTAGGGGAGTTGGTGCAAGATTGATAATACTTAAATGACTAAGTTAAAATGGAGGTATAGATGGAGTACTTATCTTGTAATTAGTATTTTCACATGATTATAACTATTGGTTCACATGATTGAACTATTGATTCACATTATTTACTATTAGGGAGGTGATGCGTGTTTGATAATACTTGCAAGACTAAATTAAAAATGAAAAAAATTGAAGGTATTGTCTCGTAATATTTCAAGCCCCAAAACGCGTGCAATTATTGAAACTATATTTTCCTATAAATAAAGCTCATTCTTCCTTCATTTCTCACCAATTCACTAAAGCTATAGAGCATTTATTATGAGAGAAATTATAGAGAGAAAGAAGAAGAAAGTCTCTACATAACTATTCCAAAGATCTTATTTTTCTACTTGAAGGGTATTATTTCTTTCAGATTCATGAAGAGAACTTATGTTATTCCATTCTTTATTATTATGTTGAATAACTCAGATATGCTGAGTACCGCATACATGGTGAAATTCTTCGTTATTCCATTCTTATTATTACATTGGAATAACTTTGTTTATATCACAAGTACTTACGATACGTGGTGAAATTCTTCTAATATTTCGTTCTTTATTATTCTATCGAATATCCGTCTGCGTACGTGCTTTCGCCTTGGACACAGTTCCATTATTTATTATTCTGTTAGATTATCCTGTCTGTGAGTTTACGCCGGACCTGGTTCCATTATTTATTATTCTGTCGAAATATCATGTCTGTGCATTTATGCCGGACCTGATTCCATTATTTCTTATTCTGTTGGGAATAACCTATTTGTGAAGTCTATCGCAGGCGCATGGTGAATCCTTCTGTTATTCCATTCTTTATTATTCTGTTGGAATAACCTGTCTATATGGATTACCACATGCATGGTGAATCCTTCTGTTATTCCATTCTTATAATCTAATAAAACGAATAATTTTATAAAAGTATTCTGTTTTATATAAAAAGATTTTACTATACAAAAATACTATGCAGCACTTATGCAACACTATGCATAATAAAATATAATATATTCTATTTATAAATAACTTTATAAAAGTATTCTGCTTTTATATAAAAAAGATTTTACTATGCAAAACACTATACGTAATAGAATATAATATATTCTATTTATGTAATAACTTTATAAAAGTATTACATTTTATATAAAAAGATTTTACTATTAAAACTTTAAACCAACGATCTATATTGATTTACTTATTATAATTTCAACCAACTATTCGAAAAATTAGCACATCTCCTAATGGAATAATATTGTACCCAAAAAGATTTGCACCAAAAAAATATATTTTTCAGTGAATAAGACCAAATGAATAATAAGACCGTGAATAGTACCCCGGCACACAAAAGTGTCCCAAATACCCGAAGTGAAACAATACTAGATTGAATAAGAATCGGGTGAATAGTAACTTCCGTGAATAGTAACTTTGTGAATAGATCAAACACCGAAAAATACCCCAAATACCCGAGTGAATAATATTCCAATTGAATAGTAATTTAGGTGAATAAGTAACTCATGAATAGTACTCGACACAAAAAGTGCCCCAAATACTGAGTGAACATTACTAGAGTAAATAGTAACAAGGTATTTTATGACAACTTGTCTACTTTGAAAAATTTTCACATATCACCTTTTACTTTAAACTTTTATCAATTTAACCATTTACCAAAATGAAAAATTGAATAATTTTATTTCATAAAATTGGGGTCTCACAATCTCCCATCCTTATGAAATTTAAGCCTCTCAAAATTTACGTGTGACGTTCACGATATTCTAAGAGATGAGAATACCTTGCTTTCTTTTCGGATTGTACCTTCCCGGTTATTTCCTCTCTATCATGATTTTCCATTTCTCATCTCCTTTATTTCAAATATCATTCTAGAATATAGTTTCAAAATAAGGGTTAATTGACATGCCACATATTATCTCTATACTCTGACCGACCAAATAAATACCAAATAAACTTAGGTAGGTCATACTAGTGAAGAAATTTCTCGTCTCTCCCCTCCTAGTTCTTGTCTCACATCTCAGCCAGGGATCATATCCCTAAGCTTTGATACCAACTGTGACGCCCCCAAAATTAGGTATACATCACCCATCTTGGGTCGCCAGATATATGGTATAAAATTCAAATACAACTTAATTATACAACACTAAATGTAAAATACGATTAAATATATCTTGTGAGTTTTAATACAAATATTGTCATCTGCATAATATCTAAACTCAATGGGTCCTCATTATATTTATTATCACACTATTTCACGAAATAGTGAGGACTACTAATGCACCATCTAGGACCATCACTGTTCCCGACTAGTCCTACCACGCTCTCATTTCAAGAAGAGAACAATGAAAGCAAAAGGTGAGCTCAACTAGCCCAGTAAGAAATATTATGACTAAGATAATGCAGAGTAAATTATCGTTAGCCTTCAACAGTGTTAAACTGATACAATATAACAAACAACAAGTTTAACTGCAGCGGAATAAACAATCCATTAGAATAGTCAAGTAGAACATAATATCTATTATCTCTTATAGATTAAAAGTCCATCGTTGATATTTTATTCATGTACTACTCATCAACAGTTCTTTGTTATACTCAAGACAAATAGAACTTTCATCACTTGTCTTCACCGAACCACTAAAGATGTTAGTTAAATTCACAATTCATATTTAAAATAATGTGAATTAACAGCTCCTTCTTGCCACAAAGGCTTAATAAAACGTTTACTAAATATCCTTACCCCAAAGGCTGAAGATATTCAAATGTAATAACAATGATCATACCAATCGGTTGTCTATCTTTTGCACTACGGGCCAAAGATATTCAACTATAAAACCAACGGTCATGATCATACCAATCAATTACTGTCGATTTGCTACGGCCAAAGACATTCAATCATTAACTAATGGTCACGATCCCGCCAATCACATCATCAATTATCCACGCACTACGGCAAGGATATTTGTTAAGATATCGATAGTGGTCATGATCATGTCATACACATGTCCATCTTCGCACTACGAGTCAAAGCTATCAAACAATGGATCATCTTTGCAAAGACAGCCAAAAGATATTCAACAAAATATCATCTTTGCACTACAGCCAAAGACATACAACCGTAAAACCAATAACCAACAATATAATAAAGAATGGAATAATAAAAGAATTTCACCACGTATGCGATTACTTGCATGTACGCATTATTCCAACATAATAAGAAAGAATGGAATAATAAAAGAATTTCACCATGTATGCGAGATTACATGCATGAAAGTATTCCAACATAATAATAAAGAATGAATAAATAATGAAGAATTTCACCATGCGTCATGTAATCCGCATGAGAGTTTATTCAAATAGAATAATAAATAATGGAACCAGTTAAATGCGTAATCGCATGTACGAGATATTCCAAATGTAATAAATAAGAATGGAATAACAACAAAATTCACCATGCACGTGATAGATCGCATGCATGTGTTATTCCAATGTAATAATAAATAATGGAACCAGTCACGCGTAAACTCACGATGTGGATATTCCGACGTAATAATAAAGAATGGAATAATAGAAGAATTTCACCACGTGTATGCGATTGCTTGCATAAATAGGTTATTCCAACATAATAATAAAGAATGAAATAACGTAAGAATTTCACCAAGTATGCGCAGATTGTGATGTAATAAAGTTATTCCAACATAATAGTAAAGAATGGAATAACAGAAGTTCTTTTCATGAATAAAAAAGAAATAATACCCCTTACGAGTACAACATATAATATCTCTTACTTTTGAAAGAAGAGTATTCTGACTGGTAGGTCAAGGATATACTCGAAGAAACTTGTACTACGCTCAAAGTTTTCTTAAACTCTAAAGAAATACGCCAAGATTATAGAAGAAGAACTCTCTCTATAGTTTCTCTCTCTACGCTTCAAATTGAATTAAGTAAGAAATAATGAAGGAATCTTGCGCTTTATTTATAAGAGAATGGATCAAGATAAGAACTAATTCATGAACTAGTCTAGATTGATTTACTTTTAATCTGGACAAATCCATATTTAAAGCAAAATCTTTTAAATAAAATATAATATATTCTATTTATAATCTAATAAAACGAATAGCTTTATAAAAGTATTCTATTTTATATAAAAAGATTTTACTTATAAAAATATTATGCAACACTATGCATAATAGAATATAATATTTTCTATTTAAGAATAACTTTATAAAAGTATTCTGCTTTTATATAAAAAAAATTTTTACTATGCAAAATACTATGCATAATAGAATATAATATATTCTATTTATGTAATAACTTTATAAAAGTATTCATTTTATATAAAAAGATTTTACTATTAAAACTTTAAACCAACGATCTATATTGATTTACTATTATAATTTCAACCAACGGTCTGAAAAATTAGCACATCTCCTAATGGAATAATATTGTACCCAAAAATGATTTTAACTGAAAAAAAATATATTTTTCGGGTGAATAGTTGATGAGTGAGTTTTATACTCATAATTGAGTGCGTTTGAACTTAATCTTTTGGATTTTTTTAAGTGTTTATGTCTATTTATGCATGTTTTATGTTGTTTTGTAGGAATTAGGACAAAAGTTACTTGGATCGACGTTTGGGGTGGCTAGATGCGCGTTTTCTGCTTGCCATTTACACAGCAGTCACTTCAGAGCCAATTTGAGTATTGCTCGGGACCTTATTTCGAGAACCTTAAAGAATGAAAGTTGTAGATCTACGTCTCCTCTTTTCAGAACATCTTGAATCATCGAAATCGAAGATCGGACGAAGAAGTTATGACTATTTTCCCAAAGGACGTCGGAGTAGTAAATTTCTAAACTTGGGCCCAACGCTGGGGCGCCCAAACCAAGGCTATTTGCAGCGCCGGGGCGCTGGGGAACAGAGTTTGAGCGTCGTGAACAGTGTTGGGGCACTGGGGAAGAGGTTGGGCAAGCTTGGACCCGTTTTGGGGCGAATTTTGACACCTTTTTGACTCCAAATTGGATTGGGTTTGTTATTCAGCTAAAAATTGGACTTGTAACCTATAAATACATGATGTAAGGCATAAAATAAAGGGAGATTACATAGATTATATTAGAGATACACTCCATTAGATTAGACATTAACCCTAGTTCTTATTAGTTTTGGAGATTGAAGTAACTTGGAGATCATCAAAGATCAAGAAGCGGGGAAGCGAGGGGGAGCATCGAGTTCTGTCGACAAATTCTATTCTATTCTCTTTATCGTATTTTTATCTTTTAATGTCTATTCGGTTTGGGATTCTTGATTTCAATTCATTAATTATGAACTAACTCTTTTATTAAGATTTCAATTGAACCTTTTATGTACATAAATTAGTTATTTGATTTATTCCAATTATTTATGTCAAAGTGAATTGTTTATCTTGTATTGTGCTTATTGCTTAATTATTTGATCAATAATTACCTTGTTACTCTAGAAGGAATTGGAAGAGGAATTCTAGGGTTAGAATCGGGCATGATAACACGTGACTTAGTTATTCGCAGACATAGTGAATAATTAGGTTTGTGAATTGAATGGAAATATCTGCTCACCACACGTGTAACACATAAGAATTGGAATTGAAGGAGTTTAATTCAATTGTTTTGCATAGGAATATAGCAAGATTAACTGGATTAAATAGAAGTCAATTGATCACTTGAAAAGGACTTTTGGCATTTTAAATTTCATTAATAATTCAAAGAGCATAATAATATAGATAATTGGATAATTGATTTATAGTTCATAATTGGGGATATTGAAGTCTTAATCTTTATTTATCTGAATTCAGTCATAAAGCAATTCAGTTTAATTAGTTAATTTAGTTTTCTTAATTAGAAAAATCACGATTTGAGATTGTTTAAATAAAATTAGTTTGGTTAAGAATTAGTACTTGGTGATCTTTATTAAATAATTCCTCGTGGGAACGATACTCTACTTTCACTTTATTACTTGTTGGCCGTGTATATACTGCAGCGTATTCATTGATTAATGAAATCGACCAACAAGTTTTTAAGCGCTTGCATTGGGAATTAATTTATTAAATTTTTTACCAATATTAATTTCAATCAAATTAGTCTTAGTTTAAACATTTTTATTTTTATTTTTAATTATCTTCCTATATTTCTCTCTTTTTCGGTACCATGGATGACTTTCTTATGTATCAATGGCCATACACCTAACACGACTCAACCAAGGGAAACAGGGGATTGATGGACGTAATACATTTTCTCAGAGAGCCAATAGAAATTGAGGCAAATTCGAAGACGTTGGAGGTTATCGCAGCCCAACGGAGGCGAAGGATGGCAAACATGACTCAACCAATGGAAACAGGGATTGATGGACTCGCGACACTTTCAGAATTGGCAGCACAGGTGTCCGCAATAGCTAAGAAAATGGAAACATGGAGTCTGCCATCCACGCAGCAAAGAAGCTATGGTTTGTGAGTTATGTCTTTGGGAGTCATGTTATGAATCAATGTGCCATAAACGCAATGAATCACCGGTTAGAGGAGCTATAGTTGATCTACCCAACCGTATCTAAGGGTGCTCATCGGTAAAAACCGAACCCAAGACCGAAAAAAAAACCCAATCCGATCGATCCGAAAATACCAAAAACTAAGAATAAAGCAGTGCACCGATTCTATTTGCATACAATCGGTTTTGTTTTTTCCCCCTGTTTTCAGAAACCCGGTTCGGTATGTAAATTGCATAAATTATTTGTAACATCACAAGTGTTTTTATGTTGGAATTGGGATTGATTACACTAAACAGAGAGTTTTATTATCGGGAGGGTGGCATAGCCCGCATAGGTAAGAACTTTTGTTCAAAGAAAGGGCTTGGGGAACAAGTCGAGAACATTCTTCCAACACCAAATTCATCTCATCCAACTCAAACCCACCTCCAATAAATAGACCAATTCAAGAAATCACTCCTTTTCTATCTTCATCCCTCCGTAATTAGGGGCAAAATTATCCCCAAGTTTGCGATTATAGTTGAAGAATCGATTCAAGAACCTAAATGGGTATAATCGTAAGCGGTTTCTCGTTCTCTTGATGGGGAGACGCCAGGAATCTTTATTGCCCAAAATTACAACGCACTCCAATATCAAGAAAATCGCAAGTTTGCAAGTCTAAAAGAGAGAAAAATCGCAAGGCTTTAAGCTCAGAATTAAAGAGAAACTCTACTTTTAGTCCTGCAAGTCTAAAGAGAGAGAAAATCGCAACGCACTCCAAATATCAAGAAAATCATGAGGCTTGAAGCTCTTAGAATTAAGAGAGAGAGAGAGTAAATGAAGTACTAGTCCGCAAATCTATAAGTATTTATTAGAGTTCCTAGATTTTTTTTTTCTTTTTCGGTTTCTGAATTAATTGTAATTTGTATTACCGCTACCGTACCAAAAAATGTAAAAACCGATAAACCTAAGATCAAAAAAACGAAACCAAAGAAAACCCAGATCACCAGCAAGTCTTGCATTCTGCCCTGGGTTCTAAAAAAAACCAAAAATCCCGACTTTTTGAGCACCCCTAACCGTGATCCTAACCAAAACACGATAATCCGGGTTGGAGAAATCATCCGAGATTTTCTTGAGTAACAATCAAGATCAAGCGCTGAGATAAGAAAAACACATTCGAATTTCAAAATCGACTCCACAACAACCGTAAAGGAAATCAAGTTTGGAAGAAGCCTGGAAAAATTCATTAGAAGCTCTTGAAAAAGGAACGATGAACAAGACAAAATATTGAATCAAGTAGAAATTTGAATATGAAAAGCCAAGGCGCGTTGATAAAGAATCTGGAAAATCAATTGGGGCGTATAGACTTGCATTGAATAACCGCCCACTTAGAACACTCCTAGTGATACAGAGATAAATCCAGGACAGAGATGAGCATTGCAAGTAGGCCGCGACTCTAATACGTAGTGGAAAGGATTTGCAAGAGACAGTCAAGGAAAAGGAGATCGACGAAGATTTAACTGTAAGATTCAACGAAGATGAGCTTATTTTATTAGTATCTCATGTGCCTCCTCCACTAAAGTTCAAGAATCTGAGCAGTTTTGCAAAACCATGCCCAATTGGCAGTCATGTCGTAGGCAAAGCTCTTTGTGACATAAGAGCTAGTACAACTGTGGAGTCATGGTGGGTTAAAAAGGAGAAGATAGAGGAAGAGCCCATTGTGTTTGACAAGCTTCCATGCCATAATTTGATCACAAACACATTGGGGAAAGCACCTAGTGGTTTGCCGTACTTAATGGGGATCCTATCTAAAAAGATCATGCTAGGTTTCTTAAACTCAATGACCATTACAATTGGGAACCTCCCAAAAGAGACATTGTTACTGATGGATGGAGGGTTCCTCAATTTTCGTAGGGGAATTGCAAAGAGAATTGAAGAAGTCAGGCTGAGACTATAAAACAAGCGCTTATTGGGAAGCAACCCAATTTTAATTTTAATTTTTAGTTTTTATTAGGTTTTATATTAGTAGTTTTGAATTTGCATTTATTTAGAATTTAATAAAATTATTTCTATAATGGTTTCTGTGATATTCAAGTCAAATTCAAGTGTGGTGCCCAATTTGTTCCATGTGCTAACCTATTCTCCAAACTTAAGCGGACAAAGAGGAAGATTGCTATATTTTCGTGGAAGTCCTCTGCTTTAATTTTTCTATTTTAGTCATTGAGGACAATGTCTAGTTTATGTTTGGGGGCATTTTAGTGTCGTATTGCATATAGTTAGTTATCTTCACGGTAGTTCATTTTTTTTTATGTTAGCGTTGTTTTTTTTAAGGTTGCATATAATACACGGTAGTTATTTGTATATTCATATATGTGTTGCATTAGTATGTGTTCATGTAGTATAATTGCATTTTTTTTTGCACGAATCACGTGTGATCGGTTGGTGTGGTCTTGGCTCGGCCTATGATAAGATTGGTTTTGCATGTTAACTTAAACAGTGTTGATGATTGATGATGAGTTCTAATTTTAAACATGAAGAAAATCTGAGTCTGTCTTAAACTTATGTATCCGGTTAGCACTTAAAGTTTAACTGTTTTAATCCACTTGGTTCAAGGGTTTCATAATTTGTTTATGAGGGAAAATCTTGGTTAAAATTTAAGAAAATTAGTGAACTGGCGATAAAGGTTGGAATGACGTAAACGCTTGAGTTTGGGGGAATCTATGGGATATATATATACAAAATGAAAATGAAAAAAAAAGAGAAAATGAAAAAAACACAGAAATGATGAAAAGAAAAAAAAATAGAAAATCCAGAAAAAGAAAAAAAAATGAATAAACACCGTGGCATGCTTGTCTAGTTTTGTGGCCATTGTTACTTGAGTAAGTAAGCCCGAGGGGATTGTCTTTACACCTAAATACCCTAAGGTCATAAAATGGCTTGGGAGTCGTTGGTCGAAAGCTCGTTAAGGTAGCATTGAAAAGCCTAAGGGAATAAGACATTGCACAACCATGAGAAAAAAAATGAATAAAACACGAGAAAGAGCAAAAATGCCCTCGTGGTTGAATAAAATTATAAATAAATCCTGTATTTACCCTTAGACTTGGTAATTGCTTAGTTTTAACCGGAGTTGTCAAGTTCACAAAAGTAATTGAATTAGAACTGAAAATTTCCTTCTAAGAAGTTTGTTATGTGATTATCTTGAACCGTGGTTGGTTAGAATGGTTAACAAGCACACACGCACAACATGGGTGATGACAAGTTTGGATTGACTAATTGGTTAGAGTTATGGACATTGACTTGATTGGATATATTATTTTAGTATCATTGGTATCTTTGAGGCCAGTTGCTATATATCATATTGATTTATTAATGGGTTCGTAGGTATATTAGGAAGTAGATCATGCATATGCATTCATGTAGTTAATTTACGTTGTTTATTTTTAGTTCTTTTGTGTTTTTGCTTGAGGACAAACAAATGTTTAAGTTTGGGGGTATTTGATGAGTGAGTTTTATACTCATAATTGAGTGCGTTTGAACTTAATTTTTTGGATGTTTTTAATTGTTTATGTCTATTCATGCATGTTTTATGTTGTTTTGTAGATATTGGGACAAAAGTTACTTTGATCGACGTTTGGGGTGGCTAGATGCGCGTTTTCGGCTTGCCATTTACATAGCAGTCACTTCAGTGCCAATTTGAGTATTTCTCGGGACCTTATTTCGAAAATCTTAAAGAATGAAAGTTGTAGGTCTACGTCTCCTCTTTCTGGAACATCTTGAATTATTGAAATCGGAGTTCGGACGAAGAAGTTATGACCATTTTTCCAAAGGACGTTGGAGTAGAAAATTTCTAAACTTGGGGCCAGCGCCGGGGCGCCCAAACCAAGGCTATTTGCAGCGCCGGGGCACTGGGGAACAGAGTTTGAGCGTTGTGAACAGTGCTGGGGCACTGGGGAAGAGGTTGGGCAAGCTTGGACGCGTTTTGGGGCGAATTTTGACACCTTTTTGACTCCAAATTGGATTGGGTTTGTTCCTAAGCTAAAAATTGGACTTGTAACCTATAAATACATGATGTAAGACATAAAATAAAGGGAGATTACATAGATTATATTAGAGATACACTCCATTAGATTAGACATTAACCCTAGTTCTTTTAGTTTTGAGAGATTGAAGTAACTTGGAGATCATTGAAGATCGAAGCGAAAAACAAAGAGGGGAGCATCGATTTCTTAACAATGATTCTATTCTCTTCTCTTATCGTACTTTTATCTTTTAATGTCTATTCAGTTGTGGATTCTTGATTTCAATTCATTAATTATGAATTAACTCTTTTATTGAGATTTCAATTGAACCTTTTATGTCTATAAATTAGTTATTTGATTTATTCCAATTATTTATGTCAAAGTGAATTGTTTATCTTGTCTTGTGCTTATTGCTTAATAATTTGATCAATAATTATCTTGTTACTCTAGAAGGAATTGGAAGAGGAATTCTAGGGTTAGAACTGGGCATGATAACATGTGACTTAGTTATTTGTATAGTGAATAATTAGGTTTGTGAATTGAATAGAAATATATGTTCACCGCATGTAACACATAAGGAATTAGAATTGAAGGAGTTTAATTCAATTGTTTTGCATAGAATATAGCGAGATTAATCTCTGGATTAAATAGAAGTCAATTGATCACTTGGAAAGGACTTTTTGGCATTTGAGAATTTCTCATTAACAATTCAAGAGGCATAATAATTGAGATAATTGGATAATTGATTTATAGTTCATAATTGGGGATATTGAAGTCTTAATCTTTATTTATCCGAATTCACCATAAAAAGCAATTCGGTTTAATTAGTTAATTTAGTTTTCTTAATTAGAAAATCACGATTTGAGATTGTTTAAATAAAATTAGTTTGGTTAAGAATTAGTACTTGGTGATCTTTATTAAATAATTCCTCGTGGGAACGATACTCTACTTTCACTTTATTATTTGTTGACCGTGTATACTTGCACGTATTCATTGATTGTGAAATCGACCAACAAGTTTTTGGCGCCACTGAAACTTTATACCAACGATCTATATTGATTTACTATTATAATTTCAACCAACGGTCTTAAAAATTAGCACATCTCCTATTGGAATAATATTGTACCCAAAAATGATTTAGACCGAAAAGAAATATATTTTTCTAATGAATAAGACCAAGTGAATAAGTACCTACAGTGAATAGTATCCCGACACAAAAAGTATCCCAAATACCCGAGTGAACAATACTAGAGTGAATAGTAATCGGGTGAATAGTAACCCGTGAATACTAACTCGTGAATAGTACTCCGACACGAAAAATACCCCAAATACCCAAGTGAATAATATTCGGGTGAATAGTAATCTAGGTGAATAGTAACACGTGAATAGTAACTCGTAAATAGTACTCTGACACAAAAAGTGCTCCAAATACTCGAGTGAACAATACTAGAGTAAATAGTAACCGGGTATTTTATGATAACTTGTCTACTTTAAAAAAATTTCACATATCACCCTTAACTTTAAACTTTTATCAATTTAACCATTTACCAAAATAGAAAAATTGAATAATTTTATTTCATAAAATTCGGGGTCTCATAAGAAATCTTTATTGGAAAGCCCCCTCTTTATTGGGAACGGCCTGGTTGTCATAATTGTGATTCTGTAATATTATTTGTGAATAATTAATTATTGATTTATATGATATGGAAATATTTATTTGATGTGGATATAAATGATGGATTTATGTGGTTATAAATGAAGGAATTGATGCTGAGGTGTTTTATCAGTATTTTGTCGGTGTGGAGGTATTAAAATTCATCTGTTTGTGGATTTTGGATATTTTCTGTTTAAAATTTGGAAAAACTCAAAGTTACAAAGTTGTAGAGAATTCGATTTCGTGTGGAATGGATATAAAATTAGTATTTTTCTCGATAAACGAGCTATTTTCTATGAATTATTGAAGTTTTAAATTAAATTTTTTATTAAAATTGTGGGTGGGACCCACTTTTATTTTTAAAACATGTGGGTCATGCCGGAAATTTTCCAAGATGGCTAGCTTTGATTTTTCCATGGTTGAGTACGTAGAAGAAAAGAAAAGAAATATTATTATTTTATTATTTTAGTCTCCTTTAGCGTTACAACATTTTCTTGTTACAAGTTTTTACTAAATTAGCGCTTAAGTTAAAATTAAAAATCACACCGTAAACAAGTTTTCTTTCTCTATATATTGTCGATTGTATTTTTGTGAGTATTTAGATACTTTGAGAGTTGATGTTCTATTACAAGTTTCCTTGACTTTATCCCATATTTCGATCAGAAGTATCGTTATTTTGAAGTAAGGGATGTTATTTTATTCGTAAATGATATTATTTCTTTCAATATCATTATGCCGAAATATTGGTCTGAACTTTTTATCAAATTCAAAACTTTTTGTGTCGGGGTTATTATTCACGTATACGGCATTATTCACAAATACGACACTATTCACTGAAAAATGAAAATTTTCCTTTTGTCCAAGATGTTTATTATGGTTACTATCTTTGGTTGTATCCATGTTTTGATCTTTATTTTTGAATCCTGCTTCAAAATTGGTTATTATGGAGTATTATTGATCTTGGATAAACTGTAATACGAATCCCTAATATTTGTCCTTCTGTCTCACTGGATTCATTTTCTTTAAAATATTTTTTTCATCATCCTCAGTCTTAAATGATGATGTTACTAAATATCTTTGGCCTCAGTAGTCAAAGAGATGAATGATTAATCGATGAATATCTTTGGCTCATAAAAGCAAAGATGAACAGTATTGAGATGAACATGACCAACCGGGTGATACAAATGAATATCTTTTGTGGACGCCCCCAAACAGTATACATCACCCATCTTGAGTCGCCAGATAAATGGTACAAAATTCAAATACAAACTTAATTATACAACTGTCGTGTAAAATACGACAAAAATATAAGCCGGGAGTTTCAATAAGAATATTGTCTTCTGCATAATATACAAACTCAATGGAGTCCTCATTAGATTTATTGTCACACTATTTTATAGAATAGTGAAGACTACTAAAACAACCATCCTGGACCGGCCAATCCGCTCCCCGACTGTCCTCGCTATATTCTCATTTCAAAGAGAATAGTGAAAGAAAGGGTGAGCTCAACTAGCCCAAAGAAGAAATATTATGACTAAGATAATGCGAATAAATTATCCTTAGCCTTCAACAAAGGTTAAACCGATAAAATATAACAAACATCAAATTTAACTACAAATGAACAAGCGATCCATTAGAAGAGTCAAGTAGAGAATAAAATCTACTATTTTCTATGATTTAAAAGGTTTTTCATCACTTTTATCACCGAGACTCGACAATAAATAAACCACATCATCGAATCATCCCCACTTTCTACGCGAAGGATATTCATTAAATCATCATATGGTCATGACTATATCGAATAATCCCTAGTCATAATCATACCAAAACTCGTCCATCAATGCACTATAGACCACCGAGGATTTTTACCACATCATTCGTCACATTATGGTCCCGATTACATCGAATAATTCTTGAGTCATAATCACACCAAGTCCATCTACGCATCGTAAGCCAAAGATGACTTTCATCACAATATAAGCGTGAGAATGATGACAATGATATAAGCATTAATCAACGAAAACAAGGATAAATATTAAAGATTTTAAATTTATCCAAATATTATCAATCACTTAATAAACTCATAGTCTAATATTATTAATATTATAACAATATTTTAATCACTTCTTAAACTTATAAACAATTTATTTCAATTGTTTAATTGTTTACACTTTACCAAATAATGCATTTAATCATTCAAAAATATCATACTCATAAGATTTCATCACCAAAGATCAAATCCCTTATCAAAAATCTGCATATACCCTATATAGGATTCTCAAGCCAAAAAATCCTATTTTCTATTTTTGTTACTTCACATAACATATTTAATTAATTTACTCATAACTAGTTCATTTTCATGAAACATACCAAATCAGTCCCAAAAATATTTTTTTTCTGGGATTTAGCAGAATATTGTCCCATATTGAACATATATTTTTCTCGGAATTTTTAAAATTCATTTACTATTTTTTTTATGGCCAAAACTGCCGAATATTTAAACATTTATCATAAATTGTACTTTTGTCCAAATATTCCGAAATTTACAGGGTATACTCCTGTTATATATATGTACTCCCAATCAAAATTTCATCAAGTTTGGAGTTAACCACAAAGAGTTATAAGGGTTTACTTTTAAAATAGTCTTTTCCCATAATATCCATAACTCTTAATCTATACATCCAAAAATCGCCATCTTTAGACACAATATAGAAAACTCATCAAATTATCATTTCAAATTTTTCCGAGAATTTTTAGGGTCGAAAAATTACGAAAACTTCCCCGGCAGAAACCCTTTGAATGAAAATACTATTCATATGAATACGAAGGATCATTCACCACGCATGCAGAATCCACATAAACAAAAGTTATTCCAATGTAATAATAAAGAATAGAACAGTCATGCGTAAACGCACGCATGTGATATGCCAATGAGAATAATAAATAATGGAATAACGGAAGAATTCACCAGAGCGTCACATAATCAATGCATGTGTTTATTCCAATGTAATAATAAATAATGGAACGGTGTCATGCGAACGCGCAGATATGATATTCTCAAACCGTAATAATAAAGAATGGAATAATAGAAAATTTTCACCATGTATGCAAGACTTTGCATATACTGAGTTATTCCAACATAATAATAAAGAATGAAATAACAGAATAATTTCACCATTTATGCGGATTGCTTGACATATACAAAGTTATTCCAATGAGAATAATAAGGAATGGAATAACAATAGCTCTATTCATGAATACGAAAGAAATAATACCCCCACTTACAGTATTGAAAGAAAAATAGTTCTCTTCATGAATATGAAAGAATAATACCCTTACCTTAAAAGAAAACCTGATCTTTGGAATAGTGAGGTAGCAGACTTCTTCTCTTTTCTCTATAATTTCTCTCTATAATAATTGCTCTATAGTTTTAGTGAATTGGTGAGAAATGAAGGAAGAATGAGCTTCTTTTATAGGAAAATATAGTTTCAATAAGTACACGTTTTGGGACTCAAAATATTACAGTATAATACCTCCAACTTTTTTTTCATTTTTAATTTAGTCCTGCAAGTATTATCAACCTTGCACCACCTCCCCTAATAGTAAATAATGTGAATCAATAGTTCAATCATGTGAATCAATAGTTATAATCATGTGAAAATACGAATTACAGTATAGTACCTGCATTTTTAACTTAGTCATGCAAGTATTATCAATCTTGCACCAACTCCCCTAATAGTACTAGAATGTGATTCAGTAGTACACACATGTGAACAAATAGTTATATAAGCATGTGAATTAGTAGCAATTAATTGCTCATTTATCCGATAAATTGCCCGATTTATCAATATAACCCCCAGACATCAATTATCATCAAAATAGATGTCAATTTCCACTAACACTAATAATCCCAACACAATGAAACTATCAAATTCATCTTTAATCAACACGAACTTATTCTTCATTAATATTATAACTCACAATATTTAACGACCCGTGTCGCTTCCTGGAAAGAGGGGCTTTCCGATAAGGATTTCTCCTTATTAGCCGCAATTAGATGACCAAACTTTTCCTTAATGAACTTCTAGATATTGTAAATATTGCGATTTAATATTATGAATAACTTTGTCGCCTCAATTATTGATTTAATAATATATCAAATATTATGCGAGATGATCTTGTGACAATAACTCTAATCAATAATATGAGAGATATGATGCAATAATTCTCAGTAGCAATAATTGAGTATAACTGGTGACTTCTCACGTAAGCATCGATAATCGATCTTGTGTATTACTTATCAACCACGCATTATTCATCGTATTTTTATTACCGAGCTAGTTCAACAGCTTTTAATTCGGTAACACTTCGCGCCGTTATTTTTATAAAAGATAATTTTGTCATTTTCTTACTACGACAATACTTCCGTTGTGGGGTCCGCCAATGATTATGTCGTCGTACGGATATTCCCCGATAAAAAGAATATTCTCCGACCAAACGAATATTATATAACAACTTGCATACTTTACAAAATTTATAAATACTACCCACAACTATAACACTATCTCAAATCCACACCATAATATAAAAAAAATATTTCGAGAAAATTAAATCTTTATTCATAAAATTTGGGGTCTCACATCTTTGGCATGTAGTGCAAAGATGAATATGTGATTAAAGATGTATATTGATTGTTGTTACAGGTATAAAATATTGATAATGGACTTTTAAATCTTAGAAGATAGTAGAACTCATTCTCTATTTAACTCTTCTAATGGATTGTTGTTTCCACTGCAGTTGTTGATCTAAAACTTGTTGTCTATTATATTTTATCGATTTTTTTTTACTTTTTGAAGACTAATGATAATTTGTTGTATATTATCTTAGTCATAATATTCTTTACTTGGGCTAGTTGAGCTCACCCTTTTCCTTTTTGTTCCATTTTTCTTCTCGTGAGGTGAGAAACATAAAGAGGATCTAGTCGGGGTATGGAGTGATGGTTCTAAAAGATGTTTTAGCGTCCTCACTATTTCGTAAAATAGTGTTTGAATAATTGTAATGAAGACTTATTTGAGTGTGGATATTATCTAGAAGACAATATTTGTATTTAAACTCACAATATGTGTTGTCGTATTTTGCACGACAATTGTATTATTGAAGTTGTAGTTTGTTTTCACATACCATGTATTTGGCGACTTCGTAATGGGTGTTGTATACCTATTTTGGGAGCGTCACAATGGTGGTTGTAGTAGTCCTCACTATTTTATAAAATAGTGTGATAATAATTGTAATGATGACTCCATTTGAGTTTGAATACTGTCTTCTAGACAATATTCTTGTAAAAACTCTCAACTACGTTTTTATCGTATTGTATAAGGAAGTTTGTATTTAAATTTTGTACCATGTATTTAGAGACTCAGAATGGGTGATGTATACCTATTTTGGGGGCATCACAATAATATCTTGTGTATGATGAGTTATACTTTGACATGTCCCTTAAGATACTTAGGGTATATCAAAGGGTATGTTTGGGTATAATAAGTTGTACATGGAGATAATGAATGGTCAACAAAGAATCTACCATTTCTAGTAAAAGGAGAGTGTCCTATGTGATTCGATAAATGACAACTCAAGAATCTTTGGCCAAGGTATAATGAAATTAGAAAGAAGTTTCTAATTTGCATTAATTAGAGTTGTGCATTTGAGAATCAAAATACATATAATTAAATAAAATAAGATTTGACAGTATTTACATGTCTTATATTTAATTGGGACATTGTATGATAGAATGATTGAATTGTACGATAAATATTCACTAAAAGGTTCTTTTTATGATTAATGTTAAAATCTATATTATTTTGAAAGTCGTTGACCGCTAAGGGGACTTACCCTTATTGTAGAATAAATATTATTTATTTAAATAATTTAATTTATTTATTTAAATAAGATTAGAATTGTTCTAATTGATTTATTCACAAGTGGTTTAATATAGAGAACCTAAAGGGTCACACCATAAAAGAAAAATATTTATTTAAGAAATAAATGACATAATCATAATAATAAGTTAAGTATATTTAATTTAATTTATGGTGATGGAATAAATTAAATAGTTTACTATTTAATATTTAATATTTTGAAAATATTAAATATAAATTAATAAGAGGAGTCTTATTATTATTATTATTATTATTATTATTATTATTATTATTATTATTATTATTATTATTATTATTATTATTTAATTTCTAAAAGGGTTTGTAAATTAATTAATAAAAGTACTCTCATAAATTTCTAATTGGATTAGAAATATAATAATTAATTAAAATAAAACTCTATTCCTAAATAGTTTAGGAGGGTTACCTACATCTAGAGAAGTCTTATTATGGGTTGGGGTTAGAAAAACTTCTAAGAGTTGGGATAGTACTTACATATATAGAAATAGAAATTAGGGTTTTGTCAACACCCATATTTTTTAATACACACTTTCTTGGTGGATTACCTCTAGAGACCAACCACTTGGGTGGTTAACGTTGATCAAATGAAGGAATCTAATCTGGTGAATTCAAGGAGAACGCGAGGAATTGGAGGTGAACTCGTACATGAGAAAGCACGGTTCTACGAGGGTATGATTATATATCTCCGTCTCTATCGTTTGATTGATAATTGTGCACAAAGGTGATCATGGTGATGACTTGTATAGAAGTTTTAAAATTCGATTTTATTACGCTTCTGCTATATTTGTGTAATTTGATTACGTGTTCGCATTATATACAAACCTAACACAATTATCTCTTCTAATGCATCTCTATTAGCCCTTTATAGTGATGATTAACTAAGACTTGAATGACAATCTTTTTTGTGCCTTCAAATAGACAAAAGGTTACCACAATTTAGAACAAGCAAAAAACTCCTCGTACCAACTATTCATCAATTCTAAGAATTAGTTTTTATGACGAACTCACTAAATCGAGTCTAAAATCCCGTAAATTTCCTAAATTACCATGCAATCCACTCAAATTTAAATAAAATTTGATGAAAATCTAAAATTATTATGAAATCGTCTGATTTCACTCCCTCCTAATCTTATAGATCTTACAATACAATTGAACATCATTTCTGTCTTTTTTTTAATTTATATGAAGTGAAATTTACTCCCATATACTCGTATAGCAGTCAGATACTTAATAGGAACCTTTTTATCAGCATAGCAATTAAATTTTTTAAAAAAAACAATGAATATTTTGCTCACGGGACTCGAATTTTTTCTTTTAATTACACACCTGAGGCAGTCACTTGAGCTATGAAAATTCCTCTTCTTCACAAATTATGAGTCTGATCTGATTTGACTGCATCTATCCAAGTCCAACCCTTACCTACATTTTCTCTCTCTCTAAAATGTATATTAATGGGCCCCACTTGTTAAGTGGCCCCTACCCAACTTGCAATGGGGCACTGAAAAATTTGAGAGAAGAAAAAAGGAGAAGAAAAAAGGAGAACAAATCTTTTGTGCCTATTTTTTTTATTTTTTTTTTGTATCCTCCACTTATATTTTAACATCTAACTTCTTATTTAAATTTATAGTTAATTTGTATTAAGTAAAAGAGTAAGTGTCAAAATTTAAGTGGAGGGACACAAATAGATAGAAAAAATGGGGACAGAGAAACTGCTCTCGAAGTAATTACTACTTCCTTCTTTCTATAATATAAGTTGTTTTAGAATTATGCACAAGTATTAAAGAAATAATTGTATAACATTAAAATATATTATCAATTATTTATATTGTCCTTATATTAAAAAAAGTATTATTTATTAGATAAAAAATAGTGAGAGAACTAAAATTATATTTATTACTTGAGGTAATATTGAAAATTAAATAATTAATGTTTATTTAAAATTCTCAAATAATTTATATTAAGGAATAAAAATAATTCTCTAAAACGACTTATATTAAAGAAGGGAAGTAGTGGTAGTAGAGAAAAGAGAACAGATAGGGAGGGAGGTGATGACCTGGAGGGGACCACCGCATGTAAGGTGACACGTGCCAGTGTCCTCCATGCTGACGTGGACTAACAGCACACTTCCATTTCGGATGTAAACCTAATCAATCAAACTTTGACCAATCCTCACCGACAACTTATCCAACCTGTCACCCTTATTATTACCCCTTTATTAAATTCAAATTTAATTATCACTCTTAACCCAACTTTTTCTTTTTTTTTACTATCATATTTATCGTTCTAGTATTATATTCACCTTATAATTTTTTATTTTATTTTATAAGTTTATTCAAAGTTCAAGTATTTTGTGCTCTCTTCATGTGAATTTTATATATTATTCATTTTAATTAAAATATTTGACACTTCAAAAGGTTGAAAAAAATTAATTCCAAATTATAAAAAAAAAAAAAAAAATCTCACAAGCTCAATAAGAGGATTGATACATACACTTCATAGAAATTGTAAACCATCGAAAACTAAATTATTATTACCCTCGTTTTAATTGATTTGAGTATATACTTGTTAGAAAAAAAATCTTTATTTATTTTTATTTTTAAAAGGATAATACATATAAACCCTAATTTTTTTTCTAGCTAACTCTAAATGATTTCACTCAATATTAAAGACCCTAATTATTATTTGTGGATGGTAACTTTTATTTACTTTTTTCTTTAGCACCAACAAAATATGAAGAGGGAAAAAAAGTGGTTTCATCACCATAAATAATGTTTATTTTTTTAATTGCTTATAATCAATGAATCTAACTCATTTTGGTCATCCATAATATAGAGAAATAATAAATAATAAACACCACACGTGCATGAGCACGCCCACACAATTATTGGGGGAGAGAGACTAATTGTCTAATTGAGTAGTTAAGACTACATTATATGCATAGTTTGGGGGTTTCTTACGGAGAGTGGAGGGGGTGAAGGACATAAATGAGAAACAAAAGAAAAAAATAATGCTACTATCACATAAAAAAATATCACATAAATTTACATACATACTGCGGGCCCCACGTAAAACTGAGTATATTAAGCTACTTATGGCTTAATGATAAAAAATTACTCATAAAGTTTTGGGCGTATAATGTTTTGGGATCCATTCTTGCTACTTGCTAAAGACAAGACTGTTAAATTTCAATTGAATATATCAAAAAAAAAGAATATAGTATATTAAGAAATAAAATTGACTTTCTTTGTTTTGTCATGACTCGGGTTGGGTGAGTAGTCGATTTTAACCAAATCGAATTGTGAATTGTTTATTTGATTAACTGAATATTGAAATTCATATAAAAAAATTTACTATTCAAAATTAGTAATAATCAAATTATACTATTCGATTATTAGGTATATAACTGAAATATGAATTTATTTTTACCAAATAAAAAATTCATTTCAAATTTCACACTAGTGTTCCAACAATATTTAACAACAATCCACAACCATAATAATTCATAAACTAATTTAATAATTTTAAATCAACAATAGATAAGTACATAATCATAGGAAAAAGCTAAAAACTTTTTTTTTAAAATATCTAATTTGGTTATTCGAATATCCCAATAGCTAAATTTTAAAACTCGTAACCAAACCCAGATACAGAATAAATAAATGATTATAGACGAATTAAGCAAATTAACCAAATAATCGAAATAATTCAGTTACTTTTTTTTATATTCAATTCGGTAATTCGGTTTTACCCCTTTTTTGCTCACGTCCAGTCATGCCAATATCATTTTTCAATTTTTCTAATTACCAAATTTATCATTTATATACATCTTAGTGAATAAAATTTATACCTAGGTATTTATAAACGGTTTACATTTATATTTATATTTATATTTATATATAATATTATAATTCATTAAGTATATGGAGGGAGACTAGGGAGAAATGTGGGAAAATAATTTAATTTTAGGTGGGAGAATATGAAAAAGGGGTCAGAGGGGAATATAAGAAAAACTTGTTTTCATTATATAGTGTTTGACCTAATTCTAAATATATATATATAAAAAAATGACAGATTACTTGTAATTTTGTACAATTAAAAAAGTGATCTTACTATTAGAAAATTACATTTAATCTTGCAAGTTGAGTGGATCAGTGGTTTAAGGAAGAATTTGGAATCATCAGAATCCTCAGGAGTCTTTGGGCCTCGACTTCACCATTTGACATCAAGTATAGGAGTCACGAACAGCGGGCGTAAGTTTGTTTTAAAAGTCTTGTTCGGAGCGGAGAGACTAACTGGTCGCAAAACTAGGAACTGTTGTTATCAAAAAGAAAAAAAAAGAGTGGAAATGTTAATTAGTGATGAAAAGGGTGCATCATATATAATTAGGTTAATGAAGTTGCGGGTGATGTTGGTTGGAAGAAGAAGTTGTGGGCCAAAATTTCTTTTTGGTCTTCTTTGTAACAAATGATGTTGTGATGAAGAATAGAAAGTGCATTACTTATTGGATACAAAAGCAAGAAATAAAATAAAAAGATTAGAATGAAAATCAATGCAATGCCCACACACGGGAGAGATGAGATGACAAGAAAGAATTTATCTCTGGCCCCACCCTAAATTATTTTCTTTCTTTTCATATCAATGAATGAAAAAATAATATATATATATATATATAGAGAGAGAGAGAGAGAGAGGGAGGGGGGAGGGGGGAGAGTTTGGCCACACAATGGGCCTACCTTACTCATTGCCATTTTAGGCCATGCCTGTTTTCAGTTAAATGAATTTCAGCCAGAAGCCCAGCCTGTCCGCAGCTCTCAAAGAAAGAGAGATTCATACAAAATATATACAAATTGTTATTTCTATCAGAGAATTTTGATATTTTTACAAAACATTACTTAAAATTAATGTTGGTTTCATTAACGAATATTCGTGTGAGAGGAGTCGTTTAAAACTGTAAAATTCCCGTAAAATATCAATTTCCAATATATATTGTCTCTTTCAAAATTATATATACATTTTGAGACTTTTTTGAAGTCAAATTTTATAAACAACAAATATGATAATGGTGGTATTTTTTTTTAGTTAGTTAGTTAGTTAGTTTATTAACAATTATAATTGTTCTTATTAATTTTGAATTATAAAATTTGGCAAATTAATTAACCTAAAAAATTGAAAATGGAGTATGAAGTTACTAGAAAATCTCCACTATATATTTGGGGAATAACAAGACAAGACATGAAAAGAGAAATGAAAAAGATCTTCCTTTTGTAATTTGAAGCTCCTTTGTGTATGAAAATGTAGATGAATTTGATTGATCATCCTGCACTTCTCACATGGTAATAGCAGGGTTTACTGTCAAGGTCTGTGGGCAAGGACAGTGCATTTTATTATTATTATTATTATTATTATTATTATTATTATTATTATTATTATTATTATTATTATTATTATTATTATTATTATTATTATTTATAAAAATTCTATTAGGGGACAAGACAAGACAAGATATAGCGTTTGCATTATATCTCTTTTGAAACAGCCCATTGAAAAAGATGGCCGAACCCATGAAGTTAGTTCAAGATGTATGTTGTTCCTCTTTTAGAGTTTTTAATTAATTAATATTTATGTCTTTGATTGCAACCTAATTATAATTATTACGTCTGAAAATTTTCTAAATTTACTATGTTTTTAATATTAATTTACTTCTCATTTATTATTTATGTAAGAGAAAACTCGTGGAAGTATAAAAATCATTTTGTAAAAATATTGAATCCTTGGATGACAAGGGTTCGACTCATTTGGATGGTAGTGAATGAAAAGGAAATAAGAGGAATTAGTAATATAATGTTTGGATTTGTATTTATTTTTAATGTTGAGTTGGGACATAATAATCCGAGTTTGAACTCAGTTCAGTACTGTATCTTCTTCGTCTTATTAATGCATCTGACTGACTACGCACATGTTCGTTCTAAAGTGTTACATTAACAACCAGAAAATTAACTACTCCAGTTCAAAACAAATTCAGCAAGCCCGGCCATGAGAGAGAGAGAGAGAGAGAGAGAGAGAGCATTGAGGCATCAAAATCTTTTGTTTTCTAGACTGGAAAATTGAGTGTTGGATATATAGTCGTACACAAGCTAAGGACATCCAAATGAAACAAATAGAGTAAATACCGAACGGTCAATATTTCCAATCATCAAACACCATAGAATAAATGTATACAGCTTGAAACACATGAAAACAGATGCACATAATCAGTGAGGCCTGAGGGTGGTCTGTCTGATTACAGAGAGAGAGAGAGAGAGAGCATTATTAATTAATTAATAAACACGTGCACGTGTGCCATGCAGATCAATTAATACGCCATTAATGCATGCATGCATTAACCACAAAATCACTCTCTTCATGTATGTATACATTTCCCACTGCCAGATGACCGTCTTAATTACAGTAATTTCATTTCAATGTACAATCAGTAGTTGGAACCACTCTCTTCATGTTGTTATGAGGCTTACAGTCTGTTGTTGGATATATGCACTATGCGAAAAAAGAACCAAGAATGAATCTCAAGTCTCCAAAAGAACCAAACCAAACTTGAGCTTAATTCGATTACGTACGTACAAGGTTATCAAATAACTCTTATTGCTCTGCGTTCCATGTATTGGCTACTATATATCATTCCGAATACGAAAACTAAATGTCTTGTACATTTTACCATAGGTATACGCGATTTCATTCTGCATATATACCTAATTGTTCAACGTTAATCCTTGAGCTTGACCTAATACCAGCGTACGTGCTGTCTATATTTAACTCCAATACTGTTTCGATTTCCAGGATTTTCCTATGACAAGTCCATCTACCGTTTGGTAGCATTTACTAAGCTACTTTGTTTTGAATCCAGATGGCATAATTAACATGTATTCAATGTGTCAGTCAAGGTCCTCACCCATTTAATAAAGAATTTGACTACCCATTGAATTATGCCTGGGCCTTTTCTTGACTACCTCCCTTAGCTCCCAACCGGCTATTAAAGGAAGCACACCAATTTGAGAGAGCTCTCATCCGAGAGAAGAGAGGAAAAGAAAAGAGTGGATGAGAGAAATTCCATCTGGGGAAGATGGACGAAAGTAATCCCATCCGGGAGAGGGTGAAAGAGAGTTAGAAAAATAGAGAGAGAAAGATAGTTCAAATAAAAGAGTGTTTTATTTGGGTTCCATCACATATTTATTGTGGTGAAGTAATTTGAGTTTGTACTCAAATTAAGATATCTTTGTATTCTCTCATATTATTCTAGTGAATTATTCGGAATTTGTCCTGTGGTTTTTACCTCTTAGTTTTAGAGGGTTTTCCACGTAAAATCTTGTTGTGTCTTGGTTGGATATTTTCTTATTATTTCCTGCATGGTTATTATTTTGGTGGAACTGCAAATTTAATCTGTTTGGCATGTGGTGATATTTTATCCGTCTAATTTATCAAAGACAACAGTATTTGGAAGGTGATTTTTTTTCCAACAACTGGTATCAGAGCTAAGGTTATTTGCTCGGTTGTTTTTGATAAATTTTATGGAGGAATCAGTCGGAGCCATGATTAAATTGACCTCTTCAAATTTTTTGATCTGAAAGCCCAGCATGGAGGATATCCTTTATTGCAAGGATTTGTATGATCCGTTGGAGCTCAAGGGAAAGAAGCCCGCGGTTAAGTCTGAGGCTGATTGGAATAAAATGAATAGAAAGATTATTGGTCACATCCGGCAGTGGATTGATCAAAGTGTGTTCCACCATGTTTCGCAGGAGTCGAATGCTCACACCTTATAGACAACATTAGAGTCTATGTACGAGAAGAAGAATGCACAAAATAAAACTTTTGTCATTCGGAAAATTGTGAATCTAAAAGTACAAGAGACGGGAGCGGCAAAGGTATTGGAGCATATGAGTGAGTTCCAAGGTTTGGTGAACCAGTTGTCCACCATGAAGTTGAATCTTGATGATGAGATTCAGGCTCTTTTGCTTCTCAGTTCGTTGCCAAACAGCTGGGAGACTTTGGTGGTGTCTCTAAGTAATTCAGCTCCAGAAGAAAAATGAGTATACAGATGGTCAAGGACAGTCTTCATAATGAGGAGACAAGACGAAAGGAGCAAGGTGTGTATTCTGAGACACAAACACAAGTTTTCGTTGAGCAGAGTAGCAGCAGAAACAGAGAGAAAAGCTCTTCTGAAGATGACAAATCCAGGAGAAGGTTGAGAGGAAAAGAGATAATTTGTTTTCACTACCAGAGACCGGGTCATATAAGGCGAGAGTGCAGATTTTTAAAGAAGGAACAGTCTAAGAAAAAAGATGAGGATAAAGACTCAATTGTGTACCTATCCGACGTTGATGTAGCCCATGTTAGTGATGGTAAACCCAAGTGTCAAGTTAATGAATTGGTTATTGATTCGGGTGCTTCGTTCCATGCTACTTCGTGTGGTGAGATCTTCACATCCTACACTAGTGGTGATTTTGGCTATGTACGGATGGGAAATGGTAGTGCATCCAAGGTTATCGGCATTGGAGATATTTATCTGAAGACTAACAATGATGGCATATTGATGCTTAGAGAAGTCAGACATGTTCCGGATATCCGCCTTAATTTGATGTCTACTGGTAAGCTTGATGAGAATGATTATAGCATTTCCTTTGGTGAAGGTCAGTGGAAGCTCACTAAAGGGTCTCTAGTGGTAACTAGAGGAAAGAAGGTAGGCGCTTTTTACACAATGCAGGCGCATGTGGAAGGTGTTAAAGATGGGGTAGGCGAAAAAAGATGTGGTACAAAGCCATGCAAGATGGAAGAAAAGTCTTGCATGAGAACCACGAGAAGAAAGCTCTTCACTTGAAATGGGTACCAAAAGTGAAGAAAGAAAGTGATAGCTCGCAGCCAAGATACAAAACGGTTGTGAAAGAATTTGACAAGCAAAAATCTGTCAAGTTTGAGTTAGATCCTCCCATCAAGAAGAGCCATGTCGATGAGATAAAGTCGGACGTGAAAAAAGTGGAAAATTCCAAGAATCTTGAGTTGAGTCAAGGCTTCGTTGGGATTAACTCCAAGTGAGGAGTTGTGGTTTGAAGTGCAAATTCAGTCTTGGAAGGTTATACAGAAGCAGACATAGCAGGTTTCGAAGAGAATGAGTCTACTTTGGGGTATTTGTTTACTTTTGCGGTAAAATGTGTTATGGCGGTCAAAGTTGCAAGTGAGTGTATTGCTTTTCTACTATCGAGTAGACAACGAAATGTTGTGGTTTCTTCAAGAGTTGAATTTGACACAGGAATCGACTCCAAGTGATCACGGAGTCATGGTGAACACCTCCTCTAATGGGTTCGGAGGGGGAGATTGTCAGTCAAGGTCCTCACCCATTTAATGAAGAATTTGACTGCCCATTGAATTATGCCTAGGCCTTTTCTTGACTACCTCCCTTAGCTCCCAACCGGCTATAAAAGGAAGCACACCAATTTGAGAGAGCTCTCATCCGAGAGAAGAGAGGAAAAGAAAAGAGTGGGTGAGAGAAATCCCATCTGGGGAAGATGGATGAAAGTAATCCCATCCGGGAGAGGGTGGAAGAGAGTTAGAAAAATAGAGAGAGAAAGATAGTTCAAATAAAAGAGTGTTTTATTTGGGTTCCATCACATATTTATTGTGGTGAAGTAATTTGAGTTTGTACTCAAATTAAGATATCTTTGTATTCTCTCATATTATTCTAGTGAATTATTCAGAGTTTGTCCCGTGGTTTTTACCTCTTAGTTTTAGAGGGTTTTCCACGTAAAATCTTGGTGTCTCTTGGTTGGATATTTTCTTATTATTTTCTGCATGGTTATTATTTTGGTGGAACTGCAAATTTAATCTGTTTGGCATGTGGTGATATTTTATCTGTCTAATTTATCAAAGACAACAGTATTTGGAGGGTAATTTTTTCCCAACACAATGCTCATGACCTGAATCACAACTTCAGCAATTATTGTAATAATTTTGGATGTAATATTTATTAGCATGGCTTAACCCACCCCTGAGTATATGCGTCAACAGAAATATCTAAAACTAATCTTTAAAATTTTACTCCCAATTCAACATTATGCATCTGTTGCATAAGAAATGAACAATGATCGGAAAACAAAATTAGTAACAACCAACTCAAACACAAAGCTATAACGAATCTGACCTCTATTAGTAAAACCCACTCCCTGAATCTGCTGAGGTAGAAGTTAATATTCTTTTCACTATGAATCTATATCCCTGTGAACTCTAAACCTTCTCATCAAGATCACTGGATTCAGATAATAACCCATTTTGCTTTTCGGCTTTGTTGCTTGGACTAGAAACGTTGCGGCGGTCTTTTCCTCCGGGTTTAGATGAGGCATGCATTACCATACCAAATCATCCCCACTATTACCGAATAATAAGAATCCCAACGTTGGGACGAGAATAGTCTTCATATGGCCGAGCACTTGGAATGACACTGCTGTGAATCTGCCAATACAGATAAATTGGCTAAGATTGGTCCCTAATTGCAATAGTGCAAGACATGAGGACAATGAACAACGTACTGCACAGAAAACGGATAAACTCTGACCATTAACTACGGTCAACAAACAAACAACAACAAAAATTGTGCGAATGGAAATATGCAATTATGTGTGCGGCCCTTATAATGCAGTAGGAGCATCCTCCACTAGCATTCTATTCAGATATGCTCAGAGGACCTCTGAATGGATCTGTATGTCACATGTTTTTCAAATTCCACCAGCAACTAAAGGATACAGATTAATAGTCCATTAAGTCATCAACTCCAACTACATACAGACACACATAGAAGCATACAGTAGACTGTTATATGCATCTTCCATGTCTTGTATACATGATATGCCCAATTATGAACCTTAAGAGGTAAAACTTGAAGCATAGATTCAAAATCACCATGATCATCACAACAAATATTAATCAGTGAAAGCCCATCACTATATGACCCTAAATTGAAATTGAAAACCTTGAAGTGGAAGAGAATTTCTTTTACATTAGTTCCAACACTGGTGGATTTTTACACTCTGCAAGTAAGAAATGATATATTAAATCGAAATAGTTTCACACCCCTGAATGAGGCATGTCGCTGCGGCTATGACTTATGAATGATGTGAAATTATACTAAATAAATATATCTCACTTAAACACCTCAACATCTCATAATCATTTTGGGCCTAGATGCATTACTTGATTTCTGCAATTTGTTTAAGCAATGTTTTCTAGGTCTCAAACTAGAGAGATTATTGGCACCAGCTAGACTAAACGGAGAGCGTTGAGACTTTCTAACAACTATTTAAGCATGCAAACAACATGAAATTAAAAGTACTGCCGGCATAAGCCACGTTCCCTTGGTACCACTCTTGTTATGTGTACATGCACTCAAAAAGATTAACATACCATGGTTCACCAAATTGTGCATTGAACCATACCAAACGTATAGTTGGCAAGACTTCAAAGGAAGATATATATTTGAATGAAGAGTATAATATTAAATGTATGCAACTTAAGCTCATTATGTTAACTTTCATATTTCGATTTCTGATAAACTTACCACAGATACTAAACTATAATGATAGGCATAAACACTTTCATTTGTCAGCCAGTAGTCCAGAAAATTAAAGGCCCTAATAACAGCAAGAATCCGGCACTGGCTGGTGCAGTATGCCCTAATAGCTCGAAAGATCCCAGTGAATGCTTCCACTGAAGAAAATGTACAAACTGCACATGAACGATACAATGGAAGGCCGAAGGAGCACATTAGAAAATGACACTAATGTGGGGCTGAGAAATGATAATTTAAAATTTAAACTGAACAGATTTTTATAGAAATAATATCTTAGCACAGGCTTGCCATCCTAACCATGTAGAATTTGATTTCAAGTTTCTAAGCACCAAAAATGAACTGCTAACACTATATCCCAACAGATAATGGGCACAAGAAGCAGCAGCTTGCTAAATGAGCGTGATTTAATAGCAAATTTATGACGCTAATACATTTAAATAGTTTTATATTTTTCTTTCTTTTCTAGTCAAACCTACATGGCCTGAAGGCCAAAGACAATGACCTGTTACCCAATTTTCCCATTGCCAACCTATATAAGACCATAGATTCAGTGAAAGATAACTTGCACTGCTGCAAAGAAGTGCTCCAAACTGCCACAAAGGCAGCAATGAAACCCTTGATGTTGACACTCACATCAGTAACAGTACATACTGCAACATGCACCCAGGAGAACTAGTACAATGCTAAGTTTAATGTCCCTTGAGTATTGCACATTTTCGTGTACTTAGATATCACCAATTCATGTACTAATATTAATTAAGATATTTCTTGAATAATCTAGAATATATTTGGTTTAGTTAACAAGGCCTCCCGTAAACCAAATTTATTCTTCACTCCGAGCTTAGCGATTTGCTTCTTGAATACTTCTCCAGAAACCGGCTTTGTAAAATGTCAGCTACCTGCTCCTCAGATTTACAATACTTGATATTGATAATTCCATCATTCACAAGTTCCTTAAGAAATGATATCGAATGCTTAATATGCTTTGTCTTTCCATGAAGAATCTGGATTTTTGGTAATCAAATTGTTGAAGTATTATCACAAAACAAAGTTGGATCAGCTTCTTGTTTTTACTTGAGATACTTCAAAATTCCTTCTAACCAAACTAAATGACATCTAGCATGTGTAGCCGCAATATATTCAGCTTCAGTTGTTGAAAGAGCAACAATAGGTTGTTTCTTTGAACTCCAAGAAATAGCTCCGCTTCCTATATTAAAAACATAACCTGAAGTACTTTTGATATCATCAATGCTACCTCCAAAATCACTGTCTGTGAATCCAGTAAGACTAACTGGAACACCAGCTTCATAAAAAATTCCATAATCAACTGTGCCTTTCACATATCTCAAAATTCGTTTTGCTGCTTCCCAATGTTCTGAGTGAGGCTTCTCCATGAACCTGCTAATCATACTAACAACAAACATTAAATATGATCTTGTGGCAGTTAAATACATCAAATTTCCAACTAAACTCCTGTAAATAGTTGGATCCACAAGCTTTCCTTCACCTTTCTTGCTTAACTTAAGCCCAGTAACACATGGAGTTGAAACAGGATTAGCATTCTCCATTTTAAACTTTTTCAAAATTTCCCTTGCATATCTCCTTGAGAAATAAAAATTCCCTTCTTTGGATCGACTAACTTCAATGCCCAAAAATGATGTAATTCTCCCAAATCGACCATGTCAAACTCTTGTTTCATTGAAGCTTTGAAATCATTAAGCATCTCCATATCATTACCAATAAAAATGAGATCATCAACATAGAGACTTACCACCATAAATCTTCCTTTTGAATGATCAATTTTGGTGTATAAAGTATGCTCCTGAGGACATTTTTGAAAACCTTTCTTCTCAAAGTAAGAATTAATGCGACTATACCAAGCCCTTGGTGACTGTCTCAAACCATATAAATCCTTCTTTAACTTGTAAACTTTCTCTTCTTCACCTTTCTTCACGAAACCGAGTGGTTGATCAACATAAATTTCTTCCTCAAGAAACCCATTTAGAAATGCCGATTTGACATCCATTTGGAATAACTTCCAATTATTTTGAGCGTGGTAGTGATATAATTAAACGAAACAATGATCAAGTCTCAAACAGTGCAAATACCTCATTAAAATCTTCTCCTTCATTTTGTGCATACCCCTTTGCAACGAGCCTCGCTTTGTACTTATTGACGGAGCCATCTGAATTTAACTTTGTCTTAAAAATCCATTTAACTCCAATGGGTCTTTTGTTAGGTGGTAAACTGACGAGCTCCCATGTATCATTCCTTTCAATAGCCATAATTTCTTCTTTCATGGATTGTTTCCATTTTTCTTCTTTTCTACATCTTCATGGGAGATTGGATCTTCTCTGCGTAGAAAGCAAAGAAAATAGCTCCTGCATCTACTCGGCTTCAGTAGTATCATAAATCTCCTCAAGCAAAGATCTTGTCTTGATTGCTTGGGTCGCTATCAAAAGACGTTCTGTTGAGGATGATGGAACATCAATTGGGTTTAAGGATGGATCATCTTCACTTTGCATCTTTCTACAACCTTCCAAATCCTCCACGAGCGATGGAACCTCATCTCTGCGGTGTTTATGTCAAGATCATTGAAAAAGATTTTTCATCAAAGTTTACATCCTCGCTAATGACAATTTTCTTTGTTTTTGGATTATACAACTTGTAGGCTTTTGACCTTTCAAAGTATCCAACAAAATACATTTTTCTGCCTTGTCATCAAGTTTTGTCCTTATTGCATTTTGGTACATGAGCAAAAGCTACACTTCCAAAAATCTTCAAGTGTTGAACACTTGGTTTTCTCCCATACCAAGCTTCACGAGGAGTACAATTTTTAAACTTTTGTTGTTGACCGTTGATCAAGTAAACCGCAAAAAATAGCTTCCGCCAAAATCAGGCGTGGCAACCTTTTTCTTTTCAAAGATGCATCGAACCATGTCCATGATTGTACGATTTTTTCTTTCGCAAACACCATTTTGTTGCGGTGTATAATGAATCACAATTCATGCCTTATGTCATTATCTTTACAAAATGTCAAAATCATTTGAAAGATACTCGACCCTCGATCGCTTCTCAAGGTCTTTATGTGACAACCGTAAAATTTTTCAACTTCGCTTTAAAAATTTTAAAAGCTTGAAAACTTTCTGATTTTTCATAAAGAAGATAAGTCCACACTTTTCTTGTGTAATCATCAATAAAAGAAATGAAGTATCGATTACCTCCAAAAGATGACACTGTCATAGGTCCACACAGGTCTGAATGAACAAGAACAAGCGGTTGCCTTGTACCCCATGAAGATTTTGAGGGAAATGGATTACGGTGCAACTTTCCCAACTGGCATGCTTCACAAGTCTCCTCCGTTTTATTAATCTGGGGTAATCCATTCACCATTTCTTTCACTGCTAACATTTTTAGGCTGTCGAAATTCAAGTGGCCATACATGTCATGCCACAACTTGGAAACTTCTTCATTAAAACTAGCGAAACAATGAAAATTTTCCACTTGGAGAGGAAGTGGAAATAAATTATTCTCCGCCAAGCTAATCTTTGCCACAACCTGATTATTTTTTGACAGAGTACACAATTTATCATGAAAGAATATATCAAACCCTTTTCGCAAAAGTTGTCCAGTACTTAGCAAATTGCTTTTAATGCCTGGAACAAAATAAACATCTGACATTTTTTCAAATTTTTCAGATTTTGTTTTGAAAGTGACTTCTCCAACTCCTTTAATTGTATAAGCTCTAGCATCACCAATTTTTATTTGCCCAAAATTTGACTCCACCAGGGTAGAAAATAAATCTTTATTCCCTGTCATATGTTTGCTCGCACCAATATCCAAATACCAAACATGATTATTATTTTCTTGACAAGCAATTAATAATGACTCAAACAATCTTTCTCAATCGATTCATTTTCATGCAACAATCCCGATTCTTTTTGTTAGATGGTGCAAAACAACATTCACCGATTTTATGATCGGGCCTATGACAATGAAAACATTCAATATATCCTTTTCTCCTCTTTGATTAATAACACGACCTCTTCCTCTTTGAGAATTGTTTGAATACTCAAATGACTCTTCCTTAAAATTATTATTGTTACCTTGTGATCCTCTTCCACCGCCACGAAAAATTAGAGCCAAGTTACCTTTGTTTCCTTGGGCGCCACCTCTTCCACGTCCCACGACCTCCTCCTCCACGGCCACGACCACCGGAGCACACCTCAAATTCTCTCCGTAATTTCGGACTTGAGAGTTTGATCATTTGAAGGTGGATTTCTTTGATTAACACGAAACTCATGTGCCTTTAAAGAAACCTGCAAATCTTCCAAAGACAATTTTGACACATCTTTGAACTCTTCGATAGCTACCACAATAAAATCAAACTTTTGTGGTAAGCTTCGAAGAATTTTCTCAACAACTTTTTGATCTTGCAAAACTTCTCCATTAGTTGCCATTTGGTTAACAATTGAAGTAACTTTTGAAAAATAATCAATGCAATAGTCTCATTTTCTTACATTTGCAACTTCTCAAATTCTAAACGCAAAGATTGGAGTCGTACCTTTTTTACCTTTTCTTCACCTTTATATATTGATTGCAAAATATCCCAAGCTTCTTTTGAAGTTTCTGCTTTCGAAATTCTATCAAAAATTGGTCTTTCAATTGCTTGATAAATTTGGAAGAGTGCCTTGTTATCCTTCTCCCTTTTCTCATTCAAACTATTTTTCTGGGCTTGTGATAAACCCTCTTCGCTTTACGGTTCTTCATAGCCATCTTCAACAATACTCCATAACTCGAAGGACTTCAATAATACTTTCATATTATGGCTCCAATAATCAAAGTCTTCTCCGTTAAAGCGAGTAATTAGAGAGACTAGATTGTTTGAATTTGCCATCACCTCGTTGCTTTTTTTAAAAAAAAATCAACAAAAATACCTCATGTTGGATGAGAGGCGATGGAGGCTTATATGGGATTTGAAAAACTGGCAAGGTAATTTCTTTATTACCAAATCTTCGTGCAACCATGCAATTCGTCAGCTTTGTGACATAAGGCCCACTTGAAAAACCTCTCAAGTCAAAATCACAATATTACTTGTTTACAATTTCACAAAATGAGTCTCAGTCTTATTCCCTCTTAGTAATGATGATGGGACCACTTGCTTTCTTGGTGGAATTTTTGGACTTGCTAACTTGTTGAAATCAGATCACTTTTAAAAGCCTGCTTCATCTACTGACTTTGATAGTTGCCAATTGAGACTCCGGATGCTCTTCTTTTTTTTAACTAGCTCTGATACCACTTGATGGAAGATTAGGAAGAGAATATATTTTAGGGAGGAAGTGAAATGTAACTTTGGAGAATATAAGAACGCTTTGATTTCACTTAATTCAAATAAACAAAATACAAGACTATTTATAGGACTCATATGATACTTCTAGATCCAGAATAATAATTACTACATGACCACATTCATGTACATGAACCTAACCATTATATGTTTCAAGACAATTCAAATACATTCATGTACTTAGATATCACCAATTCATGTACTAATATTAATTAAGATATTTCTTGAATAATCTAGAATATATTTGGTTTAGTTAACAGTATTAGCTAAACTGATGACTGACGCATCAATTCAATAAAATTGATATTTTTACATGAACTGTAAAAACCGTCGCTATAGGATCTATAGCGACGGTTTTCATGTTAAAATATCAATTTCCTATTACTATAAAACATCCCTACTTGCTCTTGTACAATCAATTCCAAATTACCATCAATTATAGGCGGACACATGTATAACTGGACGTATTGCAATTAGTATGCTTTAAAAAAACATATAGTAATTAAAATGGGCTTATCAAATGATGATATGGCAAGCTTATACGTCATTGATTTGATTATGATTGAGCTACAATCTTTTTTATAACTATTTTTCTGCCTTTTCGCATTTAACATATGGAGTAATATTTAGAAATGAAATGTTACGTCTCTTTGTTCTCATAAAAATGGCCAGATGACAACTCACTTTGCCATATACAAGTTCTTTTAATTTGCTTTAGCAATAGATTACACCCACATAGACATAGGCATATTTTTTTTGGGACAACTTGATCATGAAAATACAATATCTGAAGTCCAACAGGCAATAACTATAGTCTATGGTACCAAATGCATAGAATGAATTGTCCCATGCATGGGCGAAGCCACCTTGATGACACGGGGCAATAGAACCCTTGCATGCTAGAAAATACTAGTAAAACGCTAAACTACGACATGGGCCTGTTAGCCTATTTTGTTGTATTCTTTTCTTTCTCAGTTTTCAGCCACATTCAGAGAGTGAAACAGTTTTGGTGTCTTCGGGTTTCGAGGTGTGAGATTTCTCTTCAGTCTTCACAGATTGTATTCTTTATACTTTCAAATAGTGATATTTTCTGCCTCACGCCTTTATTTTTCTCGATTTGGGTTTTGACATAATTCTTGTGTTCTTGTTTTTAAATTTTCATTGATTTTTGTATTTGACCATAGTTTGTTGTAACACCAACTCTTACCAGTAGGACTGAGCAAAAAACGGGTAAAATCGAATTACCGAATCGAATCGAAATAATTTAACCGAATTTTTTAATATTTCGGTTATATCCGAAATTTTTTACGATTTTCGGTTAGGTTGTACGGGTTTCATTTTTGAGTTACCGAAAAAGACTTTCAAAGTTGCAATTGCACAACACTTAATTTTACTCAGCCCATAACCCATTAGTCAAGACGGCAAGTCATTACTACTTCTGTGACGCCCCCAAAATAGGTATACATCACCTATTCTGAGTTGTCAATACATGGTACAGAAACAACTACAACTTTATTATTACAACAAGAAAAGCGTGAGTTTGAATACAAATATTATCTTCTAGACAATATCTATACTCAAATAAATCCTCATCACATTTATTGATACATTATTTTACAAAAATGGTGAGGACTACTAAACAATCCTTTCTAAAACCTTCATTCCATAATTCAAAAAATTCGTCTTCGCTATATTCTCGCCTCCTTCGAGAAGAAAAATGGAACAAAAAGGAAAAGGGTGAGCTCAACTAGCCCAAAGTAAAGAATATTATGACTAAGATAATATACAACAAATTACAGTTAGTCTTCAATGGGAAAAATCTAATAGAATACAATAGACAACAAATTTTAAATCAATATTCGCAATGAAATAATAATTCATTAGAAGAGTTAAGTAGAGAATGCAAACTACTATCTTCTATGTATGAATTTAAAAGTTCATCGCTCTATCTTTTATCCTCAGTAACATCAATCAATATATATCCGGAATCAAATATTCATCTTTGCACTACTGGCCAAAGATATTCATCATTAATCGTGTTCATCTAAACACTGCTCATCTTTGCACTCTGACCCAAAGATATTCTTCGAAAATCATTCATCTTTGCACTACTGGCCAAAGATATTCAATAATATCATCATTTAAGACCGAGGATGATGAAAATATTTTTTAAAAAACGAATTCAAATGAAACAAAATGACAAGGATTAAGGATTAAGGATTCGTACTTTGTTTTATCCATGTTTAAAATACCTCAAAAATAATCATAGTGGTGTAAAATTCAAGAATGATCAAAACATGGATACAATCAAAGCTAGTATCCGAATAGATATTTTGACAAAAAGAAGAAATTTTATTTTTAGGTTGAATAAAGTCAGATATATATGTGAATAATTATCGTATCGTGAATAGTAACTCAGGCACACCAAAAGATAGAAATTCCACAAAAAAATATCTTCACGCTTACGTGAATAGTACTCGTGAATAGTAACTCGTGAATAGTAACTCATGAATAATAACTTCGTGAATAGTAAACTCATGAATAGTAACCCCGACATGAAAAAAAATCCCAAATTTGATAAAAAGTTCCAACCAATATTTCGAAGATAATGATATTGAAGAAATAATATCATTTGAGAAGAAAATAACATCCTTTACCTCGAAAGATTAATACTTAATTTGGAATCTAGGGTATAGTCTTTGAAGGAACTTACTTGCCGTCTAACAATACTCAAAGTATACTCACAAGAATACGCTCAATATATCGAGAGAAATAGAGAAAACTTGGGTTTACGGTGTTTTTCAATTCTAACCCAAGACCCTATTTATAGGAAAATCTTTAGAACACCAAAGTAGAAAATTGAATATAATATTAATATATTTTTCACATTTTCTTTAGCCCACCTTAGACAACTGATCTCAGCCCATTTGAATCACATGTGAGGCCAACTTAGTTGCAAAAAACGTTTTTCTCAAAATAATTAACTAAAACTCCCAAAATTAATTATTTGAACTTGAACTTCAATAATTCATAATAAATAGCCCTTTCATCAGAAAATTCGAATCTCATGAGTTTTATAGGAAATTCAATTCTCTACAACTTTGCAGAAGAAAAGTTTTCCAAATTTTAAATAGAAATTGACCAAAATCCACAAACTAAAGCAATTTTACAAGCTATAATCAAATTTCTATCGATAATTGTGTCCACCAACACACAAAACATGTGTTAAACATTTAATGCCACAAAATACTCTTCCTCCTCATATACTCATATATCCCACATTCATTGTAAAAATATCATCGTTAATATATTATTAAAATAATATATTTAAATGAATTATTTTATCGAAAAAGATAAAATATTAATTTTCAACAATTGTCACATTAAAAATTTTCTCCATCTATATCCTCATAAAATCAATATTTTCCTCATCATATAAATCAATAATTAATTATTCATAAATAATATTACGTAATCACATTATTGACAACTCGTGCGGCCTCCTGGATAGAGGAGGCTTTCGATAAGAATTTCTTCTTCTGGCATGATTAGGTGACCAAACCTCTCCTTAGGCGTAACTTTCTAGACATTTCCAATAATGTTATCTAATAATATTATTCGGATAATATGAATTATGGCTTCGATAATGAAAAATCTTCGTGTAATGACAATTATTGAACAACAAACAATATAAAATATCAACGCAAAGAATTATTAATTCAATAAAATATCGAATAATAATTACAGTAACCATTATTGAGTAGTGCCTTCTTCACGTAAGAATCAATAATTGGTGCAATACCATGTCTTCTTGTGTTTTAACCACCGGTGTATTTTAACAAGATATTAACGTAACAATTCACGCCTGTTATTTTTAAACCACTTATATTTGTCGCTTTCTTCATCTAATCGCTTTTTCAGTTATGGGGCCCACATGGTCATGGCTCATACTTCAGTCGTGAATATTCCCACAAGCGATTTAATATTCCACGACCAAACGAATATTCCCCGACAACAATGAATATTTTATAACCACTTGCTTATTTTGAAGTATTTGCGTATTTTACCCCTAACTATCCACATTAATCAAATCAACCCTTACTATTTTAAAATAATAAATAGAGAAAATTAAATTTCATTAATAATAAGTTGGGGTCTTACAACTTCAAAGTCATTACTACAGAAAAAGTCTTTCAAAGTCAAGTATCTCAAGTCTGCAGATCTGTACTACTTTACTAAATTCTTCTCCAAGACTCCGACCCTCCTCCTTCTAAGATCTGTACTCAGTTCTCTCAAGTCCACCTTCGATCTGTACTCCTTCACGAGCGCCATGTGCTCTTCGTTCTTCTCTGACCCTCTTTCTTCTGCTCAATCGACGATACGATCTTGTAGGCGACAGAGAGGAGGTTCTGCTCCTTAACGGTGAGCTCACCGGCGGCGGCGAAAATGGAGCCGATGACGAGCTTTTCCATGAAGTTCACCATCTCTTCGTAGCGCTCGACTTGGGCTTACTCGACGAGTTTGGCTAGGTAGTTGGCCTCTGGTGTAAGGTCGACCACTACTCTATTCACTAGGCTGCTGACTGAGTTTTTGTAATATGTAGGCTATATAGTGTTAATAAATAATCATGCAGAAACTCTTATGTTGTTGATGTTCTCCCTCGATAATCGGTAATTTGTTTGATGCTTCTGCTATTAATTGTTAAATGCTAAGTCTTCTAAATTCGGTTATCATAGATTTCGGTTAATTATTCGGATACCCAAAATAATATATTTTCGATTTTCAGTTATAACCGAAATACTTGTTCAGTTCGGATAATAACCGAATGCTCACCCCTACTTATCAGGATGTCTCTGAAGCATAAAACCAAGACTAAATTAAACGACATTGACTAAACTCTTTCTCTCTCTCTTTTATTCTCTCTATAGTTTTCTCTTGTGAGTCTTAGTGAATTAGTAAAAAAGAAAGAAGAAATGAGCTTCTATTTATAAAAGAATTCTAGCTTAGCCCTTGCAATGTGAAAATGCAAGTGGTTTGACGCCTGTAATGTAAAAAGGTAATTAAGTAGTTTGACGCAAAGATAAGTGGTTTGATGTATGTAATGTGAAAAGACAAGTGGTTTGACGTCTGGTAAAGACAAGTACTATTAGTGAAACTGACTCTTAGATGATGACCTATGAGTCCTATAGAATAAGCCAAACTTACAAAATGTCACATATCACCATTATTTCCTTCTAGTGTCGGCAACTTCTTACTAATGATTATTCTACACATCACATAATTAATTAACACATTTTTAATCCTTCAATAATTATTCATCATTAATATTATAACTCATAATATTGGCAAACAGATCGTTCTTAGGAAAGAGGGGGATTTCCGATAAAAATTTCTTCTTATTGGCGCGCAATTAAATAACATACTCATTTTCTCGACAACACTTTCTAAACATTGTCAATAATGCTAATAATAATATGAGTAACTGTGTCATGTCAATTTTTGATTTAATAATATAAAATATTGTGCAGATGTTACTGTAACAATTATTGAATCAATAATATGATATACTATGCAGCAACTGTAAGACCCCAATTTATAAATAAAGATGGATTTTCTATAAATATCATTTTTGAATATTATGGAGTAAATTTGATATAATGTTATAGTTGTGGGTAATATTTATAAATTTTGCAAAGTACGTGAGTTGTTATATAATATTCGATTGGTCGGGGAATATTCGTTTTAACAGGGAATATATATTCGTACAACGGCACAATCATTGGTAGACCCCTGGCGGAATTATTGTCGGATTGAAAAATGACAAAATACTTTATGAAAATAACGGCGAAGTTTTTACCGTTAATCTGTTGAAACACCCGTGTTAAAAAAACTGATGTCTACGCTGGTTACATAGTAGCATATCTGGTATTGATTATTGATGCTTACGTGAGAAGTCACTCGCTTTTGTTCAATTATTCTTTGTGCGCATGGTATCTCACGTTATTTGATTCAATTATTGTCGATATTTTATATATTGAGATGACGAAGTTATTAATATTATTATTTGCAATATTAACGATGTCTAGAAGTTCTGTCAAGGAGAGGTTTGGTCACCTAATTGTGCGCAAATAGGAGAAATCTTTATTGAAAGCCTCCTCTTTTTTTGGGACGACACAGTCGATTAATAGTGTGAATAATAATAATGATGATGAATTTTGTTTTATTAGTATTATTAATGTAATAAAATGAAAAAAAACTTTTATATAAAATGTAATACTTTTATAAAGTTATTCGTTTTATTATACTATAAATAAAATATATGATATTCTTATTACGAGTGTTTTGCGTAGTAAAATCTTTTTATATAAAATGTAATACTTTTATAAAGTTATTTGTTTTATTAGACAATATTTAGAATATATTATATTTTATTATGCATAGTGTTGCGTAGTGTTCCGCATAGTGTTTTGCGTAGTAAAATCTTTTTATATAAAATGTAATACTTTTATAAAGTTATTCGTTTTATTAGATTATAAATAGAATATATTATATTTTATTTAAAAGATTTTGTTTTAAATCTGGATCGTCCATTTAAAGTAAATCAATCTGGACCGTTCATGAATTAGTTACTATGTCGTCCATTCTTCTATAAATAGAAGCTCATTCCTTCATTATTTCTTACTTAATTCAATTTGAAACTCTAGAGAGAAACTATAGAGAGAAAGAAGAAAAGTGTTCTGCTACTTCACTACTTCTATATCCAAGATTCTTCTTTCTAAGGTAAGGGTATTATTTCTTTCTTATTCATGAAGAGAACTTCATTATTCCATTCTTTATTATTCTCGCTAGAATAACTTTTGTATCTGTGCTAAATACCCTATACTTGGTGAAATTCTTCATTATTCCATTCTTTATCATTATGTTGAATAACTTTGTCATGCCAAGTACCGCATGCATGGTGATTTATGTTATTATTCCGTTTCTTTATCATTTTGTTGGAACATCCTGTATGTGCTTTCCGCATGACTGGTTCCGTTCTTTTTATTATTCATTGGAACATCCTCGTCTGCGTGCTTTTACGCATTTACTTGGTTCCATTATTTATCATTCTGTTTGAATATCACATGCAAAGCGCGTTCTGGCATGATCTGTTCCGTTATTTATTATTCTCATTGGAATAACTCATGTCTGTATGGCTCTATCGTATGCACGGTGTAAGACCCCAAATTATTAATAAATGAAATTTAATTTCCTCTTTTATCATTTTGAAATAGTAAGGGTTGATTTGATTAATATGGTTAGTTATGGGTAAAATGCATAAATATTTCAAATAAGCAAGTGGTTAAAAAATACTCATTGTTGTTAGGAGAATATTCGTTTGGTCGTGGAATATTCTTTGCTTGCTTGAGAGAATATTAAATGCGACAAAGCACGACCTTAATGTGGGCCCCATAACTAAAAGCGATTGAATGAAGAAAAAGACAAGTATGAGTTGTTTATAAATAACGGCGTAGTTGTTATCGTTAATCTTGTTAGAATACTTTGTTGGTTAAAACACACGATGTCTGGCGTTGTTGCACAAGAAGACAATATTGCACCAATTATTGATTCTTACGTGAAGGCACTTACTCAATAATTGTTACGATGAATTCTTATTCAATTATTTTATTTTATTGATTCAATAATTCTTTGCGTTGATATTTTATATTCTTGTTGTTTCAATAATTGTCACTACGATTATTTTCTATTATCGAAGAAATAATTCATATTATCTGAATAATATTATTAGAAAATATTATTGGTAATGTCTAGAAAGTTACGTATAAGGAGAGGTTTGGTCACCTAATCATTACCAAAGATGAGGAGAAATTCTTATTAAAGCTCCTCTCTTCCTGAGAACGACACGGTTGTCGATCTTGTGATTACGTAATATTATTTGTGAATAATTAATTATTAATTTATATGATGAGGGAAATATTAATTTTATGTGGATATAGATGGAGAAAATTTTTAATGTGACAATTGTTGAAAATTAATATTTTATCTTTTCTCATAAAATAATTCATTTAAATATATTATTTTAATAATATATTAAATATATGATATAATTTTAACTACATTTTTTATGAATGTGGGATATATGAGTATATGAGGAGGAAGAGTTTTTTGTTGCAAAAGTTGTTTAACACATGTTTTGTGTGTCGGTGGACCCATTTCTTGATCGAAATTTGATTATAGCATGTAAAATCATCCGTATGTGTGGATTTCTTGATTTTTCTGTTTGGAATTTGGAAAAACTTTCTTCTGTAAAGTTGTAGAGAATTGAATTTCCTATAAAAAGTCGCGAGATTCGAATTTTCTGCCAAAAGGGCTATTTTTTATGAATTATTGAAGTTCCGAAATAATTGATTTTTGGGAGTTTTAGTTAATTATTTTGAGAAAATTGTTTTTTGTGCAATTAGTGGGCTCACATGTGTTATAAATGATCTGAATTCGGATCTTCAAAGTTGGGCTAAGGTAATTTATAATATATATTAATATTTTATTAAATTTTCGCTTTGGTGTTAAAGCATTTTTCATAAATAGGGTGCTTAGGTTAGAATTGAAAATCACACCGAAACTAAAGATTTCTCTCTCTTTCTCTCTATAATATCGAAATGATTTGTGAGTATTTTAGTACTTTGAGTATTGCTATACGGTGCAAGTTCTTTCAGCACTATATCCAGTATTACAGTCAGAAGTACTATTCTTTTTGAGGTAAGGAATGTTATTTTCTTCTCAAATGATATTATTTCTTCAATATCATTATGCTGAAATATTGGTTGGAACTTTTTATTAAATTTGAAATTTTTTCATGTCGGGGTTACTATTCATGAGTAACTATTCATGAGTTACTATTCACGAGTTACTATTCACGAGTACTATTCACGAAGCATGATGATGTTTTTATGGAATTTCTATCTTTTGGTGTCGGAGTTACTATTCACATATACGACACTATTCACGTATACGGCACTATTCACGAATACGACACTATTCACAGAAAAATTAAATTTTCTTTTCTGTGTCCAAGATTGTCTGTTATGATTCCTATCTTTGATTGGATCTATGTTTTGGTCTCCATTCTTGAATTTTACTCCACTCTGGTTATTTATGAAGTATTTTTGAACTTGGATTGTTTAAAGTACGAATCCTTAATATTTGTTCTTTTGTTTCACTGGATTCGTTTTCTTTAAAATATTTTTCATCATCCTCAGTCCTAAATGATGATATTACTGAATATATTTGGCCTGTAGTGCAAAGATGAATGATTTCTGATGAATATCTTTGGCCCGTAGTGCAAAGATGAACAGGTGTTTAGATGAACATGACCAATTGATAAATATCTTTGGCCCGTAGTGCAAAGATGAACAGGTGTTGAGATGAACATGACCAACTGATGAATATCTTTGGCCTGTAGTGCAAAGATGACTATTTGATTCAAGATGTATATTGATTGATGTTACGGGGATAAAATATCGATGATGGACTTTTAAATTCATAGATGATAGTAGATTTCATTCTCTACTTAACTCTTCTAATGAATTATTGTTTCACCGCAGCTGTTGATCTAAAACTTGTTGCTCATTGTATTCTATCGATTTTTCCTCGTTGAAGACTAAGGATAATTTGTTGTACATTATCTTAGTCATAATATTCTTTTATTGGGCTAGTTGAGCTCACCCTTTTCCTTTTTGTTCCATTTTTCTTCTCGTGGAGACGAGAATATAGTGGGAACTAGTTAGGGGTGTGGAGTAATGGTTCAAGACAGTTGTTTTAGTAGTCCTCACTATTTTGTAAAATAGTGTATCAATAATTATAATGAGGACTTATTTAAGTGTGGATATTGTCTAGAAGACAATATTTGTATTTAAACTCACAGTTTATGTGTTGTCGTATTTTGCACGACAATTGTATTAATGAAGTTGTAGTTAATTCTGTACCATGTATTTGGCGACTCAGAATAGGTTGGATGGAATGGACCTATTTTGGGGGCGTCACACCTGGTGATTTCTTTTGTTATTCCATTCGTTATTATACTCAGTTGGTTAAAGTTTTGACTTCTATACTCTATGAATTTTATACTCTATGATATTTGTGCTTCATCCAGTATCTTTCATGGAAATATTCTTCTGAGCATTCTTGAATTTTACTCCATAAAGAAATATCATGTTGACAATTTGGACGCTATTAATTGATTCCTGGATTGAATAATTCTTGAACTTGTTTAATTGAATTCTTATATCATTATCATCATCCTCATATTTATATTTTGTTGAAAGTCATCTGTATTCGGCTGTAGTGCGTAGATGGACTTGGTATGATTATGACTGAGGATTATTGATTGTAATCATTAATCGTAATGTTACAAATGATGTGGTAAAAGTCCTTATTGGTCAGTAGTGCATTGATGGAATGCTTATTGGCATGATCATGACCATTGATGAATACACGAATATCCTCGGCCCGTAGTGCATGGATAATTTGTGGTTGTGATACTAATGAATATCCTCGGTCAGTAGTCTTGAAGATGATGTGGATTAATTATTAAGTCGAGTCCCAAAATGATAAAAGTGATGAAAAATCTTTTAAATCATAAAAGATAGTAGATTTTATTCTCTACCGACTCTTTTAATGGATTGCTTGTTCATTGCAGCTAAACTTGATGTTTGTTATATTTTATCGCTTTAACACTGTGTTGAAGGCTAATGATAATTTATTCTCGCATTATCTTAGTCATAATATTTCTTGTTTGGCTAGTTGAGCTCACCCTTTTACTTTCATATTTGTTCTCTTGAGAAATAAGAACGTGGCGAGGGACTAGTCGGGAACGGAGTGACTATCCCGATTTATAAGATTAGTAGTCCTCACTATTCTATAAAATAGTGTGTTAAAAAATGTATTGAGGACTTATTTTGAGTTTTAATACCGCCTGAAGACAATATTTGTATTAAAACTCACAATTCATGTCAGTATATTTAAGATTGTATTTGTATTCTATACCATGTATTTGGCGACTCAGAATAGATGATGTATACCTATTTTGGGGGCGTCATAGTTGGTATCAAAGCTTAGGGATATGATCTCTGGCTAAGATGTGAGACTAGAACTAGGAGGGGAGAGACGGGGAATTCCTTCGCTAGTATGACCTACCTAAGTTTATTTGGTATTTAATTGGTTGGTCAGAGTATAGGGATAATATGTGATATGTTAATTAACCCTTGTTTTGTGGCAGTGTTTGAGAATGGCATCCGAGAATGTTGAGAACATCAATGGAGCATATGAGACCGTTGAGTCTCCACAGATCAATAATCAGGATAATGTGCATCAGGAAGGCGACAATCCTCAGGCAAACCACAACACTGACTAGATGATGAACGATGGAATGTTCAGAGGCTTTATGCAATTCATGCAACATCTGGCAAGAGCGGCTCCTGTCCAAAATGCAGGTGGAAACACTGGAAACTCTCGACGGTCACCGCTAAACAGTTCAAGGAGCTGGGACCACCGGAGTTTATTGGAGAGCCAAAACCACTTAAGGTGAAAGCGTGGACAAAGCAGATCACCAAGATATTTGATGTCTTGGGATGCTCCGAGGAGCAAAAGGTGCCCTTTGCCACCTTTATGTTACGAGGAGAGGCAGATTACTGGTGGAAATCGGTAAAACGTACTCAACCTGCCGCACTAAAGATGTCTTGGGAGAAGTTCCAAGAATTATTCAACAACAAGTACTTTCCCAAAAGTATTCGTCATATGAAAGAGGTAAAGTTCATCAAGTTTGAGTAGAAACGACACGACCGTAGCAAAGACGGATCTGAAGCGCCGAAGTTGCTTCCTTGTCTGATTTGCGTCCCACATAGTTGATAATAAGGAGAGAATGACGCAGATGTTTCTAAGAGGTTTGAAACCCGAGATACGTCAATATCTTATCTCTCATAAACTGTGTTTGTATTCAGATGTTATGAATAGGGCTCAGTTATTGGAGCGCGATAACGAGTTAACCCAACCAAGAGAAAGCAACCGGCAAAAGGATAATATATACCAGTGAGAGCAGTCATCGAAGCGGTGACAACAAGCGTGGAGGGAATCAACAGGCCAGAAATGGTAACCACTTCGGTGGCAATCAGGGCCAAAATAATAAAAATGGACATTTCAAGAAGAGGAGATTCAACAATGATGGAAAGACGTCAGCACCAACACCCATTGTTAAGGAAGGAGAACGACCACCTATCATATGTTTCAAATGCGGAGGGGAGGGACACATCAGTCCAAACTGTGCGATGCCGTCCAAAGCATGTTATAATTGTGGAAGAGAAGGTCATTTAGCTTTGATTTTTTGTCGCTCACCAAGACAAGTCAAGTTGGGATGGAGGCACCAAAGGTCAGTCCCCGAAAAAGTCAAAGCCGTTAGTTCAAGGAGAGCGTTTGTTGTGACCTCCGAAAGCAAAGAACCCGAACGAGGTCATCACGGGTAAGCTTATCATAAACTCTAAATAAGTCTATACCTTATTTGATACTGGGTTCTACCCATTCTTTTATTTCTCCTACTTGCGCTCAACGATTAAATTTGACTCAGAGAAATTAGACTTTGACTTATCTCGTGGAAACTCCGTTGGGAGAAACCTTCATTACATCCACTATTTATAAGTCTTGTTTGGTTCAAATCGGTACCCTCACATTACCCGTCGATCTTATTTCATTGAAAATACTTGCATTTGATGTGATTCTAGGGATTGATTGGTTAACTACTCATCATGCAAAATTGATTATTTTCGTAAGGTTATTAGCTTTCATATTCCTAACCAACCTATTATGAGAATTCAAGCAACCAAACCATTAAAGTCAATCATCATTCATCTCAAGCCATAAAGCTATTCGCTTATTGAAAAACGGATGTCAAGCTTTCTTAGCTCATGTCACAGATTTAAACAAAAATACGCCGATTTTGAATGATATTTCTATTGTTAATAAATTTCTTGACGTATTCTCTGAAGAACTTCCCCGCCTACCCCGAGCGTGAAATTGAATTTTGTATCGACACGAACCCGATGACGAAACCCATTTCCAAAGCCCCATATCGAATGACTCTATTGAACTTCGTGAGTTAAAGACCCAACTGCAGGATTTGTTAGACATTGGCTTTATTCGTCCTAGTACTTCTCCTTGGGGCTCTCGTTATTCGTCGTGAAGAAGAAAGATGGGAGTATCGCGACTTTGTATTGATTATCGGGAGTTGAATCATGTCACCGTCAAAAATAGGTACCCATTGCCACGTATTGATGACTGTTTGACCAAATAACCGAAGGAGCACAATTCTTTTTAAAGATCGATCTTCGCTTCGGATATCATCGGTAAAGGTTAAAACCGAGGATATTCCAAAGATCGCTTCGTAACTCCCATGACGGCACTATGAATTTTTAGTCATGTCTTTTGGATTGACTAATGCTCTTGCTGCCTTCATGGATATGATGAACCGAGTATTCAAGGAATATTTGGATCACTTTGTGGTCGTCTTTATTGATGACATCCTCATATATTCCAAAATCCGTGAAGATCATGAGCAACACTTGAGGCTGATACTCCAAAAGCTTCGTGAAAACAAGCTTTACGCCAAGTTGAAGAAATACAAGTTCTGGCTTGAAGAAGTAGCATTCCTTGGGCACGTAGTATCAAGTCATGGAATATCTGTTGACCCAACAAAGATTGAAGTTATTCAAAGCTGGGAGCAACCTAAATCAGTGACCGAAGTACGTAGCTTTATTGGCTTAGCTGGTTATTATCGGAGATTCGTAGAAGGGTTTTCTCGAATCGCTACTCCATTAACTCAGCTGACTCAGAAAGATACAAAATTCGGTTGGAGCATGGAATGTGAGAAGAGTTTTTAAGAACTCAAGAGGAGACTCATTTCAAAGACTGCTCGACAATACCATCCGCTCGGAGGATTTGTCATCTATGATGATGCTTCGGGCAAAGGGTTAGGATGTGATCTCATGCAACATGGGAAAGTCATAGTCTATGCCTCGCGATAACTCAAAGAATATGAGAGGAATTATCCTACTCATGATCTAGAGTTGGCAGCTGTTGTCTTTGCACTTAAAATTTGAAGGCATTACTTGTATGGGGAGAAAGTGGATATCTTTACGGATCATAAAAGCCTCAAATATTTCTTCACCCAAAAGGAACTCAACATGCGACAACAACGTTGGCTTGAACTATTGAAAGATTATGATCATACCATCCAATACCATCCTGGAAAAATAAACGTAGTAGTTGACGCATTGGGTAGAAGATCATATGCGGGTACGAGTGCGATATTGTCAAAACAAAGGCCCATTTTGTGTGACTTGCAAAGGATGGAGATAGAGTAAAAGACTCCGGGACCCATGTGATGATGGCGAATATACGAGTAGAACCGACTTTAATCGATAAAGTTAAAGCTGCTCAAACTACAGACCTGGAGCTGATGCGTATGAGGAAGAAAGTGCAAAAAGGTGTTATGCCGGAAGCAAGAATTGATGAAGAAGGAATAATTCGAGTCAACTCCAGACTTTGTGTTCCTAACGACCCTGATTTAAAGTATAAAATCATGATGGAGGCGCACAACACATCGTTTGCAATCCATCCTGGGAGTACCAAAATGTATTATGATCTTCGTCATACATTTTGGTGGAGCAATATGAAGAGAGAGATACATGCTTATCTCAAGGTGTCTAACTTGTCAACGAGTCAAGTAAGAGCATCAAGTATCAAAAGGTTCATCAGAACCACTTAAAATTCCAAAATGGAAGTGGGAGCATATTACCATGGATTTTGTTACTGGTCTTCCCAAGATTTCTCAAGCATAGATGCAATTTGGGTCATTGTTGATAGATTGACCAAGTCTCGCTCATTTCTTACCAATAGGAGAAACTTATACACTTGAACGCTTTGCTCAGTATGTACATAAACGAGATTGTAAGATCGCATGGTATGCCAATATCCATAGTTTGATCGAGACCCAAGATTCACTTCACGATTTTGGGTTAGTTTGCAAAAAGCTATGGCACGCAGTTCTGATTTAGTTCGGCATATCATCCTCGCATTTTACGGACGGAAAATCGAGAGGACTATTCAAACTCTTGAAGATTTATTAAGACTCGTGTCCTTGACTTCAAAGGGAGTTGGGACAAGTTCTTACCGTTGGTGGAGTTTTCCTACAACAACAACTATCAAGCAAGTATTGGCATGGCTACGTTAGAGGCATTGTATAGAAGAAAGTGTCGTTCTCCAGTATGCTGGGATGAGGTGGGTGAAACAACGTTGTTGGGATCGGAGTTGGTACGTATGACTACGGAAAAGATTCAAACGGTCCGACAACGTATAAAAACCTCACAAGATCGACAAAAGAGTTATGCTGATCTTCATCGAAAGGACGTGGAATTCGATATTGGAGATCATGTGTTGTTACGTGTTGCCCCATGGAAAGGAGTTACGAGATTTGGAAAGAGAGAAAAGCTCAATCCTCGATTCATTGGCCAATTTTTAATCCTCGATCGAGTAGGAACTGTGGTGTATAGACTCGCTTTACCGTCAAGTATGTCTGGTGTTCATAACGTTTTTTATATATCCATGTTACGTAAATATGTGAAAGATCCGAACCACATTATTGAGTTAGAACCGGACGAAATAGCGGAAGATTTAACGTATGAAGAGATTCTTGTTCAAATCTTGGATAAGAAGGAACATATTTTACGCTCCAAGGTTATACCTCAAGTTAAAGTTTTGTAGAGAAAGCACGATGTTGAGGAAATGACCTGGGAGTTAGAATCTGAAATAAAATCAAGGTAATCTTACCTCTTCGACATACCAGATATGTACCCTAATTTCGATGGCGAAATTTCATAAGAATGGGAGGTTGTAAGACCCCAACTTTTATAAATAAAGATGAATTTTCTATAAATATCATTTTTGAATATTATGGAGTAAATTTGATATAATGTTATAGTTGTGGGTAATATTTATAAATTTTGTAAAAAGTCACGTGAAGTTGTTATATAATATTCGATTGGTTCTGGGAATATTCGTTTTAACAGAGAATATATATTCGCATACAACCAAGACAATCATTGGTAGACCCCCACAACGGAATTATCATGTCGGATTGAGAAAATGACAAAAATACTTTATGAAAATAACGGCGAAGTTTTTACCGTTATCTGTTGAAACACCTTGTTAAAAAAATACGATGTACGGCGTGGTTGTATAAGAGACACTGCGGTATTGATTATTGATGCTTACGTGAGAAGTCACTCAATTTTGTTCAATTATTGCTGCATAGTATCTCACGTTATTTGATTCAATTATTGTCGATATTTTATATATTGAGATGACGAAGTTATTAATATTATTATTTGCAATATTAACGATGTCTAGAAGTTCTGTCAATGAGAGGTTTGGTCACCTAATTGCACGCCAATAGGGAGAAATCCTTATTGGAAAGCCCCCTCTTTCTTGGGAACGACCTGGTCGATTAATAGTGTGAATAATAATAATGATGATGAATTTTGTTTTATTAGTATTATTAATGTAATAAAATAGAAAAGCTTTTTATATAAAACAGAATACTTTTATAAAGTTATTCGTTTTATTAGACTATAAATAGAATATATGATATTCTATTATGCATAGTGTTTCACATAGTAAAATCTTTTTATATAAAATGTAATACTTTTATAAAGTTATTTGTTTTATTAGACAATAATTAGAATATATTATATTTTATTATACATAGTATTGCATAATGTATGCATAGTGTTTTGCATTGTAAAATCTTTTTATGTAAAAAAAGAATACTTTTATAAAGTTCTTCGTTTTATTAGATTATAAATAGAATATATTATATTTTATTTAAAAGATTTTGTTTTAAATTCGTTTTAAAGTAAATCAATCCGGACCGTTCATGAATTAGTTACTATGCAAATCCATTCTTCTATAAATGAAGCTCATTCCTTCATTATTTCTTACTTTCCTTTCAAACTAAACTATAGAGAGAAAGAAGAAAAGTGTTACTGCTTACTTCACTACTTCTATATCCATTACTTTTCTTTCTAAGGTAAGGGTATTATTTCTTTCTTATTCATGAAGAGAACTTCATTATTCCATTCTTTATTATTCTCTTTGAATAACTCAGATACGCTGCTACCCTATACTAAGTGAAATTCTTCCATTATTCCATTCTTTATCATTATGTTGGAATAACTTTATACATCAAGCATACTGCATGCATGGTGATTTATGTTATTATTCATTTTTATCATTCCATTTGGAACATCATGTATGTGCTTTTACGCATGACTGGTTCCGTTCTTTATTATTCTCGTTGGAACATCCTGCATCTGTGCTTTTACGCATGACACGGTTCCATTATTTATCATTCTCATTGAAATCCTCGTCTGCTGCGTTTGTTTCGCGTGACCGGTTCCGTTATTTATTATTCATTGGAATAACTTGTCTGTGCGGTCTATCGCATGCTTGGTGATTTCTTTTGTTATTCCATTCGTTATTATACTAAGTTGGTTAAAGTTTTGACTTCTATACTCCATGAAATTAGTGGAATATCCTTGATATTTGCGCTTCATCCAGTATCTTTCATGAAAATATTCTTCTGAGCATTCTTGAATTTTACTCCATAAAGAAATATCATGTTGACAATTTGGACGCTATTAATTGATTCCTGGATTGAATAATTCTTGAACTTGTTTAATTGAATTCTTATATCATTATCATCATCCTCATATTTATATTTTGTTGAAAGTCATCTACATGGCTCAGTATTGCGTAGATGGACTTGGTATGATTATGACCGTGGATTATTCGGTGTAATCATGACCGTAATGTTACAAATGATGTGGTAAAAGTCCTTATCGTCAGTAGTGCATTGATGAACGCTTATTGGCATGATCATGACCATTGATGAATACACGAATATCCTTGGCCCAGAGTGCATGGATAATTTGTGGTTGTGATACTAATGAATATCCTTGGTAGTAGTCACGAAGATGATGTGGATTAATTATTAAGTCGAGTCCCAATGATAAAAGTGATGAAAATCTTTAAATCATAAAAGATAGTAGATTTTATTCTCTACCCCGACTCTTTTAATGGATTGCTTGTTCATTTGCAGTTAAACTTGATGTTTGTTATATTTTATCAATTTAACACTGTTGAAGGCTAATGATAATTTATTCTGCATTATCTTAGTCATAATATTTCTTACTGGGCTAGTTGAGCTCACCCTTTTACTTTCATATTTGTTCTCTTCAGGAAATAAGAACGTAGCAGGGACTAGTCGGGGAACGGAGTGACGGTCCAGACGATAGCATTTGTGACGCCCCCAAAATTAGGTATACATCACCCATTCTGAGTCGCCAGATACATGGTACAAAATTCAAATACAACTTCATTTATATTAATCTGTTGAAATGTCAGATATAGAATCGACCACGCTTAACTATGAGTTTTAATACAAATGTATGTAACTCTCATGGTACCTCGACCACAACCTTACAATGATACTTTACATAAAAGTATAGTCAAAAACTGTTTTAGAAATTAAAATCTTTGGGAAGTGCTCAAGGAAACCTTCGTACATGGGAGGCCATGCGTCTAGGTTATGATAGATATCATATGTCCACAGAATTATCCTTGGTTGACCCAAAAGTCCCCAAAGAAAAACAAGAAGATTACTATCATCTTCTTTCCAATAGTGAGTCTTCTCTTGACATATAAATATCTCTCTTGTCTCCAAGTGAAAATTATATTTCACATAAACCCCAAGATCATATAGGTAGTGCTCGTAGATATATTCAGCAAGTGGATGTGCACAACCATGTCTTATGAGAACACGAGGTTGTATGTCATTAGACATCTTGTATGATAGTGGCAAAACACCCTTCCAAAGTTGGGTTCACCTCACCCTATTTGATTCACCAAATATAACTACTAAATGATATATAGAATACAACACACTTTTCTATACTGTTTAGGGAGAACCTCCACAGCTAGAGACTACCGTTCTATTCCCCTGTTATCCCCGCTCAACCCGGCAACACTCTTATTACCTGAAAGGAATTGTGAAGCAGAAAGGGTGAGCACAACTAGCCCAGTAAAGAATATCATGACTAAAGATAATTAAATTATCAATAACTTTCATCAATAATAAATCAGAGATTTAGAACATATGGTAGATGATAAAAAATTTCAACCATAGTTGCAGCGAACGAGCAATCCATTAGAAGAGTCAAATAGACCATAAGGTCTATTATCTTCTCTATGTTAAAAGTCCACCAATAATATTTTATCAATGTAAAATAAATCAACAGTTCTTGTCCATAATCATATGAACAACTCATAATCATAGTTGTGGTTCTAAATTCCTCTTCGCAACCAGGACGAAGATAATTTTTATCACCTATCTTCACCTGAAACATCAAAAATCATAGTTATACCAAATCAGAATTCCAACTCATAATCATACTAATAAATTCGTCTTTGCACTACGGCCAAAGATATTCATTAACAATTCATCTTTGCACTACATGCCAAAGACATACAACTGTATTTTAGAAGAGTCAAGTAGAGCATGATATCTACTATCTTCTACTAATTAAAAGTGTATAATAAATATTTTATCGCCGAGACTCGACTTAATAAATAATCCACATCATCGAATCACCCCGCACTACTAAGAAAGGATATTCGTTAATATCACATCCATGAATTTATATTTCATCATTTGAGACTCAACCTAGATAATCAATCCATATCACCAATTATCCATGCACTACTACTGGGATATTCGTTAATATCACGACCACGAATTATCCATGCACTACGGGCTAAAGATAATCGTGTTTTCATCAACGGTCATGATCATGCCATAAAACAATTCATCTTTACACCCTTGGCCGAAGAAAATCCATAGCCATAATCATACCAAAAACTATTCATCAATGCACTACGGCAAATGAGGATTTTTACCACATCATTTGTAACATTACGGTTATGATTACACCGAATAATCCCTGGTCATAATCATACCAAGTCCATCTATGCACTACAGACCACAGATGACTTTCAACAAAATATAAACATGAGGATGATGACAATGATATAAGAATTCAATAAAACAAGTTCAAGAATTAATTTATCCAGAAACTAATAACGTCCAAATTGTCAACATGATACTACTTTGTAGAGTAAAATTCAAGAATGCTCAGAAGAATATTTCTATGAAAAGATACTGGATGAAGCGCAAATATCAAGGATATTCCACTAATTTCATGGAGTATAGAAGTCAAAACTTTAACCAATTGAGTATAATAACGAATGGAATAACAAAAGAAATCACCATGTATGCGACTTGATGCATGACAGTTATTCCAAGATTAATAAGTAACGGAACCGTGTCGGTGAAATTACGCATACACGGGATGTTCAACAGAATAATAAAGATGGAACCAGTCCGGCGAAGCGGACGAGATGAGATATATTCTAACGAATAATAATAAAGATGGAACCAGTCCGACGTAAACGCACGCATATATGATGTTCCAAATGTAATAATAATAATGACGAAACTAGGTCCCGTGGAACGCTTTCGGACATGTGATATTCCAACGAATAATAATAATAAAGACGGAATATTAGAAGAATGTCACCAAATATAGAGTAGTCGCAGATATCTTTTGGTTATTCCAAAGAAATAATAAAGAATGGAATAATGTAAGTTCTCTTTATGAATACAAAAAAAAATAATACCCTTACGAGTATAACAAATAATATCCCTTACCGTAAAAGAAACCTGAATATAAGAGTAGGGAAGGAGCAAAATACTTTTCTATAAATCTATAATTTCTCTCTCTAGAGTTTCAAATGAGTTCGTAAGAAATAATGAAGGAATGAGCTTCATTTATAGAAAATATATCGTGATAAGAATTAACTCTATTTAACTATCCAGATTGATTTACTTTTAATCTAACGGTCCATATTTAAAGCAAAATCTTTTAAATAAAATATAATATATATTCTATTTATAATCTAATAAAACGAATAACTTTATAAAAGATTTTACTATACAAATACTATGCAAGCACTATGCAAATACTATCATAATAAAATATAATATATTCTAATTATTGTTTAATAAAAGCGAGATAACTTTATAAAAGTATTACATTTTATATAAAAGATTTTACTATTAACCTAATAAAATGAATAACTTTATAAAAGTATTCATTTTTATATAAAAAGCTTTTTTTTTTATTACATAATACCAATAAAACAAAACCGAGTCACTTATCACATAAGATTCAATAATCAATACTGCGCTACTTACGCAACCACGCCAGTATTCTCAGTATTTTAACACCGGTGTTTTCAATAGTTAACAGTAAAACTTCATTTATTATTTTCATAAAAATATTTTTGTCGCTTTCTCAATCCGAATAATAATTCCGTTAGGGGTCCACCAATGATTGTACCATCGCATGGATATTCTCCGACTAATCGAATATTTTCCGGCAGAACGAATATTTTATATCAACTTGCTTACTTTGCAAATAAAAAATAAAAAAAAATTCACATATTACCCTTAACTTTAAACTTTTATCAATTTAACTATTTACCAAAATAGAAAAAATTGAATACTTTTATTTCATAAAAATTTGGGGTCTCACAGCATTAGTAGTCCTCACTATTCTATAAAATAAATATGTTAATAAATGTATTGAGAACTTATTTTGAGTTTTAATAATCGCCTGTAAGACAATATTCAGTATTAAAACTCACGATTTACGTCAGATATTTAAGATTGTATTTGTATTCCGCATCTACGTATTTGGCGATTTCGTAATAGGTGATGTATACTTTATTTTGGGGCGTCATAAAGAACTATCGTGACAATTATTGAATAAAATACCGGTGACTTTCTTACGTATAATCAATAATGATATATACTACGCAATACCACGCTAATATCGCTTGTGTAATATCGCGTCTAACCGCGAAACAACGCTAGATTACTTTACTTTTATCACCGGATAATTTAATAGTTTAACAATGAAAGTTCCGCCGTCAATTTTTAGAAAATTTATTTTTTTGTCGTTTTCTTCATCCGACAGTTATTTCGTTATGAGACCCACCAATGATTGCACCGTCGTACTAATATTCCCCAACAAAACGAATATTTTATAACAACATGTTTACTTTGTAAAACTTGCACATATCACCCATAATTATAACATTTATTAAATCAACAACTTACTATTTAGAATAATATATAAAGAAATTAAATTTTTATTAATAAAAAATTGAGGTCTTACACCTTGATACTAGTATTTTTTTTTTTTTTGCATTTTTATAAATTAAATTACAACTTATTTGAAGTAAACTGAAATAAACAAGTAAAATCGAGCTCGAGAAAGGGTTTAATATCTTTTAAGTTTTTTATTTTTATTTTTTATTTTATATATAAAATAAACCGTAAAGTGTTTCAAATAAGCTGTAACAAACAACAATATTAATTGTGTATTGTAATGTAAAGTAAGAGTAATTTGTTCAAATTTATACCCAATGTGTTCTAAAATATACGATAATTTATTAAAAACGTGAAAGTTACATAGACAATTTATTCAGAACAAAAATAAATTACCTAAATCATAAAATTAAACTTTATAATTGAGACTCAAAGGTTAATGATTGTTGGTATAATCAAAAATTAAATTTAAAACACAAATCGATTTTAGTCGCATATTCAATTTTTTTTTTTGAAATTTTGATCTCATAAAATATTTGTAGTATTATTCAAGAGTTTCTAATAAATTTAGCAATAAGTCTTGGCAGATATGAATATTGGATATTTTTATTTTTTTACTTCTCTTAAAAATGTACAGTATTTATTTTAATTAAATTTTTATAAAATATAGTATTTTAAGTGTAATTTAAATACATATACAAGAACAAGATTGTACAGTCTGTATAACCCTATTCTTATATATGTATTCAAATTACGTTTAAAACACTATAGTTTATAAAAATTTCAATTGAAAAAATTATTATTCAATTTTTGGGAGTCACAAGTAACAAAAAAATAAAAATTAAAAAAATAAATTAAAAATATCCAAATATTTCAATTCAATAAACATGTCCACGGAGAAGGATTCTAAATTTAGCCCATAAAAGGTAAAAGTTTCTTATAATGTTGGGTCCCACCAACAAAATTACAAGCCACGTTGCATGACAGGTGGCAAACACCATTTCTCCTTCCATCAACACACCCACAGGCGTTTCTCTCTCCCTATAAAAACCAAACATCAACACACCACTCCATTGTAAACTTCCCAAACCCAACCCGGATAATATAATCAGCCCTCAATTCCACCGAACCAGAATTCCAATGGCGAAGAAGAGAAAATCCGACGCCACAAGTCTCGACGAGGTCGATCGAACCCTTTACACTACTTTCTGCAGCGCCGCCAATTCCCTCTCGCAGCTTTACACCCAGACCATGAACCAGCAGAAGCTCTCCTTTCAAGCCGGCGAACGTCACGGCCTGGTTCGAATTCCCCTATATTCTCTGTAATTTCTCTTGGGTTTTGTCTGATTGGGGTTTTACTCTATGGGGTTCAGTTATTTTAATCATGTTACCGGTTTTTTGGTTTCTAATTGTTGCCTTTTATTCACTGAATATAAGATTTTACTTTTGTGCATCGTATTTTTGATGCATTGCTTAACTTATTATGTTAAAAAAAGTATGAATGTATTTTCCCCCTTGAACTTTGCACTGGTTTTGGTATATTAATACTTTATACACAATTTGGTGTCAGTGATACAATTGTACACTTGTTAGAGTGAGGTTTAATGGGTTTGTAATGGAATTCTTGTTTGATGATTCAAGCATTATTCTGTTGCAGTGCTGGAAGATAAGTTAAGATTACATTAGTGTTGCAACTTCGGTATTTCTAGCTCATTTGGTTATTAAAAGCACTTTATTTTAGCATGAAATAGCTATTTGATTATGTAAGAATGAAACTTTTGTGAGGTTCTTATGTTGCCTATTGTTGTAGTTACGGTATTGCTTGTAGAGGAAAATATGATTACATACATTTGGGCAGTCTTCAGCTTTTGATGATCTGGTTGAGGCTTTGATGATTATTATCATTAAAAATTAATTAGCTCCATCAGTTATTTATAAATTATATCGAGGAATAATCTCGAAGTTGCTGGTTCTAATCCTTGTACCTGGAGCCAAAATCACCTGTATAAAAAAGTTGTTTATAAACTCTTACTAATCTATTATTTGCTTGTACTAGCAGACATTTCTTGAAACAACTAAGTTCAAATTCTGAGTTCGGAACAAATCTTGGGGCAAATCCCAAGTCCGAATTGGATCAATTTCATTTAAATAAGGCCTTAAACCGTTGATCTAATAGTATCTTCTTGGTCATCTTAGCCCGCCGTTGACTCACCCAAAAGATCATGACTGTGAGAACCCAGATTTTATCAATAAAGATTTAAATTTTGTTGAAATAATTTTTTTAATATTATGGTGTGAATTTAAGATAATATTATAGTTGTGGGTAGTATTTATAAATTTTGCAAAGTATGCAAGTGGTTATATTATATTCGATTGGTCGGGGAATATTCGGTTTTTAGCGGGGAATATTCGTACGACTCAATCATTAGTGGACCCCACAATGTAATTATTGTTTGATTGAGAAAACGACAAAAATATTTTATCAAATAACGGCGGAAGTTTTACCGTGGTTATTGTTGAACTACTTCGGTAGTAAAAAGTACGATGAATCGTGTGGTTGCGTAAGAGTAGCATACCTGTATTGATTATCGATGCTTATGTGAGAAGTCACTCATTTGATTCCATTATCATTTATTAATAATATGAATTATTATAAATGATAATGACGCTTTTTATTCAGATTATTAACGTAATAAAACGAAACATCTTTTATATAAAATAGAATACTTTATTAAAGTTATTCTATAAATAGAATATATTATATTTTATTATGCATAGTGTTGCATAGTGTTTTGCATAGTGTTTTTGCATAGTGTTTGCATAGTAAAATGTTTTTATATAAATAGAATATATTATATTTTATTTAAAAGATTTTCTTTAAATATGGACCGTCGATTAAAGTAAATCAATCTGGACCGCTCATGGATTAGTTACTTATGCATTCCATTTTCCTATAAATAGAAGTTCATTCCTTTATTATTTTCTTACAATTCATCAAACTTTAGAGAGAATTATAGAGAGAAGCTATAGAGAGAAAGTTATAGAAAGAAGAAGAGTATTCGCCACTTCACTACTTCTATATTCAGCCTCTTTTACTACGGTGAGGTGTTATTCTTTCTTCTTGAAGAGAACTTCATTATTCCATTCACTATTATTCTGCATGGAATAACTCCGTAAAAGTGGCATACCCTATACATAACCTTTATACGCCAGATACCCTATACTTGGTGAAATCCTTATGTTATTCCATCATTATTATTCTGGTTGAATAACTCAGATACGCTGATCACCCTATACTTGGTGACATTCTTCTATTATTCTCATTGGAACATCCTGCATCATGTGTTTTACACCGACCGGTTCCGCTCTTTATTATTATATTCATTGAACATCCTCATGCATGTGTTTACACACCTGACCGGTTCCGCTTTTATTATTATTACTCATTGAACATCCTGCTGCGTGTGTTTTACAATTTTACCGGTTCCGTCTTTATCATTCTCATTGAATATCCTATTTGTGTGTTTTACACCGGATCCGGTTCCATCTTTATTATTCTGGTTGAACATCCCGCGGTGTGAATTTCACCGACCGTTCCGTTATTATTATTCTCGCTGAATAACTTTTGCCATGCGCAATCACCGCACGTGGTGATTTCTTTTGTTATTCCATTCTTTATTATACCCAAATGGTTAAAACTTTGACTTCTATACTCCATGAAATTAGTAGAATATCCTCGATATTTCGCGTTTCATCCAAAGATCTTTTCATGGAAATATTCTTCCGATCATTCTTGAATTTTACTCTCTGACGTAAACAAAGATCGTCGACAATTTGGACGTTAATAATTCATGGATTAAATAATTCTTAAACTTGTTTTATCAATTGCTATGTCATCATATCATCATCCTCATGTTATATTATGTTATCTTCGGCTTACGCCATGCGTAGATGAACTTAGTATGATTATGACCGAGGATCATTCGGTATAATCACGACTTGATATAAATGATGTGACAAAAGTCCTCGGTGGGCACAGAATGCAATGATGGATAGTTTTTGGTATGATTATGACCGGGGTGATTCGGTATAGATAACAATGCACCATCGATAATTTGATGAAAATCCTTGGCCAATCGTAGTGCGGGGATGATTAGATGTGGTGGTTTATTTATTGTCGAGTCTCAAATGATAAAAATTGATGAAAACCTTTTAAAACCTAAAAGATAGTAGAGTTTATTCTCTACTGACTCTTTTAATGGATTGCTTATTCACCGCAGCTTAAACCGGTCATATATCAGATTTTATCGCTTTAACACCGTTGAAGGCTAATGATAATTTATTCGAATTATCTTAGTCATAATATTTCTTCTTTGGGCTAGTTGAGCTCACCATTTCTTTCATCGTTCTCTTCGTGAAATGAGAACATAGGTCGACGAAGCCTGGGAACGTAAGTAATGGTTCAGAGGATAAGATTAGTAATCCTCACTATTCATGTGAAATAAGTGTGATAATAGTTGTAATGAGGACTCCTTTTGAGTTTGTATAATATCTAGTAGATAATATTTGTATTTAAACTCACGCTTTATGTCAGATTGTATACCTACGCTTAGGTTAAGAAGTCAGATTTGAATTACGCATCACGTAAGTGGCGACCCAAGATGGGTGACGTATACCTAATTTTTTGGGCGTCGCCACAACAGGTATCGAGCTTAGGATATGATCCCCGGTTGAGATGTGAGATAAGAACTAGGAGGGAGAGACGGAAATTCCTTCGCTAGTATGACCTACCTAAATTTATTTGGTATTTAATCGGTCGGTCGTAGTATAGGGATAATATGTGATGTGTTAATTGACCCTTGTTTTGTGACAAAGTGTTTGAGAATGACATCCGAAAATGCTTAGATAAGCAATGAAGCACATGAGAGTGTTGATTCACCAAACAAAAGGTAACGACCAATAATACGATAATAATCATATCTTGGTGGCAACGGCTATCGAACAATGATAACCATCGTGGGGAAATTATCATGCTAAGAATGGTAACCACTTTGATGGTAATCACGGCAAAGATAATAAGTGGAAATTTCAAGAAGAGAGGTCGTTTAGCTCGATTTTGTGATATAGTGAAGTCAAGTCCAAATTGGGATAGTGGCACCAAAGGCGATACTGGACAAAAAACAAAGTCGATGGTTTCAGGAAGAGCGTTTTTCGTGACTTCTCAAAAGTGGGTAACCTTAACGTTAAGCACGGGTTAGTTAATTATAAATTCTTGCAAGTCTATACCTTATTAGATACCGCCTCTACCCATTATTTTATCTCTCTTGCTTGCGTTCAACGTTTAAATTTAACTCAAAGAAGTTAAACTTTGACTTATCGTTGAAACTTCGTTAGTAGGAGCCTTCGTTCTCGCTTACTATTTTTAAATCTTGTTTAATTCAAATAAACACTTTCACGATCTTATCTCTTTGAAAATACTTGCCTTTGATGTGATTTTAGGAATCAATTGGTTAACTACTCATTATTCTTTTTGTAAGGTTGTTAGCTTTCATATTCCTAACCAACCTCATTATACTTAATTCAAAGTAACCAAATCCTAAAGTTAATCACCATTATATCAAGTCATAAGTAAAGAGCCCGATCCTTTCGTTGTTGACTTCCTCAGTGGAATGCACCGGCCGGACTTTCACAAAGCGACATCGTGAATGAAGATGGCAAGTTTATAGGTATCATTGTGAGGTCTTTATCTAGGTTAAGGGATAAAGTCACAATGGTATCAATGTGACGTCTTATCCAAGTCTTGATAAGAAAGTATGAGCTTTGAATGATATTTTATCATTAATAAATTTCTTACGATTCTTGAAGATTTCCTAGCCTACCCTAGAGCGTGAAATCGAATTTTGTATTGACCCCAAAGACAAAAACCCATTTCTTAAACCCTCAAATATTTCTTCAACTAAATGAGCAGCTTTACGTGGTTTATGATGAAAAGTCATAATAAAAGCATTGGAATAATGAAAATCATGGGTATTCGTGGTATTAGTAAGTTTTATGATGAGTTATGTTGGTTAGATGTAAAACATGAAAGTTTCTTAGAAATCACAAAGAGTTGAAAATCGATTACGGTGAAAACGTAACATGAAATTCAATCACCATATCTCCTATTATATTTTGAATTTTTGAATGTGGTCAAGTCCTAGAGTTAGATCTATGAGTTACCTAACTAATCCAAGTGGAATTATCGGAAAAAGTGTTGTAGATTTTGTGTGGACTGATTTTAGCAAAGGAGGCCAAAGCTGTAAATTTCAAAAATGCTATCGCCTTCAAACTTTAAGGGATGTTTCGACCACTTAAATTATGAGAAAATTTCGCCTTTAGGGACATGAAGGTATATGGTATAAAGTATCTCCTCATCCAAAAAATGAGCTCATTCTCGACTTAAAATGAGCAAGTTATGACTCTTTCAATATTTAGGTTTTTCCGATTTAAAATGCTATAACCGGAGTTCTATAACTCTGACCATGAAATTTAAACTAAAGCTCACGTTAATATGTGTAAGGTCCCGCCAAGATTTGGGAATTTTTGAGTTAAACTTGAGGTAGCTAATTTCTTAAGAAATTAATTAGAAATTGATTTTTGAAAAATAGTAAATGAATTTTAAAATTCCAGAAAAAATATATTTTCATCATGGGACTATATTATGCTAAATCCCGAAAAAGAAATATTTTGGGACCGATTTGGTATTTTTCATGAAAATAGTTTAGTTACGAACATACGAGTTAAATATGTTATGTGAAGTAACAAAGTTGAAAATAGGATTTTATGGCTAAAGAATCCTATATAGAGTATATGCGTATTTTTTGAGAGATTTGATAATTGGTGATGATATCTTATGAGTATGGCATTTTGAATGATTAAATGCATTATATGGTAAAGCGTAAACAATTAAGATAAATTGTTTATAAATTTAAGAAGTGATTAAAATATTGTTATAATATTAATGATATTAGATTATGAGATTATTAAGTGATTGAAAACATGGGGATATTCTTGAATCCCGGATAAATTATATTATAAATGTTTAATATTTATCCTTTATCTCATTCGATTGATTCTTTATATCATTATCCTCGTGCTTATATTATGTTGAAAGTCATCTCATGGCTTTCAGTGTATATAGATGGACTTGGTATGATTATGACCGTGGATTGTTTCGGTATAATCATAACTTGTAATTGAATACACAATTATCTTTGGTCAGAAGTCATTGGATAATTTGTGGTCGTGATATTAATGAATACACAATTATCTTTGGTAGTAGTGCATGGATAATTTATGGTCGTGATACTTAATGAATACACAATTATCTTTGGTAGTGAAGGTATGGATAATTTAATGGTCGTGATATTAATGAATACACAATTATCTTTGGTAGTAGTGTATGGATAATTTGTGGTCGTGATACTAATGAATACACAATTATCTTTGGCCGTGGTGCACGGATAATTTGTGGTCGTGATACTAATGAATACACGATTATCTTTGGTAAGTAGTAAATGGATAATTCGTGGTCGTGATACTAATATCCTCGGCTCAGTAGTGCGGGGATGATTCGATGATATGGATTAATTATTGAAATGAGTCTCAAAGAATGAAATATTAATTCATGGATGTGGTAAAAAGTCATCTTTGGCCGTAGTGTTCGATAGACTTGGTATGATTATGACCACGGATTATTCGGTATAATCACGACCGTAATTGAAAACACGAATATCCTTAGCCAAGAAGGTCATGGATAATTCATGGTCGTGATACTATTATTAAAAGCTGCGTCAAAGCATTATTGGTTTTATGATTGTATATCTTTAGCTTTGTAGTGCAAGATGAATTGTTAATGAATAGCTTTGGCGATTTCAATGATGAATTTAATATTTTTAAGCGATAAAGGTATTCAAGGTATCCTCATCTCTTTATCATACCAGTCGCACCCCAATTTCGAGGCGAGAAATTCCATAAGGAGGGAGATTGTGAGAACCCAGTTTTATCAATAAAGATTTAAATTTTGTTGAAATAATTTTTTAATATTATGGTGTGAATTTAAGATAATATTATAGTTGTGGGTAGTATTTATAAATTTTGCAAAGTATGCAAGTGGTTATATTATATTCGATTGGTCGGGGAATATTCGGTTTAGCAGGGAATATTCGTACAACGACTCAATCATTGGTGGACCTCATTAATGTAATTATTGTCGGATTGAAAAAAGCGACAAAATATTTTTATTGAAATAACGGCGGAAGTTTTACTGTGGTAGTACTTGTTGAACTACTCTTAGTAGTAAAGAAATACGATGTCGTGTGGTTGCATAAAGTACACGGTATTGATTATTGATGCTTATGTGAGAAGTCACCGGTTTGATTCCATTATTGTCGATTAATAATATGAATTATTATAAGCGATAATGACGTTTTTTTATTCAGATTATTAACGTAATAAAATGTAACATCTTTTTATATAAAATAGAATACTTTATTAAAGTTATTCTATAAATAGAATATATTATATTTTATTATGCATAGTGTTGCATAGTGTTTTGCATAGTGTTTTGCATAGTATTGCATAGTGTTTGCATAGTAAAATGTTTTTATATAAATAGAATATATTATATTTTATTTAAAAGATTTTTCTTTAAATATGGACCGTCAGATTAAAGTAAATCAATCTGGACCGCTTCATTGGATTAGTTACTATGCATTCCATTTTCCTATAAATAGAAGTTCATTCCTTCATTATTTTCTTACGAATTCATCAAACTACAGAGAGAGAATTATAGAGAGAAGCTATAGAGAGAAAGTTATAGAAAGAAGAAGAGTATTCTGCTACTTCACTACTTCTATATTCAGTTCTTTTACGGTAAGGGGTGTTATTCTTTCTTCTTGAAGAGAACTTCGGTTATTCCATTCACTATTATTCTGTTGGAATAACCTGTAAAAGTGGCATACCCTATACATAACTCGTATCGCGATACATACCTATACTTGTGAAATCCTTATGTTATTCCATTGCTTATTATTCTCATTGGAATAACTTTGTATGCTGTCTACCCTATACTTGGTGACATTCTTCTATTATTCATTGGAACATCCTCGCTGCATGTGTTTTACACCTGGGACCGGTTCCGGTTCTTTATCATTCTCATTGAACATCCATGCTCGTGTGTTTTTACAATTCGGATCCGTTCCATCTTTATTATTCTTGTTGAACATCCCAGCCGGGTGTGAATTTCACGACCGGTTCCGTTATTATTATTCGTTGAATAACTCTTTATCTATGCATCAAGTACCGCATGCGTGGTGATTTCTTTTGTTATTCCATTCTTTATTATACCCAATTGGTTAAAACTTTGACTTATATACTCCATGAAATTAGTAGAATATCCTCGATATTTGCGTTTCATCCAAAGATTTTTCATGGAAATATTCTTCCGATCATTCTTGAATTTTACTCTCACTTAAACAATGATCATGTTGATAATTTGGGCGTTAATAATTCATGGATTAAATAATTCTTGAACTTGTTTTATTGAATTACTTGCTGTCATTGTCATCATCCTCATATTATATTATGTTATCTTCGGCTTACGTGCATAGATGAACTTAGTATGATTATGACCGAGGATCATTCGGTATAATCATGACTTGATATAAATGATGTGACAAAAGTCCTCAAGTGGCACGTAATGCAAAAGTGATGGATAGTTTTTGGTATGATTATGACCGGGGTGATTCGGTATAGTTATGACCATTGATAATTTGATGAAAATCCTTGACCGTGATACGGGGATGATTAGATGTGGTGGTTTATTTATTAAGTCGAGTCTCGTGATAAAATTGATGAAAACCTTTTAAAACCTAAAAGATAGTAGAGTTTATTCTCTACTTGACTCTTTTAATGGATCGCTTATTCACCGCAGATTAAACCGGTTGTCTATTGTATTTTATCGCTTTAACACCGTTGAAGGCTAATGATAATTTATTCGAATTATCTTAGTCATAATATTTCTTCTTTGGCTAGTTGAGCTCACCTTTCTTTCATTGTTCTCTTGAGAAATGAGAACATAAATTTGGCTGAGACGAAGCTCTGGGAACGAAGTAATGGTCTAGAGGATAGCATTAGTAATCCTCACTATTCGTGAAATAGTGTGATAATAGTTGTAATGAGGACTCCTTTTGAGTTTGTATAATATCTAGTAGACAATATTTGTATTTAAACTCACGCTTTATGTCGATTGTATACCCATGCGCTTAGGTTAGTAAGTTGTATTTGAATTCTGTACCATGTAAGTGGCGACCCAAGATGGGTGACGTATACCTAATTTTGGGGGCGTCACAATGACTGAAAAGTACTATTGGTAATAACTTGAAATTACAGACAAATTTTCAATATCTTTCGATGTGGGACTGGGGTGTTACAAATTATCCCACTTAAATCTTTAACGTCCCCGTCAGAACCGATCACACACACGGTCCGCAGATCTGTCTTTAGTCATTGTGTGATAATACCTGTTGACTTTGTGTCCTCACCTCCAGACCTCCATCTCTCCATTGTAGGATAATAACACCAGCCTTCGTGTCTCCACATCCAACAACCTGATCAGATGACCCAATCTGAGCTTTCGAGAGTCGGCTAATTCCTTAAGTACTGACAAATTTTTGATGTGGGACTAGCTTAAGTACAGACAAATTTTTTATGTGGGACTAGGGTGTTTCAAATTCTCCCACCTAAATTTCTAACGACCCCTTCAGAACCGATCACACACACGGTCCACATATCTTTGTCTTTCTAACCATTGTGGGATAATAACGACTCACTTTGTGTTCCATCTCTCTATTGTGGGATAATACCATCAGCTTTCGTGTCCCCACATCTGACAACCTGATCGGATGACCCGACTCGAGCTTACGAGAGTCGGCTCTGATATTATATGAAACAACTCGGGTCAAATTCCGAGTCCGGAATAAATCTCAGGTCAAATCGCAAGTCCGAATCAAATCAAATCCATCTAAATAAGGCCTTAAACCACTGACCCAACGGCTCACCCAAAAGGTCATGACTGAAGGTACTATTGATAGTAACTTAATTCCTTAAGTACATACAAATTTTTCAATATTTTTCGATGTGGGATTGGGGTGTTACATTTCTTGTAAGTCGTAAACCTTTTAGTTGCAGAAACATTAACTACTGTTGACCTTAACACTTCCTTTTGGTGTCAGGATAAACTCTACAATTGGATTCTGAGACAACAAGAAGATGGATCAAGAGTAACTGCTACTGATATAACTGCTTACATACAGGTTTGTCTGCTTCCAATTTTTTTTCTTTTTTTTGGTGTTAGTGTAGTTTCACATTATAATTACTGATTAATTTTCAATTTATTGCTTCTTCAATATTCTGCTTCCATTAATTTTCAATTTATTGCTTCTTCAATATTCTTCAGTGCATGCTTGCTTGACATTTATATATAGCTTCCATTTCTAATTCTTTATACATTTGGTAATTGTTCTCCGGTTGCAGTTTCATTAGCCAATTTTTTTATTATAATCTCTTATGCTGCACATGTTAAAGAGGCACCAAGGCGGTTTAAGTCATGTTCAATTGTTCATGTACATACAGAGCCACACAAAAAAAAATCTCATGCGCCACCAAGGCACAAATATTACATCATGTCCCTAGAGGAAATTTTTACTTGCAAAACTAAATAATAAATAAGTTCTTATGCTGCATATATCTTGATCTTGTGGAAGATGTACGTATTGTCACCATAGAGGAAATTTTAATCACTATTTTCCTTGTTTGTCCAAATATATATTCTCACACACATACACACCAAGAAACCTTCTCGTGTATAGTTATTTACTGCCCAAAAGATTGACCCCTTGGACAAAAATAACCATTATTTAGGAAAAGAAGTAATATTAAAATTTTCTTTAAAAAAAAAGAAGGGTTAAAATTATCGGACGAAAGATCTAATATATACTCTCCCTGTTTCTTTTTAATTGACGTTTTAGGAGGAAGCGTGTAGATTAAGAAATGTCATTAATGCTTTGTCTAATCAATTATTTGGGTATAAAATGTCAATATTACCCTTTTAAAACTTTTTGTAAAGGTAAGAGAAGCACACTAATATTTGATGTTTAGAGATAAGTCATTAATTCTTTCTTGAAATCTACAAATGACATATAAAAAGAAATAATTTTTTTTCTCCAAAAAAAAGATAAAAGGAACAAAGGGAGTAACATGTTAAATCCTACTTGAAGGTAAATATAGTACTTATTTCTCTACAATTTCAATGGGGTTGCATTAGTGCCAGATCAAGAAATTGTACTGCCACAACATGCTTATTATGCTTCAACAAATTGACCATTTTCTCCTATTTGTATTCAAAATCAATCTGGCATCATTTTGTTTTGCCAATCCTCTGTTGATTGTAATTGTTTCCATCTACAAACCTTGTCTTCTCCACCTTCATTTTGTTTCACTACCCTCCAAGACACCACTTCCACTTACGACCATTCCCTTTGGCAACTTGGTGCTAAAAAATCAGGACTATCAGAACCATCGCCAGCTGCTGTAAATTTAGCCACATCGTCACCTGTATTATAACTCTGTTTGAGTAAATATTATCGGATCCAGACATCATGTCCAGCCACCACTATTAATGGAGATTTGCATTTTCAACTACATATAGATGTCAGATTTAAATTAAGGTATATGTACTTAAAGTTGAAAAAAATACTAATGATGTTGTTGGAACTGAAATCAACTGGTTGCTGGGATGAATAGTCTCATTACAAAAATTTTAGGTATGAGATCAAATATTTATTTATGATTAATTAGAGATACTCGAAAATAGCCTAAGGAGGTCAGACTTGGAGATGTTTTTCTTTTGGCATAGTCATTGTTGTTGTGGTATTACTGCTACCAATTGAAATAGTATCTCCTGTTTGCATGTTCATTTTTTTGGTGTGTGTGGTGGTGTGGGAGGGGACCAGCCGACTGGGCTACACATGAAAAGAGAGGGGCACGAGGTGGGGGGTGGGGGGTGGGAGACCAACCTGCTCAAACCCCTTCCCAACTGGATGAGCGTCGAACCTAAAATCCAACCTATTGGATGATTCCTTTACCAGTAGCTAAGTTTTTGTTCTTCTTTTGTAGGATACTCTACATGTGTTTTGCTTTTAATGTAAGCTCAAATGCTGCTTTTGCAAGCGCGAGGATGATTCAGTTCCGCCCAAATTGCAAGAATTATTAATGTTTGCATTTGGAATTCCTGTGATTTTCTGCTTAAAGGTCTCTTGTCATCACTTTGCATTCTCTGCTATTTTGATTGTCATGTAAGTATGTAACCTATCAACCAATTCCTTACTAAAGACTACTCTGGTACAGAAAATGACATTTCTAAACTAGTCTTCAAGTCTTGTGCAGCAGGGTATCAATTGTGTCTAGTCTGGTGTCAGTTGTACATTGTTAGTGACATGTATATGTACATCATAAAAGTGCAGTCATATTTTGTTGTCTTCCTTTGTGGTCATTCTTCTGCATTATGACGCGTTATTCATATTCAAGGCATCTGCTCTCGTTTTGTGAAAGTCTATATATGTTTTTTTTGGTTTGTTGTTCTTAGATTGTTTATTACATGCAATCTTCAATTGTTAAAATTTTATAGGGACTACATTTTTTCCTCCCAGTGAATAATAAATGGATTTAATCTTACTCAACTGACTAGCTATTTGTTGACTTTTCTCCATGTAGAACGAGCTCGATAATAGCGCAGAAGAGCCCCCAGCGTCTCCCAGGTTGCACTTCCAACAACACCAGCACTATCAAAGTGCAATGCATCCAGGCATCCCAGTTTCGACTAATTCAAGTGGTTCAGCATCTGCTGCGCAGGGACTTCGCTCAGGCCACTCTGATCACCAAGCTAAGAACTCCATATTCTCAAATGCTCTGTCTAGCCCTGTTCGTTGTGGCCTTCAAAACTATCACTTGGGACAGGGTGGTTACTACCCGAATAACATTATTCCATCCGGGAATGGAAATAGAAATGTTGAAAATGGTTTCCCCCATCACTTGAACAGGGATTCAAATACAAATACCACTAGCTCCAATGACTCCTCAATGGACATGCACGCTGATAGCCCTGGTCATGAATATCATCCTTACTGAAATCTCTGTTTCACAACCTCTCCCCCAAAGTGAAAAGCGCATACTGTAAAAATGGTTTTGCTTACACTAAACGTGCAGGTTTTCAAGGCCTAGCGTGGTGTTTGAACTGTGAAAAGAAAGGTGAGCGTTTGGGTAGGCAGCCTCTCTAGCGCAATGAGTTGTTGGGGTTACTTTTTGTGTTATTTGCATGTGTGGGTTGAGTTTGTTTTTTGGACCAAGTTGAAAACTCGTAGGTTTCATTTGTGTTTCTGTTACTTCTGGATGATGACATTATATAACTATTAAAAATGTGTTCAACTGATAGTATTTGTAAATGTAGCGTTCTTATAAATTTATGTTGATATTAAATATTCATGTGGATGCAGGAATGTGTAAAGAAAGATTTTAATTGGGCTTGCCATATAAATCTTTTTATTCTTCATAATGTTTTGTGCCTTCATTTTATTGTGTGTTTTTTCATATATTTTATGAGTTAAATGTTTGCATATATTTTCTGTAGACAAACAGGCGGGATGTGATTTTTATTTGCGTGTCGAGTCAATACTATATTTTTGGATCCAAAATTAGAGATATTGAGTTGCATTCTAATTTTAATTGATTAATTTGAAAAATGTTAAAATTCAAAATCAATACTAATACGATATTTTATAATTTTAGTACAAATAATTATAATTGTTATGAATTAATTAAATTGTTTTATTATGTTATTTTCAAAACTTGGACGGGTATATATAGATTTTGATTATTAGGATTCTATAAATACTTAAGTACTAAGTAAGATATTTAATTTACATCATAAATAAAATAACACACCCATTTTCAGTTCTATAATAACACTCTTTTGAGTTCTATTTTCAGCTTATGAGTTATTTTAAAAATTTCTGTCAAAATTACAAGATTCACTCTTTTGATTAAAAGAGTTATCACTTGATAGTTATCTCAAATTTTATTGATGATTTAATAATTAAAATGTATTTCAAAAAATTTCTGTCGAAATTATAAAATTAACCTACAAATAAATATCAATTTTTGAGATAAATATCAATTTTATAAAAATATCAATTTTACTTGTAAAAATAACAATTATGAATAGTTATCATCTATAGTAAATATAGAAAATTGTTAAATTCACAACAGAAAATATTATTTTTACAACAAAAGTGTCGTTATAGATCTTATAGTGGCGATTTTTACCGTCGCTATACATCTATAACGACTTTTTTATTATAAAAATAACATAAAATATTGTATATTTTAACAATTTCATAAATATATTGTCACACTTTACAATATACTAAAAAAATAAATAAATAATTCCATGTACCTGGGCGCCAGTGGGCGGCGACTTATGAAGGGCTAAAAAGTACAAGCCCAAAACGGTTGTATTGTACCATAGCAATCTGTATCCAGGTAATCCCAATTCCCAAATAAATATATCTACGTGGCGAATATTTATATTTATATCCATATTATAAGCGGAACTCTCCGAATTTGAATTAATTTTGAAAACCCTAACTTCAAAAACTTCAAATTAACGCGGCTAGTCTCTCTCCAAATCATTCCCGCCACCACTTTCTCTCTCTCTCTTTCGATTTCTTCGGAATCTCTGTACCTTCCACAAAACGCGAAATTGAGCTCCGATATGGTACGTAAGTATATTTTGTTGTTGTTACATAAATCATAGGTCTTAGTATGTTATGTTTAGAATTTAGATTTATTAAATTTCAGTTATGATATCAAATTGAAAACATGCATCTTGTTATGGGATAATTAGGGCATTCGACTGGTCAAATCAGGTTATAATTTGATAAGAATTACGATCTGTGCCTTGTTATTGATTCAATTTTCGAAAAAAAAATGTAATATGTGATTAATGAATTCATAACTTTTGTTTTGTTTGTTTGTAATTTATATGTAAGGAATCCCGTATTCTACTAGGAGTTAGTATGTCTATTTGCTTGTTTGTATTTTTTGAGTTTGATATAGCATTTGTCTAGGGTTTTGTTCAGAGTTTGAATTGAAAGCTTTCATTGGTTTTTTTTGCTGGCTTTCAAAGTAAGGGAGAGAATATTGGGTGGTGGTGGATTCATAAAATTCAGTTTTGTTCAATGTTAAAGCACTATATCAGTAAAGGAGTTGGCTTTAAGATAGAACTGCCAACTTGATTTTTTGCATTCGAAATCTTAAAAGGTTTAGATGAAACTTTTTGAAAACATGGGTTGTTGTCCTGATTTAGGGTGGAGGGCGTAATCAAAGAAGGTTTAAAATTTGTAATAATAAAAGATGGATTAAGATGTGGATGGGGAGTGTACCGTTAGGTTTGATGGTTAATGTTCCTGGATGAGCATCTGCTGACTATTCGGCTTGTTTCTTCTGTAGAAAGACATTCTATTTTTCAGCCACTCGATTACTCTGACGTAGGAAAGGAATGATTAGAGGTTTAGACGCTGCTCAAATAATCTTAAGCCTGCTTTCGTGATTTTTTTTAGGATATTGTCTTGATATTTATCATGGTTGTGAGTTGGAAAACAGAGAATCCATTATGTTTTAGTGCTTGGAATCCTTTACAGTTTTGGACCTTTCAGTATCCTAATAAAGTAATACACAAATTGCAGAATTTTAATTATTTTAGCTGAAGTGAATAGTAATAGCTCTTCTAGTGATGATAAAGGTGGGTTGCAAGGCAAGTCACCACTTTTCATGAAGTATAGGCTATTGACATCGTAGGAATATGTAATCTCTATATTACCATCAAGTCATGTGGTGCCAGAGTGATATTTAAAGGGATATCTGACTAGTCACTAGTGGGACTGCTTCCACACTTAAGTTGACATAATCAAACACAAAGTTTCTTCTTACATGTTTTTAAGACTGGTGATCAAAAGATGACAGAAAAGGGGATAATCAATTGCTTTTTCTTATCAGTGTATCATCTTTGAATTTAAGATGATTATGCATATTTGATTTGCGTCTCACAGCACGTTTGCATCTCATTTGATTGACGGACATACGCAAAGAATTTCAACATCTATGTCATGATCATCATAAATTAAATGCTTAACTCTATAATTTGCTCAATTGTTCTCCTTATTATTCTACCTTCTTGATATCTGTAGCAAGTTTTCAGGCCCTCTTTTTTGTAGTTTTATTTTTGACAAATTTTTAGACCCTGTTGTATATTATTAATTGCAAATGATGCCTCAGGTTCTTAATATGAACATATCATAATGCTCATGTAGCGTTACCAATTAGTTATAATAAAAAAAGAGACAAAATAATGTTCTTGCGGTATATATTGATCCCAATTACTGAAGTGGGAAATGCACTACTTGGATTTTGAAGGAAACAATTGAATTACATGATAATTGACATGAATTGCAGTAAAGGTGAACCACTATGACAACTACCAGACAGCGGAGAGGAAAGACAGTTGAATCCCCCAAAAAGTGCAATGTAAGTCCAGGTATGCTGGGAGTAAAAAAATTTATCAACAAATCTGGGCAGCATCAGAAAGCAGCAGGTTTGGCGTTTAATTGATCTACTGGAGTTTTGTATTTGACTTTAAGTTTCTTTTTGTTGCCATACATCTGTGCTATTTTCTATTTGATGTACCATTTGGTACTTGGAAGGGTCTTGTGCTTTGTTAGTTGACTATGTCTCTGTAGTTTCAATCTTCTAAGTGTCTTATTCATTTTTATTGTTGTAAAATAGTGTAAAAATAATATGCATTATTATTGCTGACAAGAAAAAGATTTAAAAAAATATATATAAACATCCATGTTTTAGTTATTTGTTCCATACTTGTTGAACCTTCCCTTCTAGGGAGAACTTACTATTTTTTCACTGGAGAAAATCCAGGAGTGTTGCCTTCCACTGCTGCTCAACTGCTGGGTCAACAGCTTGCAACCCAAAGTTCTTTTCCACAAACAACAGAAGAATTACCCACAACAGAAATTACTACCGATCAGTTTCACCCTTCAACAAAGATTAAGCTGCAGCTTTTCCCCATAGATGAAGTCACTTGCGAAGGACTGGAGAAGGTAAGCTTATGAACCTGAATGTGCATGGGGCAAAATCGCATGTATGAACAAGTTAAATCCGAATTGTTGAATTTATAATCTTTCCTCTATGTTGTAGGATGGTTATAATCCTTTCCTTGAACTTACTTTACGTGCTCGAAAGAAGATATCATCCGTCCTTAAGCACATTGATACCAAATGGGGCAGTTCATCTATAGCCCTAGGGGAGCCCATTCTTGTTCCATACAATATACAGTTGGAAAAGTGCTCTGACAAAAGATGGACTTTGAACGACACTTGCATTAGGGCCGGAGATGTGTATGCTGCCATAGACAGGCCTACAATTTTCCGTCTAAGGTACAAGGCATAGATGCTTTACGTGATAGTTGGCATATGATAGTTTTGATTTATCTCTGATTCTCTTTTACCTTTCTAGATATGGCTGGTTCTCCAATCTTGAGCCGAAAATGCCTTTCAAATCTAGTCCGTTGGAGGCTATTTTAGGATCCGAAGGCATTCCTAAAGCTTGTGTTGCTAAGTCAGAGCTTACACCTGACTCAAGGAAAGAGTTTGAGGCAACAAGTGAAGAATTTGAAAAGCCAAATAATATGAGCAAAACAGTAGATGCAGTTGTGACTGAGCAGATGTCTGTGGATTTACCAGTTAATCATTTGGTAAGTCTTGAAAGGATAATCTAGGATCCACAGAAGCTCCAAATAGGTGATACACATCTACTTAACATCATATAATTATAGTACATGATAAATATTAGAATGAGTTGAATGTATTTGACTGCTGAATATATAATTTTTCGTCAAAAACCTTAGATGAATATGTTATTCAGCGAAGTTTGACCTGACTTCTCTATGTGCATTATTTGTTTACTAGGTTGATGAGGTGAAGATGGACAATAGCCTTGGACAATCAGTTGTACCATGGGATGATTGTTCGACTAACTTGAGCATTGGAGGCCTTTTCTCTGAAGCATCATTGCTCAGCGAAGTAGATAATTGCATATCACATCAAAAACAACAACAGTTGCAGCAAATTCAGCTAATTTCTGATATAAGCATGGGAAGGTTGTTTTGTGAAGCTTCTTTACAGGGAAAGATCAATAATTTTGAGTCGGCAATAAATGGTAGCAAATCATCTCTACATACAACAGTTGATAAGGACCTTGCACAACCGCCATTTCCATGGGATGATAGTCTAACTACCCTAAGCATTGGAGGCTTGCTTTCTGAAGCATCCTTGAAGGGCAAGGTCAGTAATTTCACCCAAACCATTAGGATTTGGGATTGTAGTCGAAATTATTATTCCTGATTCATTTAATCTTTTTTGGAGGCGCAGATCCATTCACACCCTCAACCGGCAAAGCCATTATTGCACGATTCTCATTCATCTATATTGGACGCTGAAGAGACATGCCATGCATTTGCCTTCCGAAAATTCTCCCCGTCTTCCAAAGATGATGCGAGTTCAAATTCTTTAACATTTCCTTGTTTTTCAAAGGTTTGGTCAATCTTTCTTTAATGGTAACTTTTATTCTTGGATTTTTTTTTTGATATTTCTAGTTCAGAGATTCTTGTTAAGAACTACGTCAATCAATGTGTTTGGAAATCTGGCCTTAACTATGATTTCTATTGTATCCACAAACCATCACTTTTGGGTGGAAATTCATTTTTTTGTTGGGAAAAACTGAAGGTTTATTAGAAAAGTTAGATAACCTAAAAACCAATTTTTCTAAAAAGATGTGAAGGATGCATCGATATGAAAATAAATAGGTTTATGATGTATCTATTGTTATTGCTCCTTAGGCAACAATTAGGGTGTAAATCTATGCTGGACGGACTGGTAGGAACTTCAAGGACACGGATTACGAAGGAATTAATTTATTTTTAATTGTCAGATATTAGTTATATTATATATGACTTTATGTAGTAGTGTTTAACATTGCTTTGCATTCCTTAAAGCATCCATAGACCATAGTGTGGTCTCTACCGCAGCATGTTCAGACTCGGACCAATCCTTTGGCAAATATCATACAATGTGTTGTCTGCCGAACAAGGGTACTTTTATTTTAAAGGAGTTTATATAATATGAAGTTGAGGCTTTACATGCACTGTTGGTAGGTATTATGCTGCATCCAGGGTTTATACTCTAAAAGTTGACATATATGGTGATCGTGAGTATACATTGTTTTGTGTATGTGTGTGTATGTATACATTAAAAGAACAAAGATATTATGACAAATTGGTTAGCCCAGTTGTCTGAATGCGACTTAAGTTTTGGCTGGTAAGTAAGCAATACCCTCCTTTTAAGACTATGCATTGCATTGCTTTGTTTTTGTTGTTGAAGAAACAAGTTGGCCTTGCCCAAGACCCTCCACATCAGGAATCAAAGACGGATCAATTGCCTGATTCAAGAATTCATAACGAAGACAACAGCCTTGATCTGACAGGCATCAAATGGGTAATTGAATATTATCTTACCGCTTTACTAATGTTTCCTTGTTAGTGAAAAAACACTTAATAATTTACTTGTTTTGTAATGGATGAGTGCAGAATGACTCTTTGGGACCCTTTGATCTTGGCATGTCCCGGCAAGTTATGGGAGGGGACAGTATTAGCTTCAGCAAAATAGTCCGATAGCAGCTTTTGCTCTGTTGGAATTGGGAAGGTCCTCCACTCGAAGACTCGGAAGAACTGGAAACTAAAATAGTGAAAATAGATTAGCCGAGGAATCCCTCAACAGTTGCTATATATACCTTGTATGGTTTCTTTCTTCTTCTTCTTCTTCTTCTTTTAGCTTCAAGATATACTTATTGGAGATGACAAGAAGATTAAAATATTTTCATCTATAATTTTTTTGGATAACATATTGGAGTAGTTTTGATAACAGGCTTCTTGGTTGTTTAACAAACTGTTTTTGTCTTTGTTGTGCCTATTCATAGTTCATGGGAGTATTATTACTTATTAATAGGGCGATATTATTCAAAAATTGACTTTGAGTGTATCTAATACTATTAAGATTATTGATTGATTTATTAGCTAGTGGATTACATTTGCTTGAAGCAAATTTGGTCCAATTTATTTGATTTTAATAATTTTATTAGTAATGATCAAAATATGTTAATAAAAAATTGATGATATTAATATCAACCATATAATATATTATAATCATAAAATTATCTTCAAAAGTCGGAAAAAAAATTCATTCATTAAAATTTTGATAAAAATTTACATGTTATTAAATAGTAAAAAGTGTTGGGTTGCTTACTTGCTTTCATTTTTGAAACAATTATGATATTCAATATAATAAATTAGTTGTTGGATATCGATTTTAATTAAATTATTCACAATTATAAAAATATGATATATTAAATGCAATTGGGAAAAAGGTGTAATGAGGAATCCAAATCCCAAAGTTTATAGGCAACTTTGATGTTATAAGTTAAGCATTTAATACTTATAGCTTAATTTATGTGACAAGGTATATAGTTTAAGAAAGCATCAATTATTTTATTTATCAAGTTATATTCTTAGGTGTAAATTTTAAATGATTGAAAATAGGGAAATGATATGTCCTAGAAAATTGATATTTTTACATGATCTTTCTCACATGAATAGTGAGTGGGTCCTACCTCCATGTGAGAGACTCATGTAAAAATATTATTTTAATACTCCTTCCGTTCCATTCTTATTATTATTTTGGATAATCTCATGTTAAATGTCCACTTTCTTTTAATAACCAAACTTTTGTACAATTTTTCTTATTATACCCTTAGCATTAAATATCTCATATTTTTCTTATTCTAATTCTCTTTCCATATTCAATAAGTATAATTAGTCATGTGTTGAAAATATTTTGAATTGAAAAGTTAGAAAGTCACTCTCTCACCTACATTGGAAATAATTAATGATATATTATTATGGGCAATTTTGTCATTTTATTTTTATTCTTAATATGCGTGAAAAGTCCATCAAAACTTTTATCATGGGACGAAAGGAGTATGTGAAAATATCAATTTATGTATGAATTTTTTACGAGAATTTGCACTCATATTTAATGTTTGTTCATATACAATAATCTGGATTAAATTTTGTGTTTGAATTAAATCATAGCATACCAATGTATAATGTATTATCTCGATAATATTTTAAGAAAATTGAAATTTCTACATAAAAAATTGATAATGATCCCTCTCATAAATAGTGAGTGAGTCCCATCTTCATATGAGAGACTCATGTGAAAATCTCATTTTAATATGGTCATAACATACCAAGGTCTAAATAATATTTTTCCAATCATCGTCATAACTGAATATATCCACTTAAATAGACTCGAACATAATCATATAAACTCGAAATCCTTCTCTTTTTAACTATTGTAGGATAATACCATCGACTTTGGTGTCCCTACCTCCAATCCTTTGTCTATTGCAGGATAATACTAATTGCTTTCGTATCTACACCTGCGACAATTTGATCTGATGACTTGACTCGAACTTTTAAAAATCAATTTTAATACTATCAACTTGATCGAATAACTTAACTTAAACTTTCGAGAGTTAATTTTGATATCATATGTAACAATTCGCTCGAATGACCCAATCTGAACTTTTGAGAGTCAAACACATCGTACCATTTTTGGTACAATGGCAAAAAGTACTAAACGCTATAAAGGCAAACGTTATAAATGTCGATAAACAAACATACCCTAACACTTTGTTATTTAGTTTTAAAATGGATGGAAAATGAAAGAAATAGAAGTTTTCTATCCAATTCCTTTATTATTGAGATTTTTAATGAATTGAAAAACAAAAAATTGACGTAAAACTTAACCACTTTTTTGTCAAATTTTTCTGTCTTAAAATTGACGTATTTGGATGACAAATTAAATAACATAAAATCATTTTTTATAATTCTTAATATACCCTCGATTATAAATACAATGAAACTAATACAAGGGCAACTTAATAATTTAAATGTGAAACTCAAATTTTCTTTTATTTTATCTTTTATAAATTCTGTAACAATAAAAAAAATACAAATATAGAGTATAAATTAGAACAATGTTAATATTACATAAAAATAGTCTCACATACATATACGTATATCAACTTCAAATACGTCATGTGTGGTACCTCTATATATATATATATATATATATATATATATATATATATATATATGCTAGCATTATGTGACTATTTTTTATGTTATATTTTATAATTATTGGAATTTGGAAGCCGTGTGCCTCCTTGATCGACCACTACCTTCCAAAAATATGGGGTTAGCTTCCAGATATAGAGTCTAAATTTTCCCTCCAACCAGACAATACAAAAAACTTTCATTGAGAACACAGTCCAGTCCCTTGAAAATGGAGAAACTTCTATTTGTCTCCCTTCAATTTTGTGTTCCAGCGGAGAAATCCAGAGACCATGAAAACGACCCTTCAATTCTTACATTCCATTATTCCACAACAATGCCGGCCGAATCCTTATGCCATCACCTGCTTTTCTTCTCCTTCTTTTCTCATAATCCATTTTTTTTCAATTCAGTTACTCCCTCTCATCAATGCTATGTCACCTAGCTATTACCGCTACATATTCCCCATAAAACGCTAAGAATAGTCGGAGATTCGCCGCCGTGAAGAAGAAGCAATGGGTTGTGTTCAGGCAAAGGCGATGCAGTATAGCCCGTCTCGGGCCCTTGATAAGTTGAAATTGGAAAATGGGTATGCTAAAGGAGGCTCTGGAAGGAGACCCATTGACCAGAAACAGGTAGAGAAGGGTGATAATAAGAATTTGGGTGGTGTTGGTAATGGGGATGGAGTAGTAGGAGGAGAGAGAAAGATTACCAAAGAAGGAGAGAGAGGAAATAATGGGGTTGGGAATGTTTCACAGAGGATTACAATCAAGAAGATTGGTGCAGATGAACTGGTTGATGGATGGCCCAAGTGGCTTGTTGATAATATGCCTAGAGATGCTTTGGCTGGTTTGGTTCCCAAGAGTGCTGATTCTTATGATAAGCTTGCTAAGGTTGGTATACAAAAGACCCCCCTTCCCGTTTTTCCCTTCACTTGTCCTTTGCATGAATTGTATTGTTTCTGGAGGAATAAACATATGGTTAGCATGTAGTTTTGATCGAGTGATTGGTATAAATTTGTCTAACATGAGAGTTTTCATTGGCATTGTTTCCAAACCAAGTCCAAAATTTGTTGTGGAGTGGCGGTATGCACTATGTTTTGAGCTCAAGTTGACATCATTTCCATTATCTACGAGACCATGATTTCATATATCTAATGATTTTGCGATTTTGGTGTGCAAATTTTCATAAATCTAATGTTTTTGTTTTATTTACTTGTGATGAGTTCTTTCTTTTTATATTTAAAATCTCTCATTTCACAAGATGGTGTGCCATTTTTTCTTTGTGGAGAGCTGCATCTTTTATTTAAATATCACTTTTTCAACCGTCAAAATCTTAAATTTTAGTATTATTGACTAAAGATGCATAGACCATTATAAGGCTTGATTAGAGGAGGCTCCTGAATTTTTGTTACCTTCCCTCCATGGCGATGTATATTCTCTATTATTAATTTTATTTGTTGCCAAGTTATCCAAAATAATGAAAGGAAAAAACGAAATATGCAGATGATCAAATATTGAGTTTGTCTTTGGCCTTTGCAGGTAGGCCATGGAACATATAGCAATGTGTATAAAGCTCTAGACAGGGACACGGGAAAAGTTGTTGCCTTGAAAAAGGTGCGTTTCGACACAGCAGAGCCAGAGAGTGTGCAATTTATGGCGAGAGAGATCATTATCTTACAGAAGCTGGATCATCCTAATATAATTAAGCTGGAAGGACTAGCCACATCAAGAATGCAATATAGTCTTTATTTGGTCTTTGAATACATGCAGTCGGACTTGACCAAAGTTATCACCCATCCACAGGGAAGGCTAACTGAGCCACAGGTCTGCTTTTCTAATTGACATTTCCACTATTTGGTGTGAAAATTTTAATTTCACAGTAACTATTGTTGTCAGCTTACCAATTACTATAAAAATGATGAGAATTTCATTAAAAAGAGAAACATGGAAACTTAATCATACAAAAATTTTAATTTCACAGCAACTATTGGTGTCACCTTACCAATTACTATAAAAATGATGATAATTTCATTGAAAAGGGAAACATGGAAACTTAATCATACAGTTTGTTCCCCCATTGAACAAAGGGTAGTGGAAGGCGTGGACTGGCTTGATCGTTCGGCTAATAATATAGGAGGTAGAAGTCCCAAAGAAAGGGGATGCAATTACAAAGAAGAAAGAATCAAAGAGATTTGTAGTAACATTGAAGAATGTGGAAAATTTGGAAATTAATCAAACATATTGTTAAAATCTACTCTTCGGCATCTGAAAATAACGTGTCTGCTAAATGCAGGTCAAGTGCTATATGCAGCAACTTCTCTCAGGTCTCCAGCACTGCCATGAGAGAGGAATTTTACATAGGGATATAAAAGGATCCAACTTGTTGATAGACAAAAGTGGGATGCTAAAGATTGCAGATTTTGGGCTAGCTAACTTTTATCAACCAAAACAAAAGCGTCCCTTAACAAGCCGTGTTGTGACACTCTGGTACAGAGCTCCAGAGCTGCTTTTAGGCTCTTCAGATTATGGAGTTGGCATTGATCTGTGGAGTGCAGGATGCCTCTTAGCTGAGATGTTTATAGGAAGGCCAATTATGCCTGGACGGACAGAGGTAAATTTTCACAATTCCAGTTATCTAAAAAAGTTCATCATAACAGCATTAAAAAAATCAGTGTATTTCTTCTCGTCTTCGAATTCATTGTAGCCTTTTGTTTCTCTCATTCATTTTAATGTCACTTAACAAAATCCTTCTAGGATTGCAGGAAATTAGTGGTTTAATATCTGTTATTTTGAACTACCACGTAGTAACTTTGATTTATCTTTTGAATATATGCACGAGAAGAAAAGAACAATACCCAATGTAATGGAAAAGTTTTAAGCTCAGTTACACACAAAACAGAATGTAATATATTTATTTTCATGCAGGCTCATCTATGTTACTAAGGTTAGGTTGACTGTCCCTTAAATTGCAGTTGTTATATTTTCCTAGTGTTTCGAATTGAGTTTAGGCCATGTTTTCTGGCTTATATGGTTGTTGCTCCTTTTGGAGTACCAACATTAAAATTAAGTTAGAATATGTCTGTAAGGATCTACTATTGGCAGCTTATTTAGTTTGATGAGCTTCTTGTGTATTCAGGTTGAGCAACTGCATAGGATATTTAAGCTTTGTGGTTCACCCTCGGAGGACTATTGGAAGAAAATGAAGCCGCCGACAACGTTCCGACCACCACAACAGTACAGACCAAATTTCCATGAGGCCTTTGGAAATCTCCCCGACTCTGCGCTAGGTCTCTTGCCTGCACTTCTATCTCTGGAGCCAGCATATCGTGGAACTGCTGCTTCTGCTCTTCAAAATGAAGTGAGTTCGTTAGAAAGTACTTTTGTTTCTAGTTCTTGCCAACTTCTAAACTACTTGAACTAAGAGGGCAATGTTTGCATTTTATATCATTGAATTAACGTAAATCTACAACTAAGTTTACTTGAGGCTCCTTACTTGCATGAATCCAATCTTTCAATTGAACTCTTATTTGATCAGCAAGTTGAATTTATTAAATCATATTTCAGGGGAGATACTAGATAGGCGTGGCATTAGTATCTAGCAAAAGCTTTCTTCTCCTGTTTCTCCTTTTTCCTTCCTATTTTGATTACAGTAAGGTTGCGTTTTAAGACATTTATTCTCTGTTTTCTTCTTCTAAATGGCGAATCCTGCTTGCAGTTCTTTAGTTCAAGTCCACTAGCATGTGACCTTGCTGGTCTACCTGCAATGAATAAAGAGGATGATGTGCCATCTCAATCAACGGATCGGAAAAAGTATGTAATCCATTTATTTCTTCTTTCCTATTAGAACTCAATAACTAGCAATAGGTATCAATTACCACTTTTTACCAGTCTATTGTTTGAAAAAGAAATGGTGCAAAACAGATAATATATTCCCTTTACTTCTAAACTGTGTCTTAGTAATCATAGAAGTATAACAGTAAGTAGTACGACTGGTAATGCTTTAGTCTCCAGATTTTGAGCCCGTTTGGCAAAGCAGTATGGTGGAGTAAAAGCACTTCTAAACTAAATTTGTAAACATTTTGGTGTTAGGAGACCCTACAAAAATGCTTTTAGTGAGAAGAGATTTTGGCTAAATAACACTTTTAATACAAGAAGAAAATTTATGCTTTTGGACAAAGCATAATATAACAACTAAAAGTCGTAACTTTTGTATGATTTATATATTTTTTAAAGTACTTTTACAATTATATAACCACACACTATTTTAACTTTCTTATGAAAATATTTATCATTATAAACTCTATATTCACAAGTGTTTCATCTCAATGCACCGCTCTGCGGTATGGACATTTAGTGTTGAAATTCCTGTTTAGTAGCAAGATTATGATGAACTGGCAAAGGATCACAATATGAGGTCAATGTGTCACTGCCAACACTGGAAAAGTAGAAATAATTATGAATACTACTCCATCTATTCCAAAATTAGAGATACATTTTGACTTTTTAGGGCCGATTCGCGAAATTTTAAAATTCAAAATTAATATGAAGTCATTTAGTTTTAGTACAAACAAATATAACAATTGTAAACTAACTATAAAGTACTACTTAATTATCACATTTTTTGTTTTCAAAACTTGAACGAAATTATATCAATTTTGAGTTATAGGATTTCGCAAATTGACTCTAAAAAGTCAAAATGTCTCTAATTTTGAAACGGAGGTAGGATACTGCAGCATATTGCAGTGTAAGCATAGTGCTCAGTCAAGTAAGTAGACCTAAGATCATACTACATTTTTTAGTATTTTATATGCTAGTTTCTAGTCTCCCAACACCAAAGGTGACATTGGCTAACCAATGAAACCTGTGGTGATCAATTGTTATCATTATAGCTTAATAACCAAATTCAATCACTCTTGAATGGAACATGGCGATGACAGAGCCTTCAGCAAGAATAATAATATAAACTTTGTAGGGATGTGTAACTAAAGGTTATGTACCCTAAATGATATACTGAAATAAAGTTCATCAGGTCAAATACCACATCAAACAAGCCGAGCTGATTTCTACAATTCATTTAAGCACGTTGATAGTTATTTTTGTATGATATATCCTAACACCTGTATCTAAATGGTCTCATTATGTTTTTACTGCCTCAGCAGGAGTAGAAGGTCGAAGAAAAAGCAACAGGCAATCAGAAATCGTGAAGGTTATGGAAGAAAGGAGTTGGGCACTGAATATGCCAAAGAGAATTTGGAATCTTCTAAAGAGGTAAATCTCACCGTAAATATATTGCATCCCCAGACCATCATATTCGACTTGAGGTTACAACAATTCAAAATCTTATAAAATGCTTCAGCTCTGATCACATAGTAGTGTTTGTGTTCTGTGTTAAGCAGCATGTTGTATGAGTAATTTAAGGAAGATGAAAGAAGTTAGAAGTTAACATGAAAATGTCTTGCAGATAATTCATTTAATACTCGAATCTTGAATAGTATTCCTGTTTTGGTTTTCAATCAAAAGGGCAGTCGTATGCTGTCAGCACAACAGAAACTGTTCGTGCACACATCCAAACTGATGTGGGTACTGAACATTAAAAGTATTTTTCGCTGAAGAATTACTTAAACAGAGTTGTTGACATGTTGTCTTCCATGTTAAACTTTATGTAGGGCTTATAGATTATGCACATGCTTTCAGTTTGAAAACTTAATTAAACCATACTGATTCTGAACACATCATCCAAAGATTGGAAGGGATGTTATATTCTCGGACAAATAATGTGTTTGGATTTTGAATTAAGAAATTCTTCTTAATTTCATACAGACTTAAGATGTAGGAGAGAAATGTGATTAAAGGGTCAACTTTTTTCCTAATAAGAATAAAAAGAGGTCAGCCCTTCCTCCCAGTGACTGAATATTTAACTCTTTTCCGAGTGAGCTCCATCCTTAACTCAAACAGGGTATGAAGTATGAACAATGTCAAAAATTGATTTATCTCAGAAATAGAAATTAAATCGGATTCTGTGTTGTATTAATATGACCTGCATATATATATATTCTCAGAACAAGATTCAAGAGAGATGAAATTGTTCCTAATAATTCTTGTCTGGTTGCAGGAAGAGCAAAGCGCGCAAAGCCAAGAGATGATTATCAGTACAACAAGTAGTGGTGCCTCAAGTAGGAAGCTAAGCAGGAGCCCTCCTCCTCCTCCTCCTCATCTGCCTTTCCGCTCTAATCCTAACCGATCTGCAACAACTGAGGCTCATCCTAATGCCCTCAAGAACATCAAGAATTTCCCCCTCTTAATGGCCTCTATAACAGAAACCGTCAACCATATTGAAGATAACAGAATGAACAGGCTCAACCGCAGGTCCATGTCTACTGTTGACTTCCGGACGCTTGATATGGAGAAGATATCAAAGCTCTTTGGCCTCGAAGATCATTAGGCTATGGAAAATGGTATCCTTTTGTCCCCAACATATCAAATACAAATTTCCAGGCTATATATTACATTCTTTATCTTACTTTTAACTCTTTATCAACTGAACTCCACTGTGGTCTGTGAGTTATAATAATAAATACTACAATTTTTCCAAGAATCTTGAATTGGTATTGTTTATCTAGTTCATCAACTAGTTTAACCAACTTAATTAATTATCTCTATTTATATATATTTATTTATTTATTTGTGAATTAATTGACACTATTTTTAAGCAGAAAACTTTAAAATATACAGCACATAACTCAACTTGGAATAAAAGTGACATTTATATTATATATATATATATATATATATATATATATATATATATATATATATATATATATATTCACAGAGACAAAAGTTCAAATGATAAGTTCCATATATAGCCACACTTCATTTTAACTAGAGAAAATTTCTGTCTCATCAAACATATATATATATAGATGAAATTTGATGAGAAAGTTTATTATCTCTCATCAATCGTCATAGTAACCATCTGTAAACTTGTTCTTGATCCACTTGAAGCTGTTTCTGAAGGAAGATTTAAGCTTACCTTCCACAGTATACATATTATAAGATGCCACCCTCTTCCTCCTCTTCACCTCCGGATTTTCGCCGGGGCCGTTGCCGTTGAAGCTAAACGATTTGCATCGATCAAATCGATCCTCTAACCCGAACCGGGCTTCAACATATGAACCGGAATAATCTGGGAATGACTTGCTTTTCTCCATGATCATTCAAAAGCAAGGAGCTGAGCTACTGGCTCTAAGGAGAAGGAGAAGAAGCTGCCTGGAGTTGCATTATATAATATAATAATAACAAATTAAATAGCATGTTGGGAAAAATAACTCATAATGGACCCCATGCAAATATATTGCAAGTGTGCATGGCCATGGGGTGACTTGATTTGATGATGAAAGATTTAAATGGAGATTCGATTTTTTATATACAATGCTGAATGAATGATGCATTTGTACGTAATATCTTTGAGATTTTTTGTTTTTTTGTTTTAGTTATAATTATAAAGTGTGATGAGATTCTTAATATCTCATTATTTATATAATACTAGTATCATCTACTATTTTCATTTACTTATTTTCTAAAATTATTTTAAACAAATAATTAAATATCTCTACTTTTAAAAACCAAAGAATTACACAATAATTAATACGATGGTAAGTTTGATTAGTGGAGGCTATTCCATCACACACAAAGAGCCATCATTATTGCTATGAAACCGTGTAATTGCCAATATATATATATATATATATATATATATATATATATATATATATGTGTGTGTGTGTGTGTGTGTTGTGTGTGTCAATTTTTTATTAAATTCAAAAAACGAATCGGTTATAGAGGACAAAAAAAAAAATCGACTTTATATCTTTATAATGATTTATTTTATTCATTGCTATATAGCCGATTTTTAGGTTCACTGGTTTGCCAGAGAAACTCTCTGTCTATATATATATATATATATATATATATATATATAACACAAAATGATTAAATGTGTGTCAATGATTCGTAAGTATTTAAGCAAAATATTTGTATAATAATGGGCTTGTTGGAAGTGGAAACTACTAGTGGTGCAGTTGACATCAAGAATTGTATGAGTTTTTATTGATGATGTTCTTCTTATAGCTTTAAAAAAAAAATTATAAACTTAAAAAAAAAAAATAGAGAGAGATACTACACTACTATTAGAGATCAATTATTATGTCTTCATTAATTGATCCAAATGGGTTTGTTAATGGATTGGTGGTAAATTCCACTAAGGTTTGTTAGGTCATAAGTGGTGTGGGGCCCACTAAAGTTAGGTTTGAGGCAGAATGGGCCCAAATAGGCTTAGAAATAGTGTGGATGGATTGAATAGGAGGGGGCCACTTTACTTAGCAAAAGGTAATGCGGCTGCTTTTAAGTGGTGGGCCTCTCTTGTCTCTCGTGCTACCAAAGTGGAGTCCATTTTTGTTTCCACCGAACTATCCCAAATAGGCCTGAAAATGATTCCTAGTGGAGTCCGAAAACTAATTTACTCCATTTTTTTTAAATAAAAAATATTAGTATTCGTGCTTAAATTTGAATTAAAAAATAATAATAATCTTTGCTCGGATTTAAATTCAACTCGTTTTATTATATTTTAGTTCGGCTCGCTTTTTAATTTAATTACTCACGAGTATTTAAGACATACAGAAAATAGAATTAGATCATTTATTCATTCAAAGTGTTTAAAATAATTAAAATCTAAACACTTTAAATTAGATCTCTAGCCTTGTAAACAAAATTAATGAGATGATATTATCACTCTTGAAACAACTAATGAACTACTTTCAATTCTAAAAATATGTAGAGAATTTAATTGTTAAATAATATATATTAAATAAATCGAGAATATTTGATATTGTATACGGGTAAGGATCAACAAACTTATATCGAGTATTTATTCAATAATGTAAATGAGCCAATCCCAAAAATCACTCGAATTCATTTTCAGCCCTAATCATATGCAATGTTCAGAAATATTTGATTTATTACTACCTCATTTTCAAATTATTAGATCATTATCGATTTTTATAAATTAATTTAAAAATATTTTCAAATTCAAAATTAATAAAATTTATTAAGAATATGAAAAATAAATATTACAATAATAATAAATTTTAGACAATTTATAGTATTCGTCCTTGTATTAATTAAAATAAAATGTATCTATATTAGTTTAAAAATATTTCATATCCACTTTAATAAATGATAAAAATAATTTTTGTATTGTGGGACTCAAGTAGAATTATAAATCATTTTACTTCTTTTTTCCCTTCTTTTATAATTGTATATTTGGAGCCTAAAAAGAACGGAGGAAAAAAAGGAAACTAAAAAAGAAAATAATATATATTACTAATATTTATGTGATCATATGATTGTTAATTACATGCATAAATATTATAATTCCTACTAATCTCATGTATAATAAATTTTGCAACTCAGTAATTCAACTTAAATTTATCGCAATACATAGTAAGTCTCAAATAAAAAACTATTTTATTAAAGATAAGTTTAAATATATATATTTGTAAATACTAAAATATCATGTAATAAATACTTTGAAAAATTCTCAAATAAATGTTTAGATTTCATTTCTGCTCTCTCTTTTTTCCCTTGATTTTTTCAAGTTCCAACCTAACCTAATATTAGTTGTTTAAAAATGGTCATAGATATTCATCCGTTGAGAAAATACATCCAAGCGACAAAAGTTTTACTCCCTCCGTCCCAAGATAAAAATCTTAGTAAATTTTTTGCATAGAGAATAAAAATATAACAATTAATAATAAGGGTATTATAGGTAAATTATTATAAAAAATAGATCATTTAAGGTAAGTAGACATTTAACTTAAGACTACCTAAAATAGTAATAAAGACTTTTATTCTCGAACGGAGGGAGTAATATTTAGAAGGGTTTGTTTGCTTGTAATGAATATAACTAAAAAGAAAAGAAAAGAATATATATATATATATATATATATATATATATATATATATATATATGAGTCCTGATCAGTCCGGACTCGATTCGGACCAAAATCCGGACTTTTTTTTTTTTTTTTTTTTTTTAAAACAACTAAAGAATAAAAAAAAAATTATGAAACTTGAATTTTTACATAATACAGTGTTTTGTGTGTGATTTGGATACATATAACAAAACATGTATGTACAGTCTGTAAAAACTTTACATATATTTTTTGGTATAAGTATCCAAATCACACCTAAAACATTGTATTATGGAAAAATTTTAGTTCCATGAAATATTATTTTTTTTTTATTGTTTTTATTAAAAAATAAAATAAAATAAATTGATCCGTTTTTGATCAGATCCGAGAGTACACACACAAAGTACATCCCCACCCTGCATAGTTTTCTCTCTTTTTGCCATACCATGACAGCCCCTAAAAATGATTAATCAAAGATGACAAATAACTTTCCAACTGAAGCTAGAGAAATAGCTTTACCAAAAGAAGAAAAAAGCCAATGTCACCAATTCAAGGGGAAAAAAAACTCTTATATGGGGCATTAATAGTAACAGAAATAGATGAATATTATAATGAATATAAAAACTGAGTAGAAAATTTTAGAACTTGTGAGCCAGAGTAATAGAACATTATAGACAATTGCACTTATTTGGTCTTTTCCATCTCTTACACCAACTACATCTTCATACACAAATTTATAGCTAAGGCCACAACGTTTCCACCTCTTGCACAAACTAGGCAAGTACAAATTTATAGTTAAGGCCACAATGTTTCATAATCTGTATACATGATTTTAAATATAAATATTGACAACTTGGAGTTCCTATTGAGAGCAATCAATGGAGCTGAACATACCCCAGCTAAGTTCTTCTGTGTGGTAACATCAAGAAAGAAGCAGAGTCATAAGTGTCCATACTATTATGTCGGAGCCACACGACAATAGGGCTCCAACTCGATGGAATGCAGAACTTGATACAAGGATATGACTAAACTGCATTTTACTTTGTCTATGAATGGTGCATGAAGAATAAATACTATGACAAGGGTTTTCAACTCGGCAGGTACCTCCTCCTTCAGTGACTAACATTTTGTTGGAGCCACAGATCACTAACAGATATATATATATATATATATATATATATATATATATATATTTAAATTCGTTCCATAATCAGAGATTTATTTTATTCGAAAGAAAAAGAAAGCTGTGACAGCCTTAATTATAAACAATTCATGGGTGGGTCATATAGTCGCTCACCTCTACTTTCGTCCATCCCTTTAGTTGCAACTTACAACAGAATAAATCATTCAAGGAGATTGAGATTGGAAAAAATCAGCTCCATCCTCAATATCATCAGCTTTGACGTTCCCGCATTGTGCCATTAATATTCTGTACACTCTCTTCAAACAAATCTCACCTAATCTTCTATCCTCACCGAGTAAAACTTCTGTTGTCAAGTCCTTAAGTAGAAATTCTTTTTCATGCACCTGCCATTTTACATTGAACAACAAAGTTAAATATTGATCTTGTCAATGCCACCTTTGATTGGTTTATGATCATTAAGGATTTTGCTCGTCTGTTTCTGGCGAAAGATGATTGGGTGAGGAAAAAGAACAACATAAGCTCCTGTCCAAAGCATCTTTTTGTATCAAGCTAAATATACTATGAACACCATAATCTCTATCTCCGTAAGGGCTAGCAACTGTCAATAAAATTATATGCTGATTGTATTATCAAGAATTCAAGATCATCACAATCAAACCAAAAAACTAAACCTCAAATATGGAGTTTTGCATTGCACTGATTTAGGAAATATTTTAGGGAGGTTGCATGACAGTTGACACTCAACTAATCAACTAAGAAAAGAAGCCTCTAGTATCTGCTCCCAAAAAAAAATAGCTTACTGATATAAATCTTTAGAAAATGGCCCACACACAAGGTGACACAAAAGTGAACAGTGTCACAATGGCATAAAGGTTACTAATGATAGAATTGAAAAGTTTAGCTTCAAATACCAAAAAATAAGCTGGTTTGTTTTTACAGAGAAGTCAAGTCATGAAATACTCACTGATCTACTTGGATCCATATAAACACTCAAAAGGGATTTCATTGTAGGGTATTTTTTCCAAATTGCAATGGCAAATCGTGGTACAACCTTCGGGATTGCTACCAGTGCTTTTAACCTGAGAGAAAAAGGCAGTGTCACGAGGAACAGAAATGCAATGCACTAGTAGATGTAATTAAAGCTTGGAAAGAATTAATGGGAATATGAACTAGCACATGAGACTCCCAGCACAAGTATATGAATTAACAGTCTAGCACACGAGACTCCCAGCACCATGACAATAAGGATTAAATGGTTATTTCGCGAAGCAGCTATTCCAAGTAAAACAAGGCTAAGCAATGACTTATGTCATTGTGCAGTAAACTTTTTTTCAAAAAAAAAAGATGTTGACTACTTGGCCGCACTATTTGGTAGTATTAGCACGGCTCTTTATATGAATGTAGTAATGTGATGTCTATGTGGAAGTGCTTACCACAAATTCTTCTTTATCAGAGTCTTGTCAACACAATCCTTAGGGACAAAGGACCTTTTGGCATTTACAGATAGCCGTGTTAACTTCTTTCTGAAATTAATAGGAAATACTAATTAATTAGAAAGAAAAATCATAGCAAGAGTATGAATAAGCATTAAATATGTATTCTATTAATGCTTCCAGGAATGATGATAACATATACTTTATATTTTAGTATTACGAAATATTTTGATCTGTTTGACTGCTTTAATATATACTACCAGAAAGGAACACTTCATATCCACTGAATCAGGCTGGTAACAGGACCAACAGAATTAGAAAAATACTATTTGATTGGCATATACCCAAAAAAACGAAAAGAAAAAAAAAAAGAAAACAAATACAGTGCACGGGGCCTTAGTCATGCTAAGATAGCACAATTCTCCCTAGGCAAGTGTTAATCAAGATTGTGCATGCAAACAATTCAACAAAATGCTACACTTTTTGGCTCCGTTACAAAGCAAGAGAAAGAGATTATTATTGCTGGATACCTTCAAATAGCAAAAAACTAGGTGAGATAATAAAGTACAAACTCCAACTTTAGAGTCTAGTGTGTAGCTTCTGAATTTTGAACGCTTCAGTTTGGTAAGTATATGTTGAAAAAGTAGACTTTCACAAGATTTAATTAAAATACAAAACCACTCAACCACATTACACATCAGGTAAAGTATTAAGGAACTATTTGACAGTTCAAAGTAGATATAAAGAAAAATCCAAACTCCTGAATTTATTTATACTCCCTCTGTCCAGAATAAAGAGCCCAACTTTATAATTTCCAATGGAAATGGCACTCCTTTCTCTGGACAGAGAGAGTTCACTTTTTGGTAAGCATCTAAGCACATGCATTCATTCCACCTAATAAACCTATGTGAAGTAGACTTCTTATTTTCAGCCTACTTTTCGAGGAGTGAATAAATCAATAATAAATTGCTACAATATAAGCATATATTACCTAAATTGACAAGAGGCTAGGCTGCAAGTCAAGCCAACAACATGTTCAGCTAATTCAGCTTCATCTATGCACTGCCTTGAATGTACTTTTGAAAAATGTGTGGTTAATTTTGACAGCATCTGTAAAATGTCAATATTTTCAGATATGAAAACGAGAAGTGTTTACTTTTAAGTTGCTCCCCAAATCTAGCAGGAAGACATGTTAAAAATTTCTAGGTACTGAAAGAAAATGCTCCAACTCAGTAAAAGAAAAAATAAGGCATTGTTCAAACAACCTCCTCAACTGGTGGGCGCTTCCAACCACTGTATTTGGTTGGGTCCTTGTACTGTCCTTGTTCCCTAACAAAATATTGGAATCGAATGGATAAATGAGGAACAAATAATTTAGGAGGGATTATTTGTCTTCAAAAGCGATGTTTAGATCATTAAAGCATTGGAATTTCTGTACTATACGAAAGTACACATAAAGAAACCTTATTATTGAAAATTGAATACAAAAAGAATTCCAATAATCCCGATCTATGGAAAGAAACCTTCAGCAATTGCCAGCGAAAATAGACACTGTATACACATAAAGAAAGGGATATAGCATGAACTTAGTATTATATATATTGCCCATGACAAAAGCCTGCTGATTGTAGTTGGAGTCTTCGACATATAATCCATTTACTTAAAGCATATCTTATCAAGTTATCATTAAAAAATATATAATTAGCAAACAAAGAGTAACAAAAAAAATAATTAAGAGAAGGAACTGGGATGGCTAGGGTAGGTTGGTGGGGGTACTGTGTCTTAGTGCCAAAAAGAGCATCAAAGATATGTAATCAACCTACAGTTTGCACATTAAAATGTGGACATCATGTAATGTGTACCTCATGCATAGTGATCTGTGGCAATATAGGAAGTTGCATATTATTCAATCTAAAACTAATACAGTAGAAAACAACTTTAATAATCCAAGAAGATGAATGTATAACAAAACCCTACATCCATCCTGAATGGGATGTCCAGTTATTGATGTGTCTAACACGGATATAAGGCTTGCCAAAACACACTTAGACATTATATTTATATATATTTGTTAAATTATCCCACTTCTTAATATAAGTACAATTGTCCCACTTCTCTATTCCTTTAAGACTTGGTCACCAAATTCAAGATGAAAAAGATATTCCAAGCAGCTGAAGAAGGTTCCAAAACAGATGATGTTATCATTATATGCTTGATCTCATCAGCTTTTTATTTAGGTCTCAACAAATAAAGGAAAACACACCATGACCAAAAAGCCATACAAATTCAAATCTTATATACACACACGCACTACAAATGCATAAAATAGCATCTTATGCATCTATGAGACTACATCAAAGTACAAGTAGAATATACTTCAATGACTGCTCATACAAGGTATATATAACATTAGAAATACAGAGTAGCAATGGGCTGTGTTACTCGGACTCTTCACTTTGCCCTGAAGTACCCGTGTCCGACACCGTGTCCAAAAATTGGATACTTCACTATAGTGTAAAAAATTGGCAAAATTGAGAAGTACCCGTGTCGGATACCGTGTCCAACCGGACACTCCATCCGAGTCCGAGTAACACAGGCCATGGGGGTGGGAGACCAAACAAACATGAGAAAGAGTTTCCGCTGACCTTTTATTGATGTATGAAAAAAGCTTGTTAGTGAGATAGCAAACTGTATGAGTTGGATAATGGCTTTGCACACAAGAAACATGATCCATTAGGAACTCATTCTTGACAAGATCGCAAAATTCATCGGCCTCATATACAAATAAAACATATGGAATCTTGATTCCACTGGACAAAAGCTGCAACATATTAGTCAACATCTTAAAATCCAGGTTGCTTGGTAAATGTGAAATTGGCATTGCAACAAGATTACGTCTATTAACAAGAGAAACATAGTAAAAAGTCCACAGTGGTCATAACACTATTGAGTAACCTAAGGAGCCAACATTGATACCAAGATGGAACAGAAACAACATTCATGTTTCTCCTATGAATTGCATGAACAAAACGAATCTTTGTTCTGTTCTTTATATCATCATTTCAACAAGAACTAGAAACTTGATGTGAATTAGAAAACAAATCAGGGGATCAAAATGATAACAGAAAGATAAATACACTTAGAAAAGTGTGATGAGCAACAATAACAAACCAGTACAAACCCAGGCCTAGGGCATTCTAAATACATACATAAACTTTATTCTTCCATTAGCTTAAGTACTAGAAAGTATTATAAGGTTTCAGTTTGATGCATACTTTTGACTCTTGCTAGTACTCCATTAAAAAGAGAAAATTCATTCTCTAAAATAATAACATGCTCCCAGAAAATACTGATGCAACACTTCCATAAAGAAACTATTCATAATGGTACAATGAGAAGCCTATTTACAGTTCAAACTGAGAGCACCGTAGCCGAATACACGAATATGGTGTTCAAAGATGATAGGGAATTACAGTAACTCAATGTTCTAAAAGGCGCTAGACGAGCGGAATTTTTTATTTTAAGCCAATTTTAATATTTTATCTTACATTTATCCAAACAAAACAATAATATAAAGTAAAACAATCTATAATTAAGATAATAAAGGCATTTGCTTAAAGTTCAAACACATATTCATATTGCTAATGTCAAAGTTCAAACACAAACATCCAATTTTTCAAAGTTCGAACATATTTTTAACGTATTAGTTTTATTCATAAACAAGATTGCTATTAAATAATAAAATTTAAATTTCAAAAATTTAATTCAATATTTAAACTAAAGAAACTAAACATAAATTTAAGAATTATATTGAATTAAACTAAATATTACAAATGTATCATCATTTATATAATTTAAAGTTGGTACAAGTTCAAAAAATTACAACTATAACAAAATTATCCATTTTGACTTGATATTGTTCACTTCTTGTTATGATTTGATATGCTACAATCTGTATTATGATTTATGAATATGTTAAATCATTAGAAAAATAAATATATTAAGATCTAGTTTGGATAGTTATTAAAATATAAAAAAAAATCTTTCCGCCTAGACCCTTCCTAGGCCTCGCCTAATTTTCTGGAGGGATTTTTTTGCCCCCTTGGATCTACGTGAAGCGCTATGGGGACTAGCGCTGCGCTGGCGCCAAGAGGGGGTAGCACTAAGCGGGCGCGCAGAGGCCTAAGCGCTAGGTGGCCAAGGCGACCTAAAGGGATTTTTGGAACACTGCAGTAACTTCATAGAAATTCAAGCATTAATTACATGTGAAATTTCTTTTGGAACATTCATAGACCAAACAATGGATCGTTCAATTGGATTTGATGTTATCCGGTATGTAATACCTCTCTCAGAAAACCTGGTCAGCAGATGTCCTAAACTAAGAGGCAAAGCAGTTGTTCAGGACAGTGGAAGATAGAGGTAGATAAAACAAAACAACTCGAGTACTTTGTAAAAAGTGAAGTATATTAAGAAATGTTACCTCCGACTGACCCTAGTTCAACTACTTTAGTGTCGATCTCAGCCACAACAGATTTCAGAGCAAACTTCCCTTTTTCCCACTTTTGTTTTTCTTTCTGAACTTTTTTCAGCTCAAGAGCTTCAACTTTAAGCGCTGCTTTTTGCAACTTTTCTGGCTGTCATGGGTATTAATTGATTCATATATCTAAAAGACCTTTTAGATCCAAATCAAGTACCAACAGTAACAAGACTTACTTCTTTCTGTTGTCTCCTCTTCCATCAAACAAAGTCTTTCTTCTTTTGTTGTCCTCTGTGACGCCCCCAAAATTAAGTATACGTCACCCATCTTGGGTCGCCACTTACATGGTACATAAATTCAAATACAAACTTAATTATACATCTGTCGTGTAATATACGACAATACATAAACCGAGAGTTCTAATAGGAATATTGTCATTTAGATAATATCCATACTCAGTCCTCATTACATTTATCATCACACTATTTAATGTATATAGTGAGACTACTAATGCTATCTTCTAATTCATCACTCTTTTCCCCGACTCGTCCCGATTATATTCTCATTTCACAAGAAACGGTGAAAGAAAGGGTGAAATTCAACTAGCCCATAAAGAAGAAATATTATAACTAAGATAATGCGAATAAATTATCAATAGTCTTCAACAATGTTAAACCGATAAAATACAATAGACAACCGGTTTAATCTGCGGCTGAATATCTAATCCATTAAAAAAGAGTCAAGTAGAAAATAAAAATCTACTATCTTTTAGGTTTTAAAAAGTTTTCATCAATTTTTATCACTAAGACTCAGCTTTAATGAATAAACCATTAATATCTAATCATCCTCAGTATCTACTGGGCCAAGGATTTTCATCAAATTATCAATGGTCATGACTATACCGAATCACCCCTCGTCATAATCATACCAAAAACTATCCATCAACGCATTACAAAGCCAATCGAGGACTTTTGTCACATCATTTATATCGAGCCATGATTATCTTAGAATGATCCTCATTATAATCATACTAAGTTCATCTATGCTTGCGTAAGCCAAAGATAACATAATATAACATGAGGATGATGACAATGACATAATAATTCAATAAAACAAGTTCACGAATTAATTTATTCGAGAACTAATAACGTCCAAATTGTCAACATGATCTTTTATTTATAGTAGTAAAATTCAAGAATGCTCGGAAAATATTTTCATTAAAAATCTTTGGATGAAGCGCAAATATCGAGGATATTCCACTAAATTCATGGAGCATAGAAGTCAAAATTTTAACCAACCGAGTATAATAATGAATGAAATAACAAAAGAAATCACCATGCATGCAGTATTGCAGATGTATGTGTTATTCCAATGTAATAATAAATACGAGATAAATAAAAGCGGAATCGGTCCGTAAAATACATGATGTGATATTCCAATAGAATAATAAAGACGGAACTGTGTCCTAAAACACACGCATGTGATATTTCCAATAGAATAATAAAGAGCGAGAATAATAAAGATTTTAACCAGTCCGCGTAAAGCCTGATGCAGGGATGTTCCAACTAATAATAAAATAATAGAAGAATGTCACCAAGTATAGGGATTCCACATATACAAAGTTATTCCAATGAAATAAATAAGAATGAAATAATATAAGGATTTCACCAAGTATAGGGTATTCCGTATATATCTGGTCATGTATAGGGTATGCTTACTTTTACAGAGTTATTCCAATGTAATAATAAGCAATGGAATAACAACAGCCTTCTCTTCATGAATAAGAAAGAATAACACCCTTACGAGTACAACAAATAATATTCCCTACCTTAGAAGAAATTGAATATTGGAAAAGTGAAGTAGCAAAATACTTTTCTTCTTTCTCTATAGTTTCTCTAGAGTTTCGTTGAATTCGTAAGAAATAATGAAGGAATGAACTTTCTATTTATAGAAAAAAAGCGAGGGTAGCTCTTTGGTCTTAACGGAAGGTCAAAATGACTCTTGGTAATATTGAAGAGACAACTACTATTCATGAAGCGGGTAATTAACCCTTGGAACAATCAAGAGGCGCTTAACTCTTGTAATATTGAAGGACAACTACTATTTGCGAAGGGGGTTAATTACTATCATGAAGGTAATTACTTATTACGAAGGTAATTACTATTGAAGAAGGTAATTACTATTGACGTGAAGGTAAATACTATCGACGAAGGTAATTACTATTCACAAAGGTAATTACTTATTCACAAAGGTAATTACTATCGACGAAGGTAAATACTATCGACGAAGGTAATTACTATTCACAAAGGTAATTACTATTCACAAATGTAATTACTATCGACGAAGGACTCTTAGATGATGACATATGGGCCCCCCATAAAATAATCAAACTTACCACAAACGTCTCATAATGGACTCTTTATATACATCAAGGATTGAATAAATATTACCACAAATCATTTTATTTTTAATCAACACATATTTAATCTTTCAACAATTATTAATCATTTATAACTTGTCGTCTCAATTAATAATTTAATACTATAACATATTATATGATTATATCTTGTGACAATAATTGAATCAATAATATAAGAGATATGATGCGTGAATTATCGTAGTAATAATTGAGCATAAATGAGTGACTTCTCACGTAAGCATCAATAATCAATATCGTGTGCTACTATATCTGACTACGCCAGACATCGTTGTTTTTTACTAATGGGTAGTTCAACAGGTTTTGATGAAGAATACCTCTACCGTTATTTTTATAGAAAAATAATTTTGTCGCTTTCTAACTACGACAATACTTCCGTTAGGGGTCCACTAATGATTGAGTAGTCGTCATTTAATATTCCCCACAAAAAAGAATATTCCCAGACCAAACGAATATTTTATAACAACTTGCTTTTTGCAAAATTTATAAATATTACCCACAATTATAACATTATATCAAATTTATTCCATAATATTCAAAAATAATATTTATAAAAAAATTCATCTTTATTTATAAAAGTTGAGGTCTTACAACCTCCCTTCTTATGAAATTTCGCCCTCGAAATTAGAATGCGTGACTGATATGATAAAGAGGTGAAGATACCTTGAATACCTTTATCGTTAAAAATATTAAATTCATCTTCGCAATCCGGCAAAGATATTCATTAACAATTCATCTTTGCACTACGTGGACCAAAGATATACAATCAGTAAAACCAATAATCTTTGAGACGCAATTATTAATAGTATCACGACCACGAATTATCCATGCACCTTCTTCGGCAAGGATATTCGTGTTTTCAATTACTGATCCATGATTATACCGAATAATCCTTGGTCATAATCATACCAAGTCTATCAATGCACTACGGCCAAAGATGACTTTTACCACATCCATGAATTAATATTTCATTGCTGAGACTCAGCTCAATATTTTATAACAACTTGCTTACTTTGCAAAATTTATAAATATTACCCACAACTATAACATTATATCAAATTTATTCCATAATATTCAAAAATAATATTTATAAAAAAAATTCATCTTTATTTATAAAAGCTGGGGTCTTACATCCTCTGTTTACCCTTTGATTCATCCATGGTTTTTTTCTTATTTGCTTTATCTTTCCTTTTACCATTTGATCTCAAAACATCAACCATAGGCTGCATCTCATCCATTTCTTCGTCAGAAAAATCAGGTGCCTGAATAGAACCTCATCAAGCTATTGTGATTTGTAGAATATAAATGAGGAATGCAGTTAACAATATATATGTTTGTAAAGAGTGCCATGGGCAATCCACATAAGTTCCTCCTAGAGTTGAACACTTAACAACACGTAGCAAGAGATAATATTTACGATCAAGTGTGGGGTATAATCTTCTATCTTTATGTACCATCTCTTCACTAACTTTCAAAACCATAACTATTAACTGATCTCGCACATATTCAGCTTTGTAGTAAACCAGATTTTACAGGGACATAGCCTTCATACTAGTTGGACGCCACTTTGTAACAATTTTAATTCGTATTTTCCACGAAAAATAAGTGACAACAACTTCTTTGTTAACATCAATCTCGGATGAAACTAATATCACACCAAAATTATTATGTTATCACATTTAAAAAAGAAGGATAACAACCAATTGACTGTATTATGAGCATGAAATATATATTTACTCACAAGGCATTGTAAGTATAAGCATTTCATTAGTCAGAAGATTTTCTTTTCTTTCTCAAACAAGAGTTAGAAATAAAGAAGATTGAAGAACATCTTAAAGATGATAAGTTTAAGCTCAAAGTTAAAGCTTACCAAGAGGATTTATGTAAAGAAATATGTTCTACAGATCCTACGCTTTACGGAATAGAAAAAGTATGTCATCTCTTTGCCATACATGTAAGGATTCAATGAGAAGTCTATTCCTACAAAAGCAAGACCAATTCAAATGAATGAAAGGTTTCTTAAGCTTTGCCAAGAAGAAATCATTGATCTCTTAAAAAAGGGATTAATAAGGAAAAGTTACTCACCATGGTCATGTTCTGCATTCTACGTAGAAAATGTCTTGCGAAATAGAAAGGGAGTTCGAAGGTCAGTGATTAACTATAAACCTCTAAATAAAGTTTTGAGATGGATTAGATATCCAATTCCAAACAAGAGGATCTCGCTAAATCGGTTGCTTAAAGCAAATATCTTTTCCAAATTCGATATGAAGAGTGGATACCGGGCAAATCCAGTTAAAGAAGAAGATAAGTATAAAAGTGTTACTTAAAGGCCATTTGGGCATTACTGAATGGAATGTTACGGGTTTTGGTCTTAAAATGCGCCATCCGAGTTTCGAGAACATTATGAACGAAATCTTTAATCCATTTATGGATTTTATGATTGTTTATATTGATGATGTCTTAGTCTTCTCAAAAGACATTGATCAACATTGGAAGCATTTAAACGTTTTCAAAAAGCTATTAAAAGAGAAGGTCTTGTGGTTTCAAATTTTAGCAAAATCTCATTGTTCCAAACGAAGATAAGGTTTCGGGATTTGAAATTTCTCAAGGTAAATATTTACCAATCGACAGAGCCATTGCATTCGCTTGATAAATTTCGAGACAAAATCTTGGATCAAAAACAAATTCCGAGATTTATGGGAAGTGTTAATTATGTTAGAGATTTTATAAAGATTTGGCGATTGATCTTCGCCTCCTCTTTACAAAAGGTTAAATAAGAAGCCTACACCTTGGGCGTAAGAATGTACTCAAGCCATTAAAAGGATTAAGGCTCATATGAAATCCTTACCATGTCTACATTTCTCTAATCCTGATGCTCAAAGATTGTCGAAACCGATGCTTCGAATAAAGGATATGGGGCATTCTAAAACAAATTATAAACTCAAACGAAGTTTTAGTTTGTTTTGTTTCTGAAAATGGAATGATGCACGTAAAAACTATTCCACTATAAAAAGGAAATTTGTTCCATAGTTACGTGTATTGATAAATTCCAAGGAGATCTCTTAAACCGAGATTCCTTCTTAGAGTTGATTGTAAATCGACCAAAAGAAGTCTTAGAGAAGGACGTTAAAAACGTTGCTTCTAAATGATTTTTTTCGGTGGCAAAGCCTTGCTATCGACCTTTGATTTTGACATAGAGTTTATTAAAGGAGACTCTAACTCTTTGTCGACTTTCTTAACCAAAGTTTTTTGACAGGATACTCCTAATATTTGTGTGTTAAATCTTGACAGTCTCCTGAGGCGCGTTCAAACCGAACCAAAGAATAAAGAGACCCTCTAATGACTTCCTCAAAGGACAATTTTCGGGATCTCAAAAGGTGGCAACAAAGGCAAGACTCCACGAGCTTAAAGTTCAGTTTGATTCTAACTACACCGGACGCCATGATCGTAGAAGTAGTTGATATTGAAGATATGGATGCGATCGGATCTCCGTAACAAGTAAATGATCTCTATCTATCTTACTCTCATGATCTACCGCTTTTCTCCCTAAAACTAGAGAGTTTTTGAAAAAATCGGTGAAACAGGCTCAATTAAAGTCTCTCATAAACCTAGAGATCGTTATAATCTGGCGTTCTCAGCAAGTTAAGATCTTAAAGGTCTTACGTCCTTGTGGACTGGTGGGTGACCTAAGGACTCATAAATATTTTGAAACAAAATCTATGGTTCCTAAATACTTTAATTATTTGATTACACCTAGCATGGGAAAAGTTTTTATATTATTAAAATGAGCACTATACCCATAAATGGTTTCTTCACCCTAAGTTTCCCAAAACCATCAATGTTCTGGATTTTCCTGCATGGTTTCATCTTGGTTCTATTATCGGGAACCAGATCCAATGATTTTTTCCCCTAAGGTTGAAGATATGTTTGATAGATATTTTCAAACCTCAAATGGCCTTTATGAGAATCAAGCCTTATTATCTTTCTCATTGTGCAATGAAATTCCTTGGATTTTTAAATGGTCATATACTATTACTCAAAGATGCAGAACAGGGGTTCATCGGCTTTGCGGATTAACCCGCCATTAAATGGTGGTCCAAATGTGATGAGGACAAAATTGAAAATATTCCTCATGTTGTCGACGGTGATATGGACAAATATGATGCCTCTCAGCAGAAGTTAAAATCCATCCTCAAAGGAATTCCAAAAATGAAATCCTTGATTTTCTCGGGAATCGTGATGACACGGACACTATCTTTGAAGCGCGGTGATGATGAGAAATATGACCCATTTGGTGGCCTGTGCTCTCAGCCTAAATAATGGAGGCATGCTAATGCTTAAAGCATTTTGTTGGGTTTGTCGTTTGCCTTAATAATTCAGGCTTTTGGTGATAAGATTCTCATCTTATCTTTTGTGGTCCACTGCTGTCCTCTCGGCTCCATCTTATCTAGGACACGTGTCAGCAGTGTTATGGATTGCTTTTCTTGCTTTTGTTTTTGCTTTTGTAAAAGTAGATTCCATTTATTTAAATGATGTTTATAACAAAATGAGCAGATTCAGGAAGAAAGAAGTCGAAATATCTTCAAACAAGATCTTCAAACTCTATCTTGGCTCTGATACCAACTTGCTATAAATGTGGCAAGATAGGTCACAAAAGCCCTGAGTGTACTATAAGAAGAAAATTAACCAACTGGTTAAGGATGAGGGGCTGAAAAGGCAACTTTTAGCCATTTTTATTGACTCTGATGAGGAAGAATTCTCTTCATCCGGTTGTTCGAGTCCTAGAAGTAGTTGTTCTAACTCGAATGATTCTCTTTCCATTGAAGAAGAGATCTCATGTGATGAGTTAAATGACTGTCACTGCAATGAAGGAGAAGCCTGCTTGTGTGCCTTAAATGGACTCTCTATTAATGTTCTATCTAAAGAAGATAGTTTTATCCTTGATATTATTGATCAATTGGAAGACTCTGGTCAAAAGAGACAAATGATTGAGAAATATATTATGCTTGCTAAAAGTAAGAAAAAATCTTCTGATGAGGATAATGAAAGGTTTGATCCAGGTCAATATTCATTACAAAAGATCTTTGATAAGGTGAACGACCGACATAAGGAGCCAACTCTTAAAGAGTTAACAAGGAATGATCATTAATCTGCAAGCCAATAGTGACGCTAGGGAAGTTGATATTACGGATTTAAAAAGAGAAATCAAGCAGATTAAAAAGGAAATCCGCTGGTCAAAAGAGACAAATCCTCCTCATGTTGTCGACGGTGATATGGGCAAATATGATGCCTCTCAGCAGAAGTTAAAATCCATCCTCAAAGGAATTCCAAAAAATGAAATCCTTGATTTTCTCAGGAATCATGATGACACGGTCACTATGCTAGACAGTGATGATGAGAAATATGACCCATTTGGTGGCCCGTGCTCTCAGCCTAAATAATGGAGGCATGCTAATGCTTAAAGCATTTTGTTGGGTTTGTCGTTTGCCTTAATAATTCAGGCTTTTGGTGATAAGATTCTCATCTTATCTTTTGTGGTCCACTGCTGTCCTCTCGGCTCCATCTTATCTAGGACACGCGCGTCGAATGTTGTTATGGATTACTTTTCTTCTTTTTGCTTTTGCTTTTGTAAAAGTAGATTCCTTTTAAAAGTTGTTTGTTTTTTGTAATCATTTTGTTTCTCCTCGTTTCTATAAGAGGATAGGTCTGCCCTTCTGTGAAGGCATCCGAATGGTTCTTTGCTACTTATTCTCTTGAGATTCAAGATCTCATTCGCAACATTTATTACGATTTCTTAAAAGAATCAGAAAAAAATGTTGACTTCTTTGTTTTTCTTAAACATTGGAGCCGTGCAAAAGGTTATACTTTCCCTTTTGAGGGGGAAAAGGTGGCAAAAAAGGAAAATTCTGTCACCATAAATATGGAGGTGGCGAAAAAGGAAAATTCTGTCACCATAAATATGGTAGAAAGTTCTTACAAACCCTACCGGTTGGCCAATGACAAAGACGACAATGAAGTTGTGTCATCAATTCATCCTCCTCTCACCCCGTTTTTGTAGGAACTGGAAAGACTAGAGTTGTTCACCTTACGAAAGGTGCTAGAAAAGAGGTCAAAGAAAGTCTCAAGAAGTTCAGGGGATCAATCAAGTTATAGAACAAAATAATTATACTAATTTGTTTCTACAATCCTCGGAACACAACTGTTTAGAGATTGGAAAAGGTTGTTACTTCAAAAGTAAAACCTTTATTTGCTAGTCCATCTCCGGCAGAAATCCTTACTACTTCCTCAAAGGAAAGAAAACTTGTTAGACAGGAGAAGCCAGGAACAATCCTATTTAAGCCTCCACCCGAGATGTCTAAAGAGTTTAAACTAGGAACTGCTTCTACAGAAATGTTTGAAGAACTGAAGAATAGATTAGAAAAGTTGTCTTTAAAACGGACATCTATAGGATCTACTTCTCAAGGTCCTTCCATTTCGGTCCTCAAAAATGATGGATTAGATCTTGATGAGATCTTAAATAAAATCCAAGAGGAACAAGAAGATCCTCAAGTAAATAGGATAAAATGGGGAAAGGTTAAAAATCAACCCTATTATCATCGTCCATCTCCTATTGATGCTCTGTTTGAAAATAGAGCATTTAATGATGGAGTCCAGTTTAGTGGAGAATATATTTGTGAATGGAATCTTGATGGTCTTCTGACTATCAAATAGTAGTTCTTCTAAAACAAATGGCGATGTTTGCCCAAGCAAACTAGATCAAAATGAACTCCGAAAAGGATTGCTCAAGCTTTAGCATCTCGGTTTCGTGGGTCAACTTGGACTTTGGTGGGATAACCTCCTAACAAGCCGAAAACAAAGGAGAGCATCTTTAATTTTCAAGTTCAAAAGGGCGTTGATGCTATGAACGAGCCCGTTTTTGTGTAGAGATGCGATTAATACTTTGTTGTATACCATCACGCCCATTTTGTGGGAAACAATCACCGGTAATATCAAGAACGTATGAGCAATTAAGCAACTTAAAGTGCAAATCGCTCTCTCAATTCAAGTACTATCGTGACACGTTTTTCTCTAAGGTGTTTAATGAGCAGTTGCAATAGCGACTCTTGGAAAGAAAAGTTCATTGAAGGTTTACTGTTTTGTTCTCTCAAAGAGTTAAAACAAGGTTAAAAAATAAAATGATGGAGTAATTCCACAGGATGAATATACCTATGGAGAATTAGCTTGAAGTCATTCTTGAAGGTGCGGATCTGTGCAATATTTTGAAGATCCAGAAGCAAATTTCAGAAGAGAGAGCTAGAGGAAAGCGAGCCCTAGGAGATTTTTGTGAGCAATATGCCCTTGCTGAAATCCCTAAGGATAAGCGTAAGAGAAGAACTGGAAAAGAATCTTCTGGTTATAAAGATAACAAGAGATCTAAAAAGAGTTATCATCATAAAAGGTCTAAACATCAGGTCAAAGAAGATCAACCTAAAAGGAGAAAGTCCTCTAAAAGAAAGGTGATCAGTTCAAAACCTCCAACATGCTATAAATGTGGCAAGATAGGTCACAAAAGCCCTGAGTGTACTACTAAGAAGAAAATTAACCAACTGGTTAAGGATGAGGGGCTGAAAAGGCAACTTTTAGCCATTTTTATTGACTCTGATGAGGAAGAATTCTCTTCATCCGGTTGTTCGAGTCCTAGAAGTAGTTGTTCTAACTTGAATGATTCTCTTTCCATTGAAGAAGAGATCTCATGTGATGAGTTAAATGACTGTGACTGCAATGAAGGAGAAGCCTGCTTGTGTGCCTTAAATGAACTCTCTATTAATGTTCTAAGTGACAACAACTTCTTTGTTAACATCAATCTCGGATGAAACTAATATCACACAAAAATTATTATGTTATCACATTTAAAAAAGAAGGATAACAACCAATTGACTGTATTATGAGCATGAAATATATATTTACTCACAAGGCATTTTAAGTATAAGCATTTCATTAGTCAGTCAACTTAACACTGACCATTGTCCAATCAAAATAACCTTTCAAGTAGAAAAAAAAATACAAACTCAAAAGTACCCAAGGGATATCATATTCTGAATAAAATGGATCCAAAGAACTGTCGCCACACAATTGTGTCATGTTGGAATTCCCTGATAAAAGATCTTGTAAGTTCCAACACAAAATAAGAAAGCAAATTTCAAATAACAAGCATCTTTTTCTCCTGCACTTTTGAAATTTATGACAATAAATGTCTAAACTGCGCAAAGAAATTAAAAGATTAAAGATAAGGCTAACTTACCAAGAGAAAACGTGCATTCAGTCAATCTAGAGCTGAATTCTGAAATTATTTCCACTTCAGAAGTAGCATGTGGCATTGCATTTTGCTTCCTAGTTCCAGTCCCAGAATCATTGTCAGACTCATTCTCAGACTCCAAGCAAATCAATCCTGAGATTCCTGAAAATTGCAAAACAAATATAACAATGTTCTGACATAATCCAGTACATTGTTTAGCTAAATAAACGCACATGACAACTAAATTGCGTAGAGCTGACCAATTTTTAAATGAAAACACCAGCACATTTCTCATCTAAGTTGCATGGACTTTCCTCATCACTGTATTCTTCTCCTGCTCAAACTTATGTTACATGGACTTTTCACTTTGCCCTAAAGAACCTTATCCGAGACTTGACACCCGGACAAGGATATGGATGTTGGACACTTCATTTTAGTAAGTGTCAAATTTGAGTACTCGTGCCGGACTCTTCAAAATAACCGTGTCCGACAGGACTTTGGAATCCCGAGTCCATGTTACTTATGTTCAAACTAGTAGAGGCAAAATACTTTTTGACTTCTGTCTCCAAACTATGTAGCATGCATATAAAATGGGACGCTTTGAGAGCTTTAAGCTCATAACGTTATTGGAGCAACATTCAAAGAGGAGATCTTCAGATAATTTTTCCTCATGTGCATCAGGCTTGTCATTCTAGTTACGATGAAATAACTGACAAGGATTTTCTAATCAGATATGGTTTTTCTTATCAAAGAAATTATTTCTGCTTCCCTACCATTATAATTTTTCTCTATTGAAAGCGGGGGTGGATCCAATTCTGGAAAATCTTACCTGAAATGTTTTGAAAACTTATCTCATCTCACCTTGTACAATTGTCATAGTAAACAATGAATCATGTTCTGTCCTATTTCTGTCAGCTTCAAAATTGTTCATATTGAGTATATCAAGTTTGTAGATGCTTCCAAATTTCGTAACATATCAATCAGTTGAAACTTGAAAAGGAGGCTCCAAAATCTCCCATGTCATGAAGACAAAAGAAAGAGATGCATAGAAGGTACTAGGAGAAAGTATAGAAACAAAAAAAATTGAAATGGAGAATTGCAGACATCAAAGAAGTGAGCATCAAAGAAAAGAAGAAAGATTCCTTCACAAATTTGTTTTAATACTAGGCCAGTGGTTAAACCCGATTACTATCACCTCCTATTTGGCTACTTGTCACCACAGAGAAGCTGCTGCATAACATTTTGCTCATTAATGACTAGAAACATTAGATGCAGATTAATTTAACAAATCCTACTGGCTTCGCCAAAAACTGGGAACATCCATAATAATTCTCTTGGAAACTGAGGCATTTCGTCCCCCTCAATCTGTATCTCTCTCTCCATCTCAGACCCATCTATTTCAGTGCTAGAGACATGGTGAAAAAAATGGAGCATTTTCTTCAAAAGATGGAGCCTAATAATCAATAACTGAATTAAATACTGTTCAGAACGTGAAACACTGATATTCCACATCAATTACATAAAGGGGAAAAAATCTATACTCAAAATTCAAAAGTTAACCATTAAAATGTGCGTAAAAATGAATTAAATATGAAACCACGAGGGATTAATTCAATAGCACGTGCTCTACCCTAATAAGGGAGTGATCACATGCAAATCTTGACAACTCCAAGGGGTAACATAAGTTTATGCTTCAATTTTCCCACTGCAAGGAACTGGGGGAACCTGTACCCGGCCCTTGGGATTAGTCAAATGCTATAAGAGGTTCAAGTACCCGTGATTACTAAAAAATATACACACGTGTACACATTAATGGATAACTTGGTTCCACATCTAGTTGATCACATTAATGCCTGTTTTATCATTTCACCAATTTCATCAATCAAAATTACATGATTACATTGTTTTGAAGATTTTTCACATCCAAGGCAACTATACAGCCTAGACCACATTTTCCCCATCTAAAAAACTAAACCTAATAACAGCAATTTGACTACATATGATAAAGGCCCACTAAGACGCTTGCGTGAAATTGGTCGTCGCCGATCGTTTAAAGACAAATATTGTTGTTGGGTGAATTGCTTGCACACCTTAACCCTCGCCCTATATGTGAGGCGGTAATTTTGGTACAATTGCTCGCGCGTTCGGAATTCTGCGTTGAATGGACACCAACGACACCTTGACCCCTCGCTTATATTGAAGCGGTAATCTCTAGACAATCGACGATTGATGCGGTGAAAAAGCATACACACAACTATAAATTGTTGTATGATAAGTCAAATTGAATCTCAAAGAAATAACTAAGAAAATACTTAGGAATTCTTCAAAAGAACCAAAAGTAGAGAATAACCTCACAAATATATTGAATAATGAATAATGAATAATGATAATGTGTTTGATTACATTAACTTAGACCTCTATTTATACTACTCAAAACAATCCAAATCCTAATAACAATAGGAACAAATTATTCTAATCCTAATAGGAATTACAAACCATAAAGATCTTTCGTCGCGTTCCAATCACCTAAAAGCGTCCACGATCCTGCAGCGTAAACACAATAAACACCACAAGCTTGGGATTCCGTCGAGGGGATAGCTTCGGCGTGAGAATCGATATGTGAATTCACAAGGTTTATCGAAAGCGGAGGCTATATCGCTGCTAGTGTATTGATATCGAGATAATAATAATTCTCTGTGAATATCGATTCTAAATGAAGAAGAGTATGAAAAGCGTACCTCTTGGTGGAGACTTCCTTGCCAAGTTATATCCTCCTCGGCACGAATTATCGTGCCACCACTACTACTACTGACACATTCCCTTTACCCGATGGGTTTCTTGCGGTTGCGTATGGTTTGTTCAACGCTTTTGATCACTTTGTTTATCGTAGGCCGATTCTGATCCCATCCACATTAATGCATGGCGATTCTTTAGTCAACCGAACATACTTTTTTCATCATTCTGGTCGAAAAGATTATAGATATTTAAAATGTCTAAATGATTGATCCATTGACGGACCCTTGTCTTATAAGTTTGAAATGAAAATGATATAATAATTGGGCTTAATGATTTTTATAATTCAATAATAAAGGCCCAATAGAATAAAAAATAATAAGCCCAATATATTTGGCCCAAAGGGATAAAATATCACGACCCAACATTGCCCTAGTTTTTTTTTGAGCAGAATGTTTAATAGAAAACTATAAACAATCCATGATATTTTCTTGAGAATCGATAAATGACAAGATGTAATTAAAAAGCGTACCCATTTATTGTCCATGAAATGAAATGAAAGGAAGTTAAGGGCCCAATTCGAAAGATTTCTAACCATTAGGTACCGGGATCCGAAAGCGGACGCTTCCCATTCAAATTCAAATTATTCTTGTCATTTAATGCTTTGTCTTGAACAACATGTATGTAAAAATCGGTATAAAGGATAACTTTACCAATTTTGTGATTTTACTGTTCATTTGAAATTCGGCGCCTTAAAATTTACGATCTCTTTCTCTCTGCAAATCTTCACAAATGGCTTCTCAAAACCACGAGCGAGTTCTCCCATACTTGTAACACCCATCATTTGTGGTTCCCCAAACCCTAATCTTCATGAGGGGACTTGATGCGAATCCCAAGCAAAAACCCGAAAAACCCCTCGACTATTATAGGAGTATGGGCGATTCTCGCGTACTAACACTCCTTCTATCATGCTTGAAATTTGAGCGAAGAGAGTTCGAACTTCGGTTCCACATTCGAACACCCGTCTTTGTCGAGTACCCGTTCTGGAGAAAAATGTATCAACGGCTTTGAAGGATGGGCCAGTAGTACCGGTGACTTTCTTTGGAGAAGGGGTTCGATTCCTCTTCATATCTTCATAGTGACCCTACTTGGGGTTTTTGGTGTGTAGGATTTTCGCATGGCCCGGTGCGAACTCCTACATCCATATTCAACCTTCGTGGCCTTACATGTCATGAATCTTGGCGTCGAGCCCTCACTTTGGACTTCTTCTTTCTTGTCTACAAGATAGTGCAGTCCGAGAGAAGGGGTTCAAGGCCCTCGTGAACATTCTCCAAAGTGCGGAGAGAATTTGTGAGACGTTATTTGGTGAACACCCCTTGAGCAATAGGGATGGCACGAAAAATGGTTCTTTGTCAAAGGCCACGAAATCTCCTCTCTTCCGGCTGGGCAAGCAATGATGAAAAATATCTGGCGACTTTGGAGATGTTTAGAAGAGCGAGAAGTGGAGATGATGGAGCTATTTGACAACTTTCGAAGGAGGAGGGTGGAAATCTGGACTCCTCTCGAAGCAAGCATGGTTGTATGACCATAAGCGTAAGTCCCAAACTTATTTCAAATATATATATTTTTTGAAAATATTCCATAAAATATAATTATAACATGGAATTGTTTGATTTGTGCGATTATCTTTGATCGGTAGAGCTCTGCTGAAGTAAAGGAACTTCGAAGATTTTTTATCTGGGGAAGTCTTGAAGTAATTGAGGCTACACCCACCAAAGCTACCCCGAAGCATATCGAATACGAGAAATTCACACGGATGAATTTCAACGGAAAAAAGCAGTAGAAGATATTCTCATACGGAAGAATCTTCACCCTCGACAAAAGAGGAGGGCTACCCGAAAAACCAAGGTTAGTTCCTCTAATAAATCCTTAGAACCCATAATGAAAATGCAGAACCAACCCCAAAACCATTCCTCGATCGGTGAACTACTTGATCGTCTGATCGAAGGAGTATACTTAGGACCAAAAACTAAAAACAAAAATAACTCCATTAAGCTGCCAGAAGAACTCGGGGTTCCTCGGTCTTGGTCATTCCTCCTCCTCGTGCCCCCCTGTAGAAATCTGGTCGAAGAGGGCGGTGACCGGGGCGAAGGATTCAGCGTTATCGAGAAAAGAAGCGTACCGTACCCGAGAGCCATCCAAGTTCGCATCCGCTTTAACACCCAAAGAACCTAATTCAAACAAATCTCCCATAATCGAAACCGTTCATCTTTGAACCTACACCCCAAACCAAGCCTACTCTTTTTCCACGAAAGCGAGACCTTTCTCTGAGCGGCCGGTCCTTGGTCGAGGTTATCATCTGAAGGCGTGGGATCTCCGACCCTATGGCCCGGGTTCAACGCCAACTTTCCTTTCGACCTCTTGGGGCTTTAGTTCGACACTGCGATCACGGGTTCGATGATCACACAGACGAAATCTTCTCGACGAAGGAATGAGTTATCTCAGCCAAGGTAAACAATAATGACTTCTTCCTTTACATCTCTATTTTCCTTGAGCATTTTAGAATTTGACTTGAGTACTTTGAAAATGTGCGGGCTAATCTTTGTCTTCGGACGGCTGCGTCAAGAGACACATAAATGGAGAAATGAGGAAGATTTCATGCGCCGAAAATAAACATCTTTGAAATCGACCTTGGAGCGAGAAAGAAATGGTCATGAAGATGCTTTTCATACCATCAATGGTCTTCAAAGAGAATTGGATCGGGCCAAGATGGATTTGAAGACATCGATGATGAATGAGAGCTCTGAGAGATGAGTTGGGCTGCGTCAAAGCCGATCGACAAAATCGACCAACTGAATCTTTGGCTTGGTTGAAGAGAACTTACTTACGAAGGCGAAAAATGAGGAGTTCTCTTGACCAATAAAACTAATCCTTGAACTTGGTGAAGGTGAGGCGAAGATCCGGATGAAGCTTCGAAGGCATAAGACCAAGCGTCATAAGCTCCGCCATAAGATAAAAGACCTTGAGGGGCGAGGCCACATTACGGTGAAGAACTTGAAAGCAGATTCGAGGCGGTATAGGGACTCGGATGAACTCAATGTAGAGATCATGAAGGTCTATTCGGAGGATATGAGGGTATCGGGAGCGAGGAAAGAAAGCTATCTGGCTTGCTTTCAATTGGACCCGGCATTGCTCAATTCCGATGATGAAGGCGGTGCCTGAATATATATATCATGCTTTTGATTCTATGTAAATATTTAACTTTTTATGTTCATGTAATTTAATCGATTTAAATGAAATGAACATTTTATGCTTATTGATAAATCTTTAATGTCTTGATTATAACTTCTGTCTCGATCAGTTTCTTGTCAATAATTTAGTATCAATAAAATGAACTATTGAATTAGATATGGCATATAACAGTTAACTCATACAATGAAGTGAGTTGAATTTTACTGAGATGAGATTCAAGTTAAGCGAACTAATGAACTGAACTTCGACACTTAAGCAGAATAAATAACTTATACTCGCCAGATGCAGAAGAGTGAGATCAATTATCGTGAAGTAAATTTGGACGACAAGCAGAATAAGAACTTAAGACATAAAGATCGATATAGGACCAAATAATGACCATTGACTTACCACCACCACCACGATAAGATCAATATAGGACCAAAAGGACTTGGGGCTACCATCGAATGGCCAATGAGTCCTACCATACCTCCTTACACCATCGGACCAATAGTGACCATTGACTTACCACCTGATAAGATCAATATAGGACCAAAAGGACTTGGGGCTACCATCGAATGGCCAAAGTGAGTCCTACCGTACCTCCTTACACCATCGGACCAATAGTGACCATTGACTTACCACCTGATAAGATCAATATAGGACCAAAAGGACTTGGGGCTACCATCGAATGGCCGGTGAGCCATACTACCATACCTCCTTACACCATCGGACCAATAGTGACCATTGACTTACCACCCCATAAGATCAATATAGGACCAAAAGGACTTGGGGCTACCATCGAATGGCCCAAATGAGTCCTACCATACCTCCTTACACCATCGGACCAATAGTGACCATTGACTTACCACCACGATAAGATCAATATAGGACCAAAAGGACTTGGGGCTACCATCGAATGGCGGTGAGTCCTACCATACCTCCTTACACCATCGGACCAATAAGACCGGTGATAATTTGTAGAAAAGTGATCTTTTATTGATATCAAACGGTTGTGTATGAGACTTAGATAAAGCCCGACTTGAACTTTATTGAAAATACTTAGAAGTCTGCCCGGACGTACCATGTATTCTTGATCTCGGAACCATCAAGTGCCTTTAATCGATAAATCTGGGGCTTTGGTACTTGATCACTTCATATAGCCCTTCCCAATTCGGCGTTAGCTTTCCGTGATTACGAGGTGTAGATGCTTGACTTCTCTGCGAGCGAAGTCTCTACTTGAATCTCTGATTTGACACCCTTGTTATAATGTTTGGCCACCCTTCGTTGATAAGCGACCAATTTGATTAAAGCTTCTTCTCGACTTCGTCTAGCGAGTCCAAGTTAGCCTTGATCCTTCATCATTGTAGATTTCTTTGAATTGACTTACGAAGACTTGGAGATCCGATCTCGTTGGGACTAAGGCATCGATTACCATAGGCCAATCGGAAGGCGAATCCCACAGTAGTAGTCCTCGGCGTGATTCGGTATGCCCACAACCTCGCTCGTGATTCTTACGGCCATCTCCCTTAGCTTCATCGATCTTCGCTTTATTAGATTCGGCGACGTCACATTGGTTACTTCAACTTGCCCATTCATTGTGGATGAGCCACGAAGTCTTCTTGTCTTTGAATCCCCAAATCGTTCAAAAATTCTTCAAATTTTGACCCACGAATGGCGTCCAGTTGTCAGATATCAATATCTTAGGGATTCGAAGCGAAACACCACAGACTCCTTTATAAACTTTAAGCACTCCTGTTCTGTTATCGACCGAAGCGGTTTCGCCTCTACCCACTTGGTCATATAATCAATAGCAACTATGACGAAGCTAACCTGACCTTTAGCTTTAGGTAACGGTCCCAATATATCCACCCCCCAGACAGCGAAGGGTATAGGAGATAAAATCGAGTATAACTCTTCCGGTGGCTGATGTGGGACCGGACTATTGAGCTGGCATTTTTCACATTTCTTGACGTATTCTGTAGCTTCTTTGAAAATTGTCGGCCAATAGTAACCTTGTCGAAGTACTTTGTAAGCCAAAGACTTGGCAGCCATATGATCACCGCAAATCCCTTCATGAACTTCCCGAAGAGCATACTCGGCTTCGGACGGAACCAAACATTTCAATAATGGTGAGGAAAATGCCAATCGATAAAGATCCCCATCAATAAAGGTGAAATTAGTACTCTTGTACTTGATCTTCTTTACCGACATCGATCCAGAAGGAAGGACGCCATCTGCCAAATACTCGATGTAGGGGTCATCCAGCGGTTTGTTATTCGATGCACATCAACATTTTTCATGTTGAACACTTTCATTTCTTTGCAAAAATTTCCAAATACTGCGATCCCATGAAAGACATACGCATCATGGTGGCCAATTTAACAAAGCATCATCGATGAGGGAATTGTCGTTAAGCTCAATACCACAAAACTTCGTCTGAAGTAAAAAATTGAAGTTGGTTTCTTAACTCACTGGATATTTGATCATTCGGGTCCCAGAAGCTTCATAATCTCCCGGCAATTTGTTTCTGAACCAAGCGAGAATCACTATAGATAATTAAGCTGTTGGACTTGAGACTCTTTGCTAATCGGACACTTTCTTAACAACGCTTCATATTCACCTCATTATTTGTTGCTTTAAATCCGAATCGATGGCTTTCTTGAACCTTAAATCCCTCGGACTTATTAGAATAATTCTGCTCCCACTAACGGATCGTCGTAGAGATCCATCTGCATCTGGCGTCCACGCCTTTCGACGACCTGTTGAATAACGACCCTTTGCTTTCGATCGGAAGATTGACTTCCGATAATTTAAATATCTGCTTGGTGAGCGAACATTCTACCATAAAAGTCGACCAAGGCTTGGCCTTTGATGGCGATTCGGGGATGATACTCGATAAAAAAGCGGGACAATTCCATAGTCCATCTTTGCTAATCTACGAGACCTCGGCTTGCCCATCACCTTCTTCAATCGGTGATCAGTGTAGAGCGACCGAGTCGACCTTGAAAATCTTGCCGAAGCTTTCTCTGGCAATTATTAAAGCAAAGGCAAATTTCTCAATGTTAGGATACACGGTTTGACATCTCGTGGGGCGTGGTGGCGTAATAGGCCAGGATCTTTGCTTCCCACGATCTCCGAATCAAAAGCGCTCCAAGCTATTTGAGGGCGGCGCATGGTACAAATATAAAGTCTCTGCTTTGGGGGCGAGCTTGACCAATAAAGGAGCCAAAGAAACGAGATCGTCTTTATACTTTGGAAAGCATCTTCACACTTGAAGTCCACTGAATGTCTTCGCATTCTTGGTCCCTTGATGTATCGAAAGAAAGGAAGACATCTTTACTGCAGATTGGCGACGAACCTCCTTAAAAGCCATGATCCTACGATCGAATGACGAACGTCTTTGAATGGTGAGGAGTCTTCATGTCGAGGATGGCTGGATCTTCTCTGGATTGGCTTGATGCCCTTTGGTGACGGATAACCCGAAATTTTCCGGCACCAAGGTAGAAAGTACATTTGGTTGGATTAAGTCGCGATTATCGATGTGATGAATAGTTTTGAAAACATTCCTCTAGATCGTCCAAATGTTTCTGAATTTGCATACTCTTCACGATCATGTCATCTACATAAACCTCCATGTTCCTTCCCAGCTGTCTATTGAATATAAAGTTCATCATCCTCTGATAGGTAGCTCCAGCATTAATGAGGCCAAAAGTCATTTTTTTGTACGCATACACCGAACGGTGTGTAATGAATGCTGTTTTTGGAATGTCTTCTTTGCACATGGATATTTGATGATAACCTGAAAAAGCATCCATAAAACTTAATAATGCATACCCCGAAGTGGCATCGATGAAATTTGATCGATATGGGCGGAGGGATAAAGTCCTTGAGACGAGGCTTTGTTGAGGTCGGTGTAGTCGATGCAAACCCGCCACTTTCCATTATGCTACGCACCAATACTACATTTGATATCCACTCGGGTAATCAATCTAAGTAGATGAAGTCGGCTGACCGACAATTTTGCAACCTCTTCATCGATGATCTTTTGACGTTCTGGAGCAAATATCCGCCTCTTCTGACGAACTGGCTTTTTTGAAGGATCTATCTCCAGTTTATGCTCAGCAACCTTCCGGCTGACTCCAGGCATATCTTGTGGCTCCCATGCAAAAATATCGACATAGCATCGTAAAAGTTCCATAAGATTAAATCAAGAGGGTTACGTAAGTGGCCGAACCAATCTTCACTGTCTTGTCCGGCTTTACGATGACCAACTCAATTTCCTCCGTCCCTCCAGCGGGGATTACCAACGGTTCTGAACTGCTCTCGGTGAAGGGTTCGATTTCAATTGCCATCGTCTTTCTTTGTTCTTGACCCCATTCCGGATGAAATGGCGAAATTCGATAACATCTTGGGCGGATCCAAGTCACCCATCACCTCTCCTACTCCATGTCTTTGTGGGAACTTGATTTTGAAATGTGGGATGGAAGTTACAGCCTGAAGAGCTGTCAACGTAGGTCTTCCCAAAATGGCGTTGTAGGCCGAATCCACATGCACAACATAAAATTTACAAGTTATCTCCACTTGCTGTGGGGTAGTCTTAGAAGATGACGGGGAGTTCAATAGTCTTGCGCCACTTTGACGGGGATCGTTTAGAAACCATATAGAGGAGCCTCTGTCCAGACCTCCATTTGTGCTCATCGAGATGCATTTCTTTGATAAGCATGGGCATAAAGAATGTCCACCGAAGATCCGTTATCTATCATCATGCGTTTCACATCCACTGAGCCCACTTGTGCTGTGATCACCAATGCTCCTTCATGCGGTTCAATGGGCTCCGAAGGATAATCCGCATCTGTAAATGAAATAACAGTTCCTGGGAAAGGCCTGTCATCCTTCAGAGTAGCATCGGTTATTGACATAACTGAATCAAGATAAGACCTCCTCTTCTTCCCTACTAATTTCCCAACAGATCCACCAGTTATTACATCAACGACTTGCCTTGGCGGTGGTGGAACATTTTGAACAGGTGGTACTTGAACTGTTTGAACGGTACGATTAATAACCTGCTGATTTTGACGGTCTTTCTCAGCCACATATTGAATCAGCAAGCCACTTTTAATCTTGTTTTCCACAAAATCCTTTAAATTACAACATTCATTAGTGTCATGACCAGCAGCTTGATGATAACCACAATATTTACGAGGGTTGCCATGTCCCGTTTTGTAATTATCACGAGGTGGTTCAAAGAAAATTTGGTTTGGATCGATCCAAAATTATCGACCTCTCTGTATTCATTTGGGTATAAACCTTATTAACCTTGAGGGTAGGAGCAGTGCCTGATTGCTGCACTTGCCTTATGCGCCCACGAGTTATTATACTTCTTGAACTACCTTACGCCTTTGGTTGTAACCTCCCCTCTTCCTACGATCAACATCGGTCTTGGGAACCTCTACTTCCTTTGATTGGCTCAAAGAAGGATTCTTGAGACTATTCATAGCCTCTTCCACAACAATATAGCCTTACGCCTTGTCGAAAGGCTTCTGCTTAAACTCTTCGGATGGTGAAACATCGGTTTCTTTACCAATTTCTCCGATTTAACGAGATCCAACCCATTACGGAATAATCCAACGACTTGGAGATCATTAAGATCGAGACACTGTCCAACCGCTTCCTAAACCTCTTTACATATTGGCCTAAAGATTCATTGGTGAAGCTACTTGGGACTTGTCTTAAAGAACACATAGGCTTCCCCTTCTTGGTTGCTTCCAAAAGCGAGCATGGAACTTATCACAAAGTTCATCCACGAGGAGATAGAATCCGATGGTAAAGTCCCCATCCAACGTCTGGCGTCTTTTCTCAAAGTAGTGACAAAAGTGTGACATTTAGCGACATCGGTAAAAGTCGTAGTAATCCATTAATCGATTGACGCTTTGACTATGGTCATAAGGATCTCTGACCCATCATAGCTCTCCATGCGAGGTAATTTTTGGTAGCATCTGCTTTCTCCGGAGAATATCGGAGGAAAAAGGGATGCCTTCTTACGAAAACATCTTTCACTGTTGGACCTCGGCCCGATTGTTTTGAAGTTCTTTCAACTCTCTAACGGAAAATCAACACCTTGGGTTGTGATGAGATCTCCTTTTCTGGCGACACTAGGTTTTGGAATGGATCGACCCTTCCTGCCGATCTCGGCGCCGCTTGCGGGACTTCTTGATTTACTAAGTCGTAAAATCTCATCCTCATGATGAAAAACGATTGTGACGGTATTCTCCTCTTGGGTTTTACGACATAATTTCTCTCGACACCTTCTTCGTCTTTCACCGTTGTGATGAATTGATCTAACTTGTTGTCGATTGCTTTCTTGAGTAGAAGGCGTTCTGCTCCTCGATCTCCTCTTTTACGAGAATGATCCACGGACACATCGTAGAATGTTCCGCTCCTTACCCTTCCGACGGGGTACTTCCTTATGCCTACTTTGTCCTTCGGAATGAATATGGCTAGATGCTTCGTCTCTCAACTCATTCACCCGAAGCATTTGTTCGGCTATATCTTCCCTTTGTCTTAACAGAACCTCCAAAGCCTTATCTGCTTCGTCCGCCATCCTCGCCAACTTGGTAGTTCGGTCCTCTTGACCACTTCGGCGATGAGTTGGTTTGGCGAACCGCTTCTACCGTTCCGGATTGGGATCACGCCCCTTATCAGCGTTAAAGACTAACTTCCGTCTGGCTCCACCATGGATCTTCGGACGAAGTTCTTCTGAATTGTTCTTAGAAGCCGTGCTCTCACGACCACTTTTAGAAGGACCCAACCGATCCTTTCTTTGAGATCTGGGCGGTGATGAACTAACGACCATCGCTTTGCCCTTCGGTGTTCCATCTCTACTCCTCATCATCTTTGAAGCAAATTTAAACAATTGTGATTGAAAAGAGCCCTCCTTACAGCGCTTGATGTTAGCGCCAAGATCTTTCGTCACGTTCAATCACCTAAAACGTCCACGATCTGCAGCAACGTAAACACAATAAACACCACAAGCTTGGCGGCGGTTCCGTCGAGGGATAGCTTCGAGCGTGAGAATCGATATGTGAATTCACAAGGTTTATCGAAAAGCAGAGGCTATATCGCTTTAGTGTATTGATATCGAGAGATAATAATAATTCTCTGTGAATATCGATTCTAAATGAAGAAGAGTATGAAAAAGCGTACCTCTTGGTGGAGACTTCCTTGCCAAGTTATATCCTCCTCGGCACGAATTATCGTGCCACCCACTACTACTGACACACATTCCTTTCCCTTTACCCGGGGTTTCTTGCAATTGCGTGTAGTTTGTTCATTTGCTTTTGATCACTTGTTTCTATCGTGGATTCGATTCAATCCCATCCACATTAATGCATGGCGGATTCTTTAGTCAACCGACATACTTTTTCATCATTCTGGTCGAAGATTATAGATATTTAAAATGTCTAAATGATTGATCCATTGACCAATCTTGGTCTTATAAGTTTGAAATGAAAATGATATATAATTGGGCTTAATGATTTTATAATTCAATAATAAAGGCCCAATAGAATAAAAATAATAAGCCCAATATATTTGGCCCAAAGGGATAAAATATCACGACCCAACAATTGCCAATGGGATTGAAACGACATCGTTGAGGTGTTCGCTTTCGTCGTCGTCGGAGAGTATGTTCACATGGCTGGGCTGAGACATATCTGAAAGAGTGAGACTAAAATAAGAGAATTAGGTTCGTCTTCAAATCTGTTTGTTTTTGCGCGGGACTAGTAGAAGTGTGGTTGGTTGCAGGGTTGCTTTTCCGCGTCTGTAGTATCTTATACCAGGTTGTGATAATAGGTTATTACAATTAGGGATCAGATTGGTCCAATTCTATGCGAATTCAGGCTACTCATAACTGCCGCAAAATATTATTCAAATATGCATGCCCCAATTGAATATTTTAAGACTAATGCTTTCTATAATTATTTTACAATTTATTGATGTGACATAGTCTACCTCAGCATATTGATGAACAAATTACTTCAATGTAATCTTCGACCCCACATAAAAGCTGAGGTGGAGTATGTTACGTCATCAAATTATAAAATAGTTGTAGAATAAGTTGTGTCTCTAGCATTATTCATATTTTAATTTGGGCATTAAGTATTTAGAGGAAATTATGTTTGTAACCAACTTGTGTATGATATAAAATTGTGCCCAAACAAGTTTTAACTTGGTTTTAGGTGGAATCATGTTCTAAACCTCAATTCATTCAAATATTAATGGTTAAGTTCAGATGACCACCTGGGGTTTAAGCGGTGTCCCACTTAACCACCTGTAGTCAGTAAAGCTACATTTAAACTCTCGACCTTTTGAGTTGAAGTGAAAACGTCACATTTTCCATCCAACTTAACCGTGCGTGTATGTCAGACGCCAAAAGCGCGTGAGAAGGGGCTGTAACGGTCAAAAACATCTGTTAAATGTCTTAAATACCCATTCTTCTTCCTGTTTGTTGGCCTTTAAGAGCAGATCGAATCATTTTGTTCTACCCATTTCAGCTATTTGAGCTCCATCGCAGACGAAATTGAAAGCTACTTCTTAACTAAAGCTCCAAAAATCGTAGCACATAGTGAGAAAAGGAAAAAGAATTCGGCTGGTAAAGGAGAAAGAATTGAGCAACAACCATTTGCAATTTTTGAAGGTAAGCTTTTCAATCCCCTTCCATTTCTTTTTCATTCCATCCTTGTTAAGAAAAGGACTTTCATAGCCGAATGGCTCGATTTGAACTTGAAGGACTATTTGTCCTTTTAGTTGCTACGTTGCTGCTTGTAAATTTAGTTCACTGGTATGCTACTTTTATGTATGAAAATTAGGCACAAGGAGATAGGTATGGCTGTGGAGTAATAAGGATGTTGTTATGGGTAGTTATTGTACACAATGGATATGAAATTAGTAACCTAAAACTATGCCTATCAACTGTTTGATAAAAGTTCTAAAAGAACTATTTTGACTGAAAACTATTTATTAGACAAAAGAAAAGCTTGGGCTTGACTTGTTTATCATATGTGGTGTTAATTAGACCAAAGTAATTATTATTAGAAATTTTGGAGGTATTAGATTATAGCAAAAAGCAAATTCAAGCTAAAACTAATATATATACATTTATGGTCTACTCTTTGATATTATTCTTCGTGTTGTTTATGTGAATCATGAGTCATGTCTTCGTCAAGCAATGATGTAGGAAGGATGAATGGTGAGTTGCGCTACATACCTAAGCGATGTAAATGTGGGAAAAAAGCAAGTGTAAGAATTGTTGACTCGAACAAACCATCGAATGGGAGGTTATATTTTGTATGCGATGAGTGTGAGTTTTGGGCATGGTGCTTGCCTTCTACAACAAACTCAAGTGGAATAGTCAGTGGCCCCAATGAAGACAATGACAAAATGGGGACATTGGTGAGTGGAACAAAATGCAAGTGTTCGTGTGAACTGAATAACATACCAAGTAGGATGATAGTTGTTGAAAGTAATGTGAAGATGATAATTGTTGTTGGACTGGTGTTGTATTCCATGTCAGTTATGATGTATTTTATTAGTAACAAATGAATGTATAAACTAATGGTAGTTTAGGAGACCTACCATGTGACGCCCCCAAAATAGGTATACATCACCTATTCTGAGTTGTCAATACATGGTACAGAAACAACTACAACTTTATTATTACAACAGTAAAACTGTGAGTTTGAATACAAATATTATCTTCTAGACAATATCTATACTCAAATAAATCCTCATCACATTTATTGATACATTATTTTACAAAATGGTGAGGACTACTAAACAATCCTTTCTAAAACCTTCATTCCATACCCCAGACTGCATCTCGCTATATTCTCGCCTCCCCGAGAAAAATGGAACAAAAAGGAAAAGGGTGAGCTCAACTAGCTCAAGAAGAAAGAATATTATGACTAAGATAATATACAACAAATTATCGTTAGTCTTCAACAGGAAAAAAATATAATAGAATACAATAGACAACAAATTTTAAATCAATATTCGCAATGAAATAATAATTCATTAGAAGAGTTAAGTAGAGAATGCAAACTACTATCTTCTATGTATGAATTTTAAAGTTCATCGCTCATCTTTTATCCCTCAGAACATCAATCAATATACATCCGAAATCAAATATTCATCTTTGCACTACAGCCAAAGATATTCATCACCGGTCATGTTCATTTAAACACTGCTTCATCTTTGCACTACTACGGGCCAAAGATATTCTTCGAAAATCATTCATCTTTGCACTACAGCCAAATATATTCTTAAGAAATCATTCATCTTTGCACTACAAAGCCAAAGATATTCCATAATATCATCATTTAAGACCGAGGATGATGAAAAATATTTTTTAAAGAAACGAATCCAAAGAAACAAAATGACAAGGATTAAGGATTAAGGATTCGTACTTGATTTTATCCACGTCCCAAAAATACCTCAAAAATAATCATAGTGGTGTAAAATTCAAGAATGATCAAAACATGGATACAATCGAGTTAGTATCCGTAATAGATGTTTTGGACGAAAAAGAAGAAATTTTATTTTTCTATGAATAAGACCAGATATCGTGAATAGTGCCGTATCGTGAATAGTCTTGTCAGATATCGTGAATAGTAACTCAGACATCAAAAGATAAAAATTCCACAAAAACATCTTCACGCTTCATGAATAGTACTCGTGAATAAGAATCGTGAATAAGAACTCATGAATAATAGTAACTTCGTGAATAGTAACTCATGAATAAGAACTCCAGACATGAAAAGTTCCAAATTTGATAAAAACTTCAGATCAACATTTCAAAGATAATGATATTGAAGAAATAATATCATTACAAAAAAAATAATATCCCTTACCTCGAAAGATCGAGATTTTAATTTGAACACCTGGATATAGTCTCAAGGAACTTGATCGCTAGCAATACTCAAAGTATACTCAAAATACTCACAAGAATACGCCGATAATATAGAGAGAAAAAACTTGAGCTTACGGTGTGATTTTCAATTCTAACCCAAGCACCTATTTATAGGAAAACGCTTAGAACACCAAAGCAGAAAATTTAATAAAATAATAATATTTCTTAAAATATTCAAGCCCACCTTAGAAATCTGATTTCAGATCATTTATAACACATGTGAGCCACTCAATTACAACAAAAACGTTTTTCTTACAAAAATATTTTAAACTCCCAAAAATCAATTATTTTGAGCTTCGTAACTTCAATAATTCATAATAAATAGTCCTTTCATCAGAAAATTCGAATCTCGTGAGTTTTTATAGGAATTTCAATTCTCTACAACTTTGCGTAAGAAAGTTTTTCCAAATTCCAAATAGAAATTGACCAAATCCACAAACGGCGATTTTACAAAGTATAATCAAATTTCATCGAATAAATGGGGTCCACCGACATGTTTAACATGTTTTAAACATTTATTGCAATAAAAATACTCTTCCTCCTCGTATACTCATATATCCCACATTCGTTGTAAAAAATATCACCGTTAATATATTATTAAAATAATATATTTAAATGAATTATTTTATCGTAAAAAGATAAAATATTAATTTTCAACAATTGTCATTTTAAAAATTTTCTCCATCTATATCCACATAAAATCAATATTTTCCTCATCATATAAATCAATAATTAATTATTCACAAATAATATTACGTAAATCACAATATCGACAACCAGCGCCTTCTCAGAGAGAGGGGGCTTTCCAATAAGAATTTCTTCTTCTTCTTGGCGCGCAATTAGGTGACCAAACCTCTCCTTAGATGTAACTTTCTAGACATTGCCAATAATGTTATCTAATAATATTATTCGATAATATGAATTATTGCTTCGATAATGAAAAATACCGTGTAATGACAATTATCAAACAACAAAGAATATAAAATATCAACGCAAAGAATTATTAACTCAATAAAATATCGAATAAGAATTATCGTAACCATTATCGAGTGAGTAGTGCCTTCTTCACGTAAGAATCAATAATTGGTGCAATACTGTAAAAGCTATCTTCTCAACAACGCCAGCATTATTGTGTGTTTTAACCACCGGGTATTCCAACAAAGATAATCAGTAATAACTACGCCAGTTATTTAAAAACAACTTATATTTGTCGCTTTCTTCATCCAATCGCTTTCATGGGGCCCACACATGGTCGTCACATGTCGCATTTAATATTCCCCAAAGATTTAATATTCCACGACCAAACGAATATTCCCCGACGATAATGAATATTTTATAACCACTTGCTTATTTTGAAATATTTACAGATTTAACCCTTAACTATCCACATTAATCAAATCAACCCTTACTATTTCAAAATAATAAATAAAGGAAATTCCTTTTTATTTAAAAATTTCTGGTCTTACAACCTCCCTCCTTATGAAATTTCGTCCCTCGAAATTGACGTACGATACTGTGTGTTTCGAAAGGTGAGGATACCTCGCTTTCATTTCCGCTTTCAATTCCCGTGTCATTTCCTCTATAGCATGATTCCTCCACAAAACTTTAACTTGTGGTATGACCTTTCATGGCGTAGGACATGCTCCTTCCTATCCAAGATCTTGACAGTACCTCCTCATACGTTAAGTCTTCTATATCTCGTCCTGGTTCTAACTCAATAACGTGGTTCGGGTCTTTCACATATTTCTAAGTACGAGCATATATGAAACACATTATGAACACGAGACATACTCGGAGGTAACGCAAGTCTATAGGCTACATTTCCTACTCGGACAAGAATTTGAAATGGACCAATAAATCGTGGATTGAGCTTTCCTCTTCCCAAATCTTGTAACTCCTTCCACGGAGCAACTCGCAACAATACATGATCCCCTACATTAAATTCCACCTCCTTTCGATGAAGATCCGCATAACTCTTTTGTCGATCTTGTGCCGCTTTGTATACGTTGTCGAATCATTTGGATCTTTTCTAGTGGTCATACGTATTAACTCTAGTCCCAACAATGTTGCTTCACCCACCTCATCCCAACATATTGAGAAATCGACATTTTCGTCCATATAATGCTTCAATGGAGCCACACCTATACTTGCTCGATAATCGTTGTTGTAGGAGAATTCCACCAATGGTAAATACTTATCCCAACCGCCTTTGAAGTCTAGGACACGAGTCTTAATAAATCTTCAAGAGTTTGAATAGTCCTCTCGATTGTCTGTCTGTTTGGGGATGGTATGCTTAAACTAAATCGCAAATCTGCGCCCATAGCTTTTTGCAAGCTAACCCAAAATCTTGAAGTGAATCTTGGGTCACGATCCAAAACTATGGATACGGGCATGCCATGCAACCTCACAATTTCATTCACGTATATACTAGCAAGACGTTCAAGGGAATAAGTCTCCGTGATCGGCAAGAAAAATGAGCGGACTTGGTTAATCTATCAACAATAACCCAAATAGCATTGATGCCTTGAGAAACCGTAGGAAGACCCAGAATAAAATCCATGGTAATGTGTTCCCACTTCCATTCCGGAATCTCAAGTGGTTGCAACGGACCTTTAGGTACTAGATGCTCCGCCTTTACACGCTGACAAGTTAAACACATTGAGATAAACTTTGCAATCTCTTTTTCATATTGTTCCACCAAAATGTATGTCAAGATCACGATACATTTTAGTACTTCCGGATGGATTGAAAATGGTGTATTGTGTGCCTCCATCATAATCTTGTACTTCAAATCGAGTCGTTAGGAACACAAAGTCTAGAGTGGACTCAAGTATTCCTTCTTCATCAATTCTCGCTTAGGAATAGCTCCTTCTTGTACTTTCTTCTTCATACGCATCGACTCGGCCGGTTGGGTGGCTCGAAAGCACCTTAACTTTTTCTATTAAAGTTGGCTCTACGCGTATACTTGACATCATCGCACTCGCTCTCGCATATGATCTTCTACTCAACGCGTCACCTACCACGTTCGCTTTTACCAGGATGGTATTGAATAGTGTGGTCGTAGTCTTTCAATAGCTCGAGCCAACGTCACGCCGCATGTTGAGTTCTTTTTTTAGTGAAGAAATATTTAAGGCTTTTATGGTCCGAATATATCTCCACTTTCTCCCCATATAGATAGTGCCTCCATATTTTTAGCGCAAACGATCACTTGTAACTCTAGATCATGAGTAGGATAATTCCTCTCATACTCTTTAAGTTGTCGCGAGGCATAAAGCTATGACTTTCCCACGCTGCATGAGAACACATCCTAACCCTTTGCTCAAGCATCGTGTAGATAACAAATCCATCCGAACCAGATGGTATTGTTAGAACAGTCTTAAAATAAGTCTCCTCTTAAGCTCTTGGAAACTTTTCTCGCATTCTTCGCTCCAAACGAATTTTGTATCCTTCCGAAGTTAGGTGAGTTAATGGAGTAGCGATTCGAGAAAACCCTTCCACAAATCTCGATAATAACCAAATTTAAGCCCAAAAGCTACGTGACTTGATCACCGCCTTCTGGTTGCTCCCAACTTTGTATTGCTTCAATCTTCACGGATCAATGATACTCCATGTTTCGACACCACGTGCCCAAGGAATGCTACTTCCTCGCCGTAACTCGCATTTCTTTAATTTGGCATATAGTTGGTTTTCACGAAGCCTTTGAGTACCAAATTTCAAATGGTGCTCATGATCTTCACTACTTTTGGAATATATGAGGATGTCATCAATAAAGATAACAACGAATTGATCCAAATATTCCTTGAATACTCGATTCATCATATCCATGAAAGCCGCAGGAGCATTAGTTAGTCCGAAAGACACGACTAAGAATTCATAATGCCCATACCGAAGTTCTTAAGGCGCTCTTTGAATATCCTCGCCTAATCTTCACCGATGATATCCGTAATGAAGATCGATTTTTGAAAAGAATTGTGCCCTCGTGAATCGGTCAAACAAGTCATCAATACGAGGTAGAGGATACCTATTCTTGATGGTGACATGGTTCAATTCCCGATAGTCAATACAAAGTCGCATACTCCCGCCTTTTTCTTCTTTACAAATAAAACAGAGCACACCCGAAGGAGATGTACTAGATTTAATGAAACCAATGTCCAACAATTCACGTAGTTGGACCTTTAACTCCTCAAGTTCAATAGAGCCATTCGATATGGGGTTTTTAGAAATGGGCTTTGTACTGTGTTCAAGATCAATAAAGAATTCAACTTCACGCTCGGGGTAGACCGGAAGTTCTTCTAAAATACATCGGAAAGTCAATAACAACAGAATATTATTCAAATTTGACGTGTCTTTATTCAAATCCATAACATGGGCTAAGAAAGCTTGACATCCGCTTTTCAATAAACGAATAGCTTTATGATTAGATATGACAAGTGATTGATTTTAATGGTTTAGTTGCTTGAATTGCATAAACAAAGTCAAGTTAGGAACATGAAAACTAACAACCTTACGAAAACAATCAATTTTGGCATGATGAGTAGTTAACCAATCAATCCCTAAAATCACATCAAAAGCAAGTATCTTTAAAGAGATAAGGTCAATGTAAGGTAATGGTGCCAACTTGAATCAAACAAGATTTATAAACGAGTGGATGTGATGAAAGTTTCTCCTAACGGAGTTTCCACAGATAGGTTAAAGTCTAATTTCTCCCAGAGTCAAGTTTAAACGTTGAGCACATGCAGGAGAGATAAATGAATGGGTAGACCGGATATCAAGTAAGGTATAAACTTCGCAAGAATTTATAAATAGCTTACCCGTGATCACCTCGTTTGGGTTCCTCAGATATGACCACCACAACAAACGCTTCTTCCGGAATCGTTGACTTTGACTTTTCTCGGGACGATCTTTTGAGTCACCGTCCCCCGGCCCGAACTAGGTTTCGCTCATCGTATAATCTCGGCGATATGTCCTTCCTTTCCACAATTATAGCATACCTTGAATCTGCTGTGGGGCGGTTGACCGATATGTCCTCTTTTCGCATTTGTAGCATATGAATGGGTGGTCGTTCTCCTCCTTTAGAACCGATTCTTGTGTGACTTTGTCATCTTTACATGGTCGTTGTTAAATCTCCTCTTTTAAAATCTCCTCCCATTCGCTTCTTCTATTTTCATGGCCATGATTACCACCAGAGTGGTTACCATTTCATTCCGGTCTGCTTTCTTTCTCCGCAGTTATCATTATTCTGCTGATCGCTATCTCGACTGACGATCCTCGATTGTGGTCCTCAAATTGGACCGCATTTCGTTATCTCGCCTAATAATTGAGCCCCATTTACAACATCTCTAATAAAGAGAAAATTTATGAGAAATGAGATACTTGACGTATGCCGGGTTTCAAACCTCTAAGAAACATCCACGCCATACGTTCTCTCATTCTCCACCAAATGAGGTGCAAACCTCGATAACTCGCAAACTTTGCCTCGTCATCGAGACACCGCCATGTTGTTTTGTTCCAATCGATGAACTCCACTTCCTTCATATACGACGAACACTTTCGTGAAAGTATTTGTCATTAAATAGCTTCTGAAAACGCCTCCCAAGACATGCCGAGTGTGGTACGGATGGGTACGCTTCACAGACTCCCACCAAGAGTCTCCGCTTCGCCACGGAACATAAAGGTGGCGAATGGAACCTTCGTTCTCTGTGTATCCCAAGACATCGAATATCTTGGTAATTTGTGTGACCCATGTTTTCGCCATGGTCGGATCCGCTTTCCCTTAAATTCGTGGTCCCAACTCTTTGAATCTGCTTGCTATGACAACCCGTGAATTGCTATCATTTCCTCCTCAGTATTTTGAACACGAGTCTCCTCGTCTGATTTTGCATGAATCGCAAAAAACTTCTAAACATCCCTCGCTTCATCATCTCGCTTTCAATGGTGTTGTTCACGGGAGGAACATTGCCACTGTTGCACGCTCTCCTCGTTGGTGAGTACAGGCATCTCCACTGTCTCATTTCTTTTGTTAATATTCTCGATCGACATTCTCAAATCACCGCCATAAAACAAGGGTTAATTAAGAAATCAATATATCACATAATATCCCTATATACCGACCAACTAACAAATAAGCTTAGGTAGGACACACTAGCGAAGGATTTAATCGCTCTCCCTCCTAGTTCTATTCCCCGATCTCCGCCAGAGATCATATCCCTAAGCTCGATACCAACCGTGATGCCCCCCCAAAATAGGTATACATCACCTATTCTCGAGTTGTCAATACATGGCACGTAAACAACTACAACTTTATTATTACAACAAGAAAATGTGAGTTTGAATACAAATATTATCTTCTGACAATATCTATACTCAAATAAATCCTCATCACATTTATTGATACATTATTTTACAAAATGGTGAGGACTACTAAACAATCCTTTTAAAACCTTCATTCCATACCCCACTGCACTTTCGCTATATTCTCGCCTCCCCGAGAAAAATGGAACAAAAAGGAAAAGGGTGAGCTCAACTAGCTTTCAAGAAAGAATATTATGACTAAGATAATATACAACAAATTATCGTTAGTCTTCAACAGGAAAAATATAATAGAATACAATAGACAACAAATTTTAAATCAATATTCGCAATGAAATAATAATTCATTAGAAGAGTTAAGTAGAGAATGCAAACTACTATCTTCTATGTATGAATTTTAAAGTTCATCGCCTATCTTTTATCCTCAGTAACATCAATCAATATACATCCGAATCAAATATTCATCTTTGCACTACTGTGCCAAAGATATTCATCACCGGTCATGTTCATTTAAACACTGCTCATCTTTGCACTACGGCCAAAGATATTCTTCAAAATCATTCATCTTTGCACTACTGAGCCAAAGATATTCTTAAGAAATCATTCATCTTTGCACTACAGCCAAAGATATTCCATAATATCATCATTTAAGACCGAGGATGATGAAAATATTTTTTAAAAGAAACGAATCCAAAGAAACAAAATGACAAGGATTAAGGATTAAGGATTCGTACTTGGTTTTATCCACGCCCAAAAATACCTCAAAAAATAATCATAGTGGTGTAAAATTCAAGAATGATCAAAACATGGATACAATCGAGTTAGTATCCGTATAGATGTTTTGACGAAAAGAAGAAATTTTATTTTTCTATGAATAATCAAGATACGTGAATAGTGCCATATACGTGAATAGTGCCAGATACGTGAATAGTAACTCTGACACCAAAAGATAGAAATTCCACAAAAAAACATCTTCACGCTTACGTTAATAGTACTCAAATAAGAACTCGTGAATAAGAACTCATGAATAAGAACTCGTGAATAAGAACTCATGAATAAGAACCCCGACATGAAAAGTTCCAAATTTGATAAAAACTTCAGATCAACATTTCAAAGATAATGATATTGAAGAAATAATATCATTACAAAAAAAAATAATATCCCTTACCTCGAAAGATCAAGATTTTAAATTTAAACACCTGGATATAAGTGTCAAGGAAACTTGCACCGCCTAGCAATACTCAAAGTATACTCAAAATACTCACAAGAATACGCTCGATAATATAGAGAGAAAAAACTTCAGTTTACGGTGTGATTTTCAATTCTAACCTAAGACCCTATTTATAGAAAACGCTTTAACACCAAAGCGTAAAATTTAATAAAATAATAATATTTCTTAAAAATATTCAAGCCCACCTTAGAAATCTGATTTCAGATCATTTATAACACATGTGAGCCACTCAATTACAACAAAAACGTTTTTCTTACAAAAATATTTTAAACTCCCAAAATCAATTATTTTGAGCTTCTAACTTCAATAATTCATAATAAATAGTCCTTTCATCAGAAAATTCGAATCTCAAGCGAGTTTTTATAGGAATTTCAATTCTCTACAACTTTGCAGAAGAAAGTTTTTCCAAATTCCAAATAGAAATTGATCCGAAATCCACAAACGGGCGATTTTACAAAGCTTATAATCAAATTTCAAATAATAAATGGGGTCCACCGACATGTTTAACATGTTTTAAACATTTATTGCAACAAAATACTCTTCCTCCTCAGATACTCATATATCCCACATTCGTTGTAAAAATATCACCAAGTTAATATATTATTAAAATAATATATTTAAATGAATTATTTTATCGTAAAAAGATAAAATATTAATTTTCAACAATTGTCATTTTAAAAATTTTCTCCATCTATATCCACATAAAATCAATATTTTCCTCATCATATAAATCAATAATTAATTATTCACAAATAATATTACGTAATCACAATATTGACAACCAGCGCCCTGTGAAAGAGGGGCTTTCCAATAAGAATTTCTTCTTCTTGCGCCGCAATTAGGTGACCAAACCTCTCCTTAGATGTAACTTTCTAGACATTGCCAATAATGTTATCTAATAATATTATTCGGATAATATGAATTATTGCTTCGATAATGAAAAATACCGTAAATGACAATTATCAAACAATGAAGAATATAAAATATCAACGCAAAGAATTATTAACTCAATAAAATAATCGAATGAAAGAATTACTGTAACCATTATTGAGTAGTGCCTTCTTCGTAAGAATCAATAATTGGTGCAATACTGCGTGCTACCTTGCTCAACAACGCGTGATTAGTGTGTTTTAACCACCGGGTATTCCAACAAGATAATCTGTAATAACTACGCCGTTATTTAAAAACAACTTATATTTGTCGCTTTCTTCATCCAATCGCTTTTTCAGTTATGGGGCCCACACATGGTCAATGTTGTCAGCATTTAATATTCCCTGACAAGATTTAATATTCCACGACCAAACGAATATTCCCGATTTATAATGAATATTTTATAACCACTTGCTTATTTTGAAATATTTGCATGTATTTAACCCTTAACTATCCACATTAATCAAATCAACCCTTACTATTTCAAAATAATAAATAAAGGAAATTCCTTTTTATTTAAAAATTTCGGGGTCTTACATACCAACTATGATGTAATGTTTAATGCTCAATGTTTAATGGTAATGTTTAATGTTCAATGTTTAATGGTAATGTTTAAACTTTTATTGTTCAATGTTTAATGGAATGTATAAACTGTCAATGTACAAACTGTATAACAAGGTGTGAAATATCCAACATTAAAGCCTTAATTCCAAGTCTGTTACATAATGCACAACTATAAAACATAGTCCAAAAACTTGTCATTGAAACATTGTCCAAAAATTATCTATTTGACAAAGTATACACAATTACACTTGTCAAAAATAGTTAACTAACAAAAATTATGCCCAAAAACTACCCATTCAAACATTAAAGCCTTAATTCCAACTCTGTTACATAATATCCAACTATAAAACATAGTCCAAAAACTTGTCATTGAAACATTGTCCAAAAACTATCTTTTTGACAAAGTATACACAATTAAACTCCTCAAAAACAGTTAACTGACAAACATTATTTCCAAAAACTACTCATTCAAACATTAAAGCCTTAATCCCCCCAATCCTCCATTTTTTGGTGATTTGCCTATCTTGCTCTTTATGGCTCCCTTCTTTATGTTCTTCCTCGTAGGCTGTGAGCTTGAAACAGGCTGATTACTCCACATAGTAGATAAAGTTGGTGTGGGATTAGGTTGAGAGCTTGATTTGGGTTGATTAGGTATTTCTGAAGTTGTTGTAGCATTAGCAGTCCCTTGATTTGACTGTCCTTTAGTCTGCAGATTTTGTGGCATGAGATTTGGCTGAAAAGGAATGCACAAGTCTATCAGTCCAATACAAATAAGTTTTCAAAAATAGTTTACAGTTTACAACCATTAAAATGTACCTTAACAGGATGTCTGGTAGGAATTTCTGGTTGCAGTCCCTTCAGTGGACTGATGTGGTCTGGTAGGAAGGTCTGATCAGTTGGACCGCGGCAATGACTCCTTGTTATTTGTCTGAATATCAAAACATGTTAAACTATTATAAATAAGAGTTAAAATACAATTGGAATGTATGCAAAACATAAAGTAAATACCTTGTTCATTCTTGATTTAGGATGAAAAGGCAATGTACATCCCCTGTTGTTATGCCCTATTGTTAAACACCTTGCACGTGTGACAGTGCCATCTTTTCTTGTTGCTTTATGTTGATTTTTTGGTTCATCTGCGCACCTTTCTTCTTCGAGTTTCTTTGTCCGTGCCAAAGGCTTATGATAGAGTGGAGGTCAATCTTAGCAAAATTGAGTGAACCCATTCATGGTGACTTGCACAGTGCTTTATGATAAAGTTATATGTGTTCAAGTATACATCCTTGCTATAAGACTCGATGGCAATAAACCTCCTGGCTGCTCCCTATTTGCCCATATTGCAGACACAACATGTCTGCATGGAATCCCACTAAGCTGCCACATTTTACAACCACAAGTCCAATCATTCAAATTCACAACCCATGTTCTGTCATCAACTTCTACTTCAAATTCTCCACACCCAGACTTCAAAGCAGTGCATCCCCTACAAGCTTTCTTAATCATTTCCAATTTTTTCTGAATTCTGGGCCCAAGTGACCCTACATACTTGTCCATGCCTTCCCTTTTTACTTGAAACCTAACCATTAATTTCTTTCTTATCCACTCTAGCATGTTTATTATACCTTTATCCCTTGCCTCCAAGATGTAATTATTCTATGACTCATTCAAGTTGTTCACTACTACATCACACTTACAGTAGGGGAAAAATGAGACCTGGCCAAAATTTTTGGCCCAACAGCCATTAACCACTTAGCTGCTTCTGCATCAGCTTTGTGCACCTCATTCATGGCTGCTTCAAATGAGAACATGTCACCACAACTAGCTACATTCCAGAACAAATCCCTAAGCAGCTTCCCCCTAAACTTAATTTTAAAGTTGTTGTACAAATGTTTTAAACAAAATCTGTGTTCATTGTTGGGTAACATTGTATTGAACACCTCTACTAGCCCCTTCTTCCTATCAGAAATTAAAACATAACTTCTTGTTTCATTTTCACACATGTCATCTAGAAGCTGAGAAAGAAACCACTGCCAACTATCTTTACATTCAATTTCAACAACAGCAACAGCAATGGGGAATATGTTGTCATTAAGATCTCTTCCTATAAAGCTCTCAAGAGTCGCCTCCAAAACCCCCTTTAAAAAACACCCATCTAATCCTATAATAGGTCTACACCCAACTAGGAAACCATGTTTGAAGCAATAAGCCTCATATAAAGCCTCTCAAAAACAGTAGTGAACCAGCCTTTCATCTAGAATTCAGCACTTTTACAAAATTTGATGACTGCTCTGTGGTTAAACTGCTTGATTGCTCCACATAATCCATCACTGTTATATTGCTCTCCTACATCACCTTGCATATGTTTTAAAGCCTTTCTTTTAGCTCTATATAGGGATGATTTACATAGAGTAGAGTTACATTATTTTTGTGCCTTCTTCTTCTATGCCCCTCGCAAATCCCACTTGGGATTATCTCTCAAGTCACGCATGTATTTTTTGGCCAAGTATCTCATCATCAACAAGATGATTCTTATCCCGTCCAAAGACATGTATGGTCCCCCCAAAAGATTTTATCTTAAAAGTTTGTTCACCCCTGTTTGACCGATGCATGAATCCTCCATTTACGCTTTTTCGACTTTACACTTAGCAGTAGCTTATTCTTTTCCGTCGCGTTTTGAATATACTTTATGTCAAACCCCTTTAATGTAAAAATTCAACTAATGCAAGTCTAAAAATTTCATGATTTACAAATTCCATTCCAATCTCAAATTCTATCTTACCCATATCACCGCCCTCATTACTCCATACATCCACCCCCTTCTAAATTGTCCTCATCATCCCATTGAACAAACTTCCTCCTTAATGCATTTTTCCTTCTCCATCATCATCATCACTCCACCAATCTTCTACAAATACATCATTCATGTTCACCTTTGGTTCATCTATTTTTTTGTGCCTTCTTCAATATATCATCATCCCTGTGCCCTCTAGATCCTCATCCATCCTCGTGGATGCTCTTCTTCTTCCCATTATCATTATCGACTTGTTTTTTACTTTTTTCCTTTGTATGTTTTGTTTTTTTTAGGCTTTCCAATTTGTTTCCTTTTTCCTCATTCTGCTTTCTTTCTCGCCCTTTTATCTCGCTTTTTGCTTCCCTTTATCAGTAGTACCACTTTGCTTAATGTTATTAGTTGTTTCACTTTGAAGTCCAAAGTCTTTTTTATTTTCACTTTGGTTCATATTATCAGTTGTTAAACCACAAATTTGCCTAACGGTTTGGTTAATGTTATCATTTTCACCTATGTTTGGCCTAACAACTTGTATGGGACCCCCCCATTTCTTGTCCATATATATGCACCTCTTCACTTTGTGCATTAACTAAGAAATCAACCATATCAATGACATCTTTGTCATTTTGCATCAATAATGGCCCACCCTCCCAAATTTCATATCCCGGTACAAGATAATAAATATTCACATTTGAAACTGGACATAAAGTAGTGTAGTATTCATGTATACTAAGCAAAGAAATGTAATCCAACCCAACATTCTCTACTATTTCTTCACTACCCCCAACATATTTATGTACTGGATCTTGAACAAACTTTCCACCATAATGAAAAACAATTTTGACAGACATTCTGCATTAAAGAAATGAAGGAGAAATGTTTGAATAATATACAAAACTTTATAACAAGTATCACAAAAAGGGGACCAATGTTAGTGGCAGACACAGGGGGACAATAATAGTAATAAAGTAAGGGGGACCATAGTAGTGAGCATAATTTATCCATCACCAAATATACTAACTAATTCATCCAAAAAACATGCATGCATATACAATAAACAACTCAAAATTAAAAACAAAGTACATATCATATCTATCAGACAAGGAAAAAATTACCAAAATCGGTACCAAATTAAGTATCACAGACCAAGTGAAGGTGGGAACCCAGTACATCACGACGATCCACCACGAACACACTAAACCCACACCCTATTTCTCTCGTCTCTCTAGCCCTAGATATCACCACGATCGCTGCCTCTCTAGCCCTAGAAATTAAACTGAAATAAAATGAAAGAAAACCCTTATCGCATCTGTCGTTTTCAAATATATATATGAAGGGTAATTAAGTCATTAGCCAAATAAAGTAACAGAGTTAAGATGGAATGTGACGCCCCCAAAATTAGGTATACATCACCCATCTTGAGTCGCCAGATACATGGTACAGAATTCAAATACAACTTAATAATACAACTGTCGTGTACAATACGACAAAACATAAACTGTGCGTTTGAATACAAATATTGCCTACTAGAGAGTATACAAACTTAAAAGGAGTCTTCATTACAATTATTATCACACTATTTCACAGAATAGTGAGGACTACTAATGCACCATCTAGGACCATCACTGCTCCCCCGACTAGTCCCAAATCTACGTTCTCATTTCACGAAGAGAATAAAGTGAAAGAAAGGGGTGAGCTCAACTAGCCCAGTAAGAAATATTATGACTAAGATAATGCAGAATAATTCAACAGTGTTAAACTGATAAAATATAATAACTATCAAGTTTAACTGCAGCGGAACAAGCAATCCATTAGAAGAGTCAAGTAGGGAATAATCCATCAGAAGAATATTTCCATGAAAAAATACTGGATGAAGCGCAAATATCAAGGATATTCCATTAATTTCATTGAGTATAGAAGTCAAAACTTTAACCAACTGAGTATAATAAAGAATGGAATAACAAAAGAAATCACCATGCATGCGTTGTGATGTATATGTTATTCCAATGTAATAATAATAACGAAACAGGTGTCAAAGTAAATTGCACCGAAAGGCTGATATATTCCAACAAAATAATAAATAATCGAAACCAGTCCAGCGTAAAATGCACGTAGACGATGTGATATTCCAACGTATAATAAATAACGGAACTGTGTCCCAAAAAACGCATGCATGTGATATTCCAAATGTAATAATAAAGAATGAAATATTAGAAGAATTTCACCATGTATGCAAGATTTTGCATGACATGTGTTATTCCAACATAATAATAAAGAATAGAATAATGTAAGAATTTCACCAAGTATAGGGTAGCTCACAGATACAAAGTTATTCCAACAAAATAATAAAGAATGGAATAATGTAAGTTCTCTTCATAAATAAGAAAGAAAGAAAGACCCCTTACGAGTACAACAACAAATAATATTCCCTACCTTAGAAAGAAGAGTACTGAATATGGAAGTAGTGAAGTAGCAGAACACTTTTCTTCTTTCTCTCTATAGTTTCTCTCTCTAGAGTTTCAGTGAATTCGTAAGAAATAATGAATGAATGAGCTTATATTTATAGAAAAATGGATCAGATAAGAATTAACTCATGAACTGTCCGTATTGATTTACTTTAATCTGACGGTCCATATTTAAAGCAAAATCTTTTAAATAAAATATAATATATTCTATTTATAATCTAATAAAACGAATAACTTTATAAAAGATTTTACTATGCAAATACTATGCAGTACTTATGCAAATACTATGCATAATAAAATATAATATATTCTAATTATTGTCTAATAAAATGATAACTTTATAAAAGTATTCTGCTTTATATAAAAAGATTTTACTATACAAAATACTATGCAGTACACTTATGCAAGGAATATGCATAATAAAATATAATATATTCTATTTATAGAATAACTTTATAAAAGTATTATATTTTATATAAAAAATTTTACTATGCAAAATACTATGCAGACACTATGCAACATTATGTATAATAGAATATAATATATTCTATTTATAGAATAACTTTATAAAAGTATTCTGCTTTTATATAAAAGATTTTCTCGTATTATTACATTAATAATACCAATAAAACAAAACTAAGTGACTTATCACGTAAACATCAATAATCAATACCGTATTCTACTACGCAACCACGCCAGACATCGTATTTTTTTACTACCGAGTAGTTCAACAAGATAATCTGTAAAACTTCCGCCGTTATTGTTATAAAATATTTTTGTCGTTTTCTCAATCAGACAATAATTCCGTTGTGGGGTCCACCAATAATTGTGTCGTTGCACGAATATTCCCTGATAAAACAAATATTCCCCGACCAATCGAATATAATATGACAACTTGCATACTTTGCAAAATTTATAAATACTACCCACAACTATAACATTATATCAAATCCACACCATAATAAAAAAAAATCGAGAAAATTAAATCTTTATTCATAAAATCTGGGATCTCACAATCTCCCCTCCTTATGGAATTTTGCCTCAAAATTTACGTGACGACATATTTGGTATATCAATGAGGTGAGGATACCTTTGACTTCACTTCAAATTCTAACTCTTGAGGTATAACCTTTGAGCGTCGAATATAATCCTTCTTATCCAAGATGTTAACACGTATCTCCTCATACGTTAAATCTTCTACTATCTCGTCCGGTTCTAAATTAATAATGTGGTTCTCGGTCGTCCACATATTTATGTAACATCGATACGTTAAAAAACGTTATGAACACGCCGACATACTTGGGCAGTAAAACGAGTCTATAAGCCACGCTTCCTACTCGATCGAGGATTTTAAATGGGCCAATTAAATCGAGGGTTGAGATTTCTCTCTTCGTCGATTCTTGCTTCTAGAATAACGCCTCTTGAACCTTCTTCTTCACATTTATCACCCGGTGTGTAGCTTGAGCGGCTTTAACTTTATCGATTAAAGTCGATTCTACTCAGATATTCGTTATCTTCACTGGGTTCCTGTAGTCTTTAACTCTATCTTCATCATTTGTAAGTCGTATAAAATGGGCCTTTGTGTTAACAACATCGCACTCATAAACGCATACGATCTTCTACTCAACGCGTCAGCTACCACGTTCGCTTTCCCACGATGGTATTGCATGGTACGATCATAATCTTCAACAGCTCGAGCCAACGTCTTTGATGCATGTTACGTTCGTTTTAAGTAAAGAAATTTTTGAGGGTTTAAGAAATGGGTTTTGTACTGGGGTCAATACAAAATTCGATTTCACTCTCTAGGGGTAGGCTAAGAAGTCTTCAAGAATACGTCAGGAAATTTATTAACAATAGAAATATCATTCAAACTGTGACCCTCATCCAAGACTTGGATAGTACGTCACATTGATACCTATCAACTTGCCATCGTCATTGACGACATCGCCTACAGAAAGTCTGGCTTCGGTGCATTCCACACAAGAAAGTCAACAACGAAAGAACCGGGGCTCTTTACTTATGGCTTGATATGACAATGATTGACTTTAGTGGTTTGGTTGCTTGAATTCGCATAACAGGTTGGTTAAGAATATGAAAACTAACAACCTTACGAAAAGCATGATGAGTAGTTAACCAATCGATTCCTAAAATCGCATCAAAGACAAGTATTTTCAAAGAGATAAGATTGACAGGTAACGTGAAAGTGATAATTTGAATTAAACAAGATTTATAAATAGTGGATGTAACGAAGGTTTCTCCCAACTGAGTTTCAATAGATAAATCAAAATCTAACTTCTCTAGAGTTAAATTCAAACATTGAACACAACTAGGTGAAATAAAAGAGTGGGTAGAACTGATATCTAATCAGGTATAAACTTCGCAAGAGTTTATCATTAACTTACCCGTAATAACTTTGTTCGGGTTCCTAGACAAACACTCTCACTTAAACTACTGAATTTGACTTTGCTATAGGGTACATTCCACCCTTAAGTGCTTTGTCCCATTCCTGATCCATGATTTAAATCATTATTCTCCGATCCATATCGAATTGGGGTTGACCGCTATACACAGGGTAATTCCGAATTCGATGTTGGATTCTCCCAATTGTTGTCCAAAAAGAAAAATCCATTTCATCTATTTTGGCTTTATTGATCGGACGTCTTTTTTTTACAATATCTACACGTCGTGCGGCTTTTACCCATGCGTCATCTATTCTCCTTCGTTCATTTGTTTCTGCTTTCATCAGAACTTTGATCATAGCATTCTTAGATTCCAACTCTAATATCTTATGCTCTACCAAAGAGTGCTTCTGTTCAAGCATCGCACATCGGGTAACACAATTTTGAATGGTTGCATCTCTTTTTTTCTACGCATCACCGCCGCTCTTTAAATTTCGCTTCTTCTAACTCATGAATACGATTTTGTAATGCTAAATTTTGATCATAAAATTCTTCTAATAAATTCTCCTCGTGTTCCTCTTCTTCTCACTCTCACCGCTACCTCTGCAACTAGCTCTCTAAAAGTGCAACTATTAGTTCTTCACGCACCACGTAGATATCTCTAATTTCTTCTTCGTCTGACATCACATTAACATGGTTAGTGATTAAAGGTGTCTCAACGGTCTCATGTGCTTCATTGCTTATCTCAACATTTTCGGATGTCATTTGCAAATACTGCCACAAAACAAAGGTTAATTGACATGTAACACATTATCCATATACTCTGACCGACTAATTAAATATCAAATAAACTTAGGTAGGTCATACTAGCGAAGTAATTCCCCGTCTCTCCCCTCCTAGTTCTTGTCTCACATCTCAGCCAGGGATCATATCCCTAAGCTTTGATACCAACTGTGACGCTCCCAAAATTAGGTATACATCACCCATCTTGAGTCACCAGATATATGGTACGTAATTCAAATACAACTTAATAATACAAAGGTCGTGTAATAATACGACAAAACATAAATCGTGAGTTTTTAATACAAATATTGCCTACTAGAGAGTATACAAACTCAAAAGGAGTCCTCATTACAATTATTATCACACTATTTCACGTAATAGTGAGGACTACTATCGCACCATCTAGACCATCACCGTTCCCCGACTAGTCCCAACTACGCTCTCATTTCAAGAGAGAACAAAAAAAGAAAGGTGAGCTCAACTAGCCCAAGAAGAAATATTATGACTAAGATAATGCGTAATAATTTATCGTTAGCCTTCAACAAAGTTAAAACCGATTAAATATAATAACAATGAAGTTTAATCATAATGAACAAGCAATCCATTAAGAGTCAAGTAGGAATAAAATCTACTATCTTCTATGATTTAAAAGGTTTTTCATCACTTTTATCGCTGAAACTCAGCTTAATAAATAATCCACATCATCAAATCATCCCTGCACTACAGGCCAAGGATATTCTTTAGTATCACGACCACGAATTATCCATGCACTACGCCTAAAGATAATCATATTTTCATCAACGGTCCTGATCATGCCATAAAACAATTCATCTTTGCACTACGGTCAAAGAGAATCCATAGCAATAAACATACCAAAAACTGTCCATCAATGCACTACGGGGCAACGAGGACTTTTTTCACATCATTTGTAACATTACGGTTATGATTATACCGAATAATCCCTAGTCATAATCATACCAAGTCCATCTATGCACTACAGGCCACATATGACTTTCAAAAAAAATAAACATGAGGATGATGACAATGATATAAGAATTCAATAAAACAAGTTCAAGAATTAATTTATCTAGAACCGATAACGCCCAAATTGTCAACATGATACTTTGCTTTGTAGAGTAAAATTCAAGAATGCTCGTAAGAATATTTCCATGAAAAGATATCGATGAAGCGCAAATATCAAGGATATTCCACTAATTTCATTGAGTATAGAAAGTCAAAACTTTAACCAACCGAGTATAATAAAGAATGGAATAACAAAAGAAATCACCATGCATGCGGTACTTTTAGAGACATAGTTATTCCAATGTAATAATAATAACGAAATCGATCAAAGTAAATTACATTCCAAGCAGAAGATATTCAAATCACCATAATAATAATAAATAACGGAATTCCAATGTAATAATAAATAACAAATCGTGTCCCATAAACAGCATGCATGCGAGGATATTCCAATGTATAATAATAAATAAATATTAACCCAGTCCCACAGAAACGCATTAGATGTGATATTCCAATGAATAATAAAGAATGGAATATTAGAAGAATTTCACCATGTATGCGATTACTTTGCATAGACAATAAAAGTATTCCAATGTAATAATAAAGAATGGAATAATGTAAGTTCTCTTCATAAATAAGAAAGAAAGAGTACCCCTTACGAGTACAACAAATAATATTCCCTACCTTAGAAAGAAAAAGAAGAATTGGATATAGAAGTAGTGATAAGCGAAGCAGAACACTTTTCTTCTTTCTCTCTATAGTTTCTCTCTCTGTAGTTTCAAATGAATTCGTAAGAAATAATGAATGAATGAGCTTATATTTATAGAAAAATGGACCTCGATAAAACTAACTCATGAACGGTCGGTCCAGATTGATTTACTTTAATCTGACGATCCATATTTAAAGCAAAATCTTTTAAATAAAATATAATATATTCTATTTATAATCTAATAAAACGAATAACTTTATAAAAGATTTTACTATGCAAAATACTATGCAGCACTATGCAAATACTATGCATAATAAAATATAATATATTCTAATTATTGTCTAATAAAATAGATAACTTTATAAAAGTATTCTGCTTTTATATAAAAAGATTTTACTATGCAAAACACTACGCAAAGACTATATAATACTATGATAATAAAATATAATATATTCTATTTATAGAATAACTTTATAAAAGTATTATGTTTTATATAAAAGATTTTACTATGCAAAATACTATGCAGACACTATGCAACACTATGCATAATAGAATATAATATATTCTATTTATATAATAACTTTATAAAAGTATTCTGTTTTATATAAAAAGATTTTTTGTATTATTACATTAATAATACCAATAAAATAAAACTGAGTGACTTATCACGTAAGCATCAATAATCAATACCGTGTGCTACTATGCAACCAAAGCGTATTCATCGTATTTTTACTACCGAGTAGTTCAACAAGATTAATCTCAGAAAACTTCCGCCGTTATTTTCATAAAATATTTTTTGTCGCTTTTCTCAATCGCATAATAATTCCGCTAGGTCCACTAATGATTGTGCCAGTTGCATCTAATATTCCCCGATAAACAAATATTCCCCGACCAATCGAATATAATATGACAACTTACATACTTTGCAAAATTTATAAATACTACCCACAACTATAACATTATATCAAATCCACACCATAATAAAAAAAATATTTCGAGAAAATTAAATCTTTATTCATAAAATCTGGGGTCTCACACGGAAAGCATTTATTCACTTCAACTCAAAAGGTCGAGAGTTTAAATGTAGCTTTACTGACTACAGGTGGTTAAGTGGAAAACCGCCCAAACCCCAGGTGGTCATCTGAACTTAACCCAAATTCCCAAATATTTACACAATTAATACACTTTCCATATTTATTTACAATATTAGTGCAATTAGGATTCCTTAATTTAGGGAATTATTATATGATTCAATTCATAATAATAAGGAAACCTAAAATCAAGGAGAAATAACTGCCATAATTAATAATTCAAATTCAAATATCTTGGATCTAGCAATAAAAATACATTCAAATTCAAAAATAATAATTCAAATTCAAATAATCAAAGTTTGGCAATGTCATCTTCTTCCTCCCCTTCGCCGGTGAGACCTAATTTCATGTCCAACAGAAAATAAGAACACTGCATAGGAAAGAGAGAGATAAGAGAGTGATGTGTAATGTAATATTGATAACCAAACCTTCTTAAAAAGGTAACCAAACTTTTATACCAAGGTAACTAAACCTTTATATCAAGGTAACCAATCTACCTCCACACCTGCAATATAAATTGGTTACCTTGGTCTGAAAGTTTGGCAACCAACTGCATGAAGGATTGGCTACCAATTGCATCACATTCAAAATAATTGGTAACTTAATAAAACTGAATTAGTTACCTTGGTATGAAGGTTTGAATACCCACATCAACATTCCTCTTCACATCTCTCTTTTTCTCTCTAAAATTCATTCATTCATACCAAAACTCATTAAGCAGATTAACGGTCGACGTCGCTTCCACCACGCCAAAGATCCAAGTTCAACCTCTACAAGATAAATAGCGATCTCGCGGTGAGTACCACAGTAGCAAAATTGGGCCATCAGCATCCTAAATCCTAGTTGTTGTCACCCTCCTTCCAGTTGGCGGAATCTTTATCGCCCTTGCCAGGAGCGTGGATGAGTAGGGTGGAGGCTTAGGCGGTGGCGGCGGACTTGGAGGTGAGAAAGGTGGAGGATTTTGTGAGACCCCGAATTTTATGAAATAAAAGGATTCAAATTTTTTTTCTATTTTGGTAAATAGCACGGTATTGATTATTGATGCTTATGTGATAAGTCACTCAGTTTTGTTTTATTGAAATTATTAATGTAATAAAACAAAAAAGCTTTTTATATAAAATATAATACTTTTATAAAGTTATTCTATAAATAGAATATATTATATTCTATTGTGCATAGTGTTTTCATAATAAAATCTTTTTATATAAAAAATGTAATACTTTTATAAAGTTATCTCGCTTTATTAGACAATAATTAGAATATATTATATTTTATTATGCATAAGGCTACTCGTAGTGTTTGCATAGTAAATATTTTTATAAAGTTATTCGCTTTTATTAGATTATAAATAGAATATATTATATTTTATTTAAAAATTTTGCTTTAAATATGGACCGTCAGATTAAAGTAAATCAATCTGACCGCTTCATGAGTTAGTTACTATATCGCATCCATTTTTCTATAAATAGAAGTTCATTCATTCATTATTTCTTACGAATTCACTGAAACTCTGGAGAGAGAAACTGTAGAGAGAAAGAAGAAAAGTGTTCTGCTACTTCACTACTTCTATATCCAGTACTCTTCTTTCTAAGGTAGGGGATATTATTTGTTGTACTCGTAAGAGGTATTCTTTCTTTCTTATTCGTGAAGAGAACTTTTGTTATTACATTCTTTATTATTCTGTTGGAATAACTTGTATACGCGGGATACCCTATACTTGGTGAAATTCTTCTGTTATTATGTTCTTTATTATTCTGTTGGAATATCCTATCGGTGCGTATTATGCCCGACCTGGTTCCAATATTTATTATTTCCTTCTTTATTATTCTGTCGGAATATCCTCGTGCAATATGCTTTCGCCCGGACCGTTCCATTATTTATTATTCATTGGGAATAACTCGTTTATGTAGCTTTTATCGCATTTATGGTGAATCCTTCATTATTCCATTCTTTATTATTCATTTAGAATAACTTGTCTATTTGGATTACCACATGCATGGTGAATGATCCTTCAGATTCATACGAATAGTATTTTCATTAAAAGGGTTTTGCCGTGATGTTATTCGTAATTTCTCCGACCCTCAAAAATTCGGAAAAATTTGAAATGATAATTTGATGAGTTTTCTAGATTGTGTCCAAAATGGCGATTTTTGGATGTATAGATTAAGAGTTATGGATTTTATGGAAAAGACTATTTTAAAAGTAAACCTTTATAACTCCTCGTGTTAACTCCAAAATTGGTGAAATTTTTATTGGGAGTACATGTATATAACAGAGTATACCACAGTAAATTTTGGAATTTTTGGACAAAAGTACAATTTATGATAAATGTCTAAATATTCGCGCTTTTAGCCATATGAAAATTGTAAATGAATTTTAAAAATTCGAGAAAAATATATGTTCAAGATGGGACTATATTCTGCTAAATCCTAGAAAAGAATTATTTTTGGGACTGATTTGGTATTTTTCATGAAAATGAACTAGTTATGAGTAAATGAATTAAATATGTTATGTGAAGTAATAAAATTGAAAAATAAGATTTTATGGCCTGAGAATCTTATATAGGGTATATGCAAATTTTTGATGAGGGATTTGATCATTAATGATGAAATTTTATGAGTATGGCATTTTTGAATGATTAAATGCATTATTTGATAAAGTGTAAACAATTAAAATAAATTGTTTATAAATTTAAGAAATGATTAAAATATTGTTATAATATTAATGATATTAGATTATGAGATTATTAAGTGATTGATAACATTTGGTTATTATCAACGTTGGATAAATTGTATTATTATTATGTTTAATATTTATCCTTTATCTAATTTGATTGATTCTTATATCATTGTCATCATCCTCATGCTTATATTGTGTTGAAAGTCATCTTTGGTCAGAGTGTATAGATGGACTTGGTATGATTATGACTTAGGGATTATTCTTGAGATAATCATGACCGTAATGTTACAAATGATGTGGAAAAAGTCCTTATCGGCCCGTAGTACATTGATGGACGCTTTTGGTATGATTATGGCTATGAATTCTCTTTGGCCAAGGGCTAAAGATGAATTGTTTTATAAAGCATGATCGGGACCGCTTGATAAAAACACGATTATCTTTGGCCGTAGTGCATGGATAATTTGTGGTTGTGATACTTAATGAAAATGTCCTCATCGCCCATAAATGCATTGATGGAAAATTTTTGGTATGATTATGGCTATGGATTCTCTTCGCCAATGGTGCAAAGATGAATTGTTTTATGGCATGATCAGGGATCACTGATGAAAACACGATTATCTTTGGCCCGTAGGTATGGATAATTCGTGGTCGTGATACTAAAGAATATCCTTGGCACAGAGTGCGGGGATGATTCGATGATGTGGATTAATTATTGAAATGAGTCTCAAAGAATGAAATATTAATTCATGGATGTGATAATAATGAATATCTTTGGCCGTAGTGCAAAGATGATTTAATGATTATGAGCAGGAATTGTGATTTGGTATAACCATGATTTTTGATGTTTTAGGTGAAGACAAGTGATGAAAATTATCTTCGTCCTGGGTACGAAGAGGAATTTAGAATCATAGTTGTGATTATGAGTTATTCACATGATCGTGGACATGAACTGTTGATTTATTTTACATGGATAAAACATTATTGGTGGACTTTTAACATAGAGAAGATAATAGACCTTATGGTCTATTTGACTCTTCTAATGGATTGTTCGTTCCACTGCAACTATGGTTGAAAAGTTTATTATCTACCATATGTTCTAAATCTCTAATTTATTATTGATGAAAGCTATTGATAATTTAATTATTTTTAGTCATGATATTCTTTACTGGGCTAATTGTGCTCACCCTTTTGCTTCATAATTCCTTTCAGGTAATAAAAGTGTAGCTGGGTCGAGCGGGGTATTAAGATGTTTAGAACGGTGGTCTATAACTGTTGAGGTTCTCCCTAAATAGTATGGAATTAACTTTATTGAGAACTTTAGATAAGTGTATCGTATTGTATACGTCATTTGATATTTAATTTTGGTGAACTGAATAGGGTGAGGTGAACCCAACTTTGGACGGGTGTTTTGCCACTATCATACAAGATGTCTAATGACATACAACATTGTGTTATCATAAGACAGGGTTGTGCGCATCCACTTGCTGAGTATATCTATGGCCACTACCTATATGATCTTGGAGTTTATTTGAAATATAATATTCTCTTGGAGACAATGTAGATAGTTATATGTCAAGAAAAGACTCACAATTGGAAAGAAGATGATAATAATCTTCTCGTTTTTCTTTGGGGTCTATTGGGTCAACCAAGGATAATTCTGTGGCCATATGATATCTATTATAACCTAGACGCATGGCCTCCCATGTACGAAGGTTTCCTTGAGCACTTCCCAAAGATTTTAATTTCTAAAACAATTTTTGATTATACTTTTATATAAAGTACCATTGTAAGGTTGTGGTCGAGGCACCATGAGAGTTACATACATTTGTATTAAAACTTACAGTTAACTGTGGTTGTATTCTATACGACAACTCAACAGTAGTATAAATGAAGTTGTATTTGAATTTTGTACCATTTATCTGGCGACTCAAAATGGGTGATGTATACCTAATTTTGGGGGCGTCATGTAAGACCCCAAATTTTATGAAATAAAAGTATTCAATTTTTTATAATTACTATTCACGAGTTACTATTCATGAGTTACTATTCACGAGTTACTATTCATGAGTTACTATTCATGAGTTACTATTCACGAATTACTATTCATGAGTTACTATTCACGAGTTACTATTCACGAATACTATTCACGAAGCATGATATATTTTTTCGTAAGAAGGCATTACTCAATAATCGTTATAGTAATTACTATTCAATATTTTATTTTATTGATTCAATAATTGCTACGTTGATATTTTATATTATTGTTGTTTCAATAATTGTCACTAAGACAAGATTTCTCATTATCTGATCAATAATTCATATTACTTGGATAATATTATTAGATAGCATTATTGGCAATGTCTAGAAAGTTCACCGAGGAGAGGTTTGGTCATCTAATCATACGCAATAAGGAGAAAATCCTTATTGGAAAGTCCCTCTTCCCGGAACCGCTTGGTTGTCAATATTGTGATTCAGTAATATTATTTGTGAATAATTAATTATTGATTTATATGATAAGAAAAATATTTATTTTATGTGGATATAGATGGAGAAAATTTTTAAAGTGACAATTATTGAAAATTGATATTTTATCTTTTTTTGATAAAATAATATTTTATTATATTATTATAATATATTAACGGTGATATTTTTACAATGAATGTGGGATATATGAGTATATGAGGAGGAAGAGTTTTTTGTTGCAAAAGTTGTTTAACACATGTTTTGTGTGTCATGGACCCTATTTCTTGATCAAATTTGATTATAAAATTGTGTAAATCATCCGTATGTGGATTTCTTGGCCAATTTCGCTTTGGAATTTGGAAAAACTTTCTTCTGTAAAGTTGTAGAGAATTGAATTTCCTATAAAAAATCGCAAGATTCGAATTTTCTAATAACAAGGCTATTTATTATGAATTATTGAAGTTCCAGAATAATTGATTTTTGAAGTTTTAATAATTTTTATTAAGAAAAACGTTTTTATCATTGTTATGGGCCCCACTTGCACATGTTAGATGCTGAATTCAGATGGTCAAGGTGGGCTAAGGAAAATTTTATATATATATATATATTATTATTATATTAAATTTTCTGCTTTGGTGTTCTAAGCATTTTCCTATAAATGGGGTGCTTAGGTTAGAATTGAAAATCACACCAGAAATTGAAGTTTTCTCTCTATTTCTCACTCTATATTATCGAGTGTATTCTTGTGAGTATTTTGATATCTTGAGTGTTGCTATACGGTGCAAGTTCGTTCAGCGTTATTCCAGTCAGAAGTACTGCTCTTTTGAGGTAAGAGATATTGTCGTTAGTATGTAAGGGTTATTATGTTTTTCGATTTCAAAATTTTTTTGAACCTTCAAAAATTCTGAAAAAATTTGAAATGATATTTTGATGAGTTTTGTAGATTGTGTCCAAAAATGACAATTTTTGGATGTATAGATTAGGAGTTATGGATTTTATGAGAAAAGACTATTTTAAAAGTAACCGCTTATAACTCCTTGTGATTAACTCCAAAATTGATATAAAATTTATTGGGAGTACATCTATATAATATCAGTATACTCTACAAATTTCGGAATTTTTGGATAAAAGTACAATTTATGATAAATGTCTGAATATTCGATGGTTTTGGCCATGTGAAAAATAGTAAATGAATTTTAAAAATTCCGAGAAAAATATATGTTCAATATGGGACTATATTATGCTAAATCTCAGAAAAGAAATATTTTTGGAACTGATTTGGTATTTTTCATGAAAATATTCTAGTTATGAGTAAATGAATTAAATATGTTATGTGAAGTAAGAAAATTGGAAAATATGATTTTATGGCTTGAGAATCATATATGAGGTATATGCAGATTTTTTATGAGGGTTTTGGTTATTGGTGATGAAATCTTATGAGTTTGGCATTTTAGGATGATTAAATGTATTTATTAGTAAAGTGTAAACAATTAAAATAAATTGTTTATAAATTTAAGAAATGATTAAAATATTGTGGTAGTATTAATAATATTAGATTATGAGATTATTAAGTGATTTATAATATTTTGATTAAGGTGTTATGAGATCATTGATTTACGAATCTTACTCTTGAGATTAAATCTATATGTTGATTATATTGTTTTTATTATCATATATAACATTATTATAACCTTAATGTTGAATTTCTCTTTCACTTGAGTGTAAAGATGGGTAGATTATTGGTATGATCGTGACTATGTGTTCTCTTTGTCCAGTAGTGCAAAGATGAATTGTTAACTGGTATGATCATGACCATTGAATTTATAATTGAATATCTTTAGCTTAAGTGTAAAGATGAATTGATTAACATGGTTATAATTATTGTTTATATAAATTCTTAAATGATTATATATTTCTTTGAGATATGAATATATTTGGCCTGTAGTGCAAATATGAACTGTTGATGAATATATTTAGCCTATAGTGCAAATATGAACTGTTGAGGAATATCTTTGGCCTGTAGTGCAAAGATGAATTATTGATGAATATCTTTGGCCCGTAGTGCAAAGATAACCTATTGTTGAATATCTTTGGCCTGTAGTGCAAAGATGACCTGTTGTTGAATATCTTTTGCCTGTAGTGCAAAGATGAAATGATAATGAATATCTTTAGCCTGTAGTGCAAAGATGAATTATTGATGAATATCTTTGGCTCGTAATGCAAAGATGACTTGTTGTTGAATATCTTTGGCCTGTAGTGCAAAGATGATTTGTTGATGAATATCTTTGGCTCGTAATGCAAAGATGAATAGATATTTGAAAATCTTTTATTGTTAGGTTTGTAATATTCATGTGCGCAATCAAATTGCATAAAAGTGCGGAAGCGTGTAAAATCAGAGTTTAAAAAATTTACAAACCATATACCCGGATCACCCTTTATACACAATTATTAATTAAACGAAAAGATAAAGAATCGAATCATACCCTTGAAGATCGAAGCTTCCTCGTACAAGTTCACCTCCAAATCCTTTTCGCTCAATCTTGAATCCACCGAGTTTGGTTCCTTCCTTTGATCAACGTTAGCCACCCATGTGTTTGGCCTCTAGAGGTGATCCACCAAGGAAGAATAAAATTCAAGAAGATGGGTGTTATGGCTAACCCTAGTTTTTTATCTCTATAGAAAGGGCATACTCCCAACAACTTGGAATTATTACGTACTTTGTTAAAGTCAACAACCCATGCCACCCATAATAAGACTCCTCTTATTTATAGATGTGGGCAACCCACCTTAACAATTAAGGAATTGGGTTTTAATTAATTAATTCTTTTAATTAATTAAGCTCCCTAATCTTATTAGGGATAATTAATTAAACTCCTTTAACTAATTTTCCTTCCTAATCCAATTAGGAATAAATGAGAGTACTTATATTAAATTAATTCCTAAACTCTTTTAGAAATTAAAATAATAATAATTGTAATAATATTAATAAGACTCCTCTTATTAATTTATATTTAATATTCCTAAAATATTAAATAATAATATTAAGCTATTTAATTTATTCTATCACCATAGATTAAATTAAATATACTTAACATATTATTACGATTATGCCATTAACTTCTTAAATAATTATTCTTCCTTTTATGGTGTGACCCTTTAGGTTCTCCATATTAAACCCATTGTGAATAAATCAATTAGAACAATTCTAATCTTATTTAAATAAATAAATTAAACAATTAATTTATTTAAATAAATAATATTTATTCTACAATAGGGATAAGCCTCCCTAATGATCAAATCGACTTTCCGGATAATATAGATTTCAACATTAATCATTAAAGAACCTTTGAGTAAATAGTTACGTAGACAATTCAATCCTTCCACCATACAATGTCCCAATTAAATATAAGACATGGAATTACTTGTCAAGTCTTATTTTATTTAATTATATGTATTTCGATCCTTAAATGCACAACTCAAATAATGCAAATTAGAAACTCCTTTCTAATTTCATTCTCGCTTTAACCAAGACCTACCGGGTTTGTCATTTATCGAATCACATAGACATTTCTCTTTTTTATTAGAAGTGGTAGATTCTTTATTGATCATACATTATCTCCATGTATACAACTTATTATACCCAAGCATACCTTTGATATACCCTAAGGGTCTTAAGGAATAAGTCAAAGTATAACTCATCATACACAAGATACTATGATGATCTCAAGTCCAAGGATTACTTGTACTTACTATCACTACAGAATTCCTATCGACAGCAAATAAAACTCCATTAGGTATTCCTTAGCGAGCCACGCTCAATGAACTTATTCTCTAATAAGCACCTACATACTTGCTTTTAGTGTCTCCACACAAAATGATCACGAGATCAATCATCCTCATCCAATGAGCAAGAACGTATGTACCAATCTATCCGGATTCACTAATCCCCAATTTAGTAATCCAATGATTGGGAACTATTTTAGTTTTAAGCTTTCTAAGAATTTAGATCTCATTAGAATGATCATCATCATTATTCTAAAAGCATTGCTTAAAACTATGGGTTTATCACATATTATAAAAACAAAGATCATGTAGATAATTAAAAGCCTTTAATAAATTAATACTTTTATTAATAAATGAATAAGATTGTTACAAAGTATATGCTTTATCATCAAACATGATTGGCTTGTGTGCATACTTTCTACTTTCAATCTCCCACTTGCACTAAAGCCAATCGTCATGGTATCTTATACTCTTCTTCTCTAAGTGACGATTATCCCATTGCATTGGATAAGCTTTAGTTAATGGATATGTAATGTTGTTCATGTGACGCCCCCAAAATAGGTATACACAACACCCATTCTGAGTCGCCAAATACATGGTATGTAAAACAACTACAACTTTATTATTACAACAAGAAAAGCTGAGTTTGAATACACATATTATCTTCTAGACAATATCTATACTCAAATAAATCCTCATCACATTTATTGATACATCATTTTGCAAAAATGGTGAGGACTACTAAACAATCCTTTCTAAAACCTTCATTCCATACCCACTCTGCGTTTTCGCTATATTCTCGCCTCCCGAGAAGAAAAATGGAACAACAAGGAAAAGGGTGAGCTCAACTAGCCCAAGAAAGAATATTATGACTAAGATAATATACAACAAATTATCGTTAGTCTTCAACAGGAAAATCGATAGAATACAATAGACAACAAGTTTCGGATCAATATTCGCAATGAAATAATAATTCATAGAAGAGTTACGTAGAGAATGAAATCTACTATAATCTATGAATTTAATATCCATCATCAATATTTTATCCTCAGTAACATCAATCAATATACATCTGAATCAAATATTCATCTTTGCACTACTGAGCCAAAGATATTCATCACCGATTATGTTTCATTTAAACACTGTTCATCTCTCGCACTACGAGCCAAAGATATTAATCAATCGGTCATGTTCATCTCAACACTGCTCATCTTTGCACTGACAAAGCCAAAGATATTCTTCAAAATCATTCATCTTTTGCACTACAGGCCAAAGATATTCTTAAGAAATCATTCATCTTTGCTACTGAGCCAAAGATATTCCATAATATCATCATTTAAGATCGAGGATGATGAAAAATATTTTTAAAGAAACGAATCCAAAGAAAACAAAATGACAAGGATTAAGGATTAAGGATTCGTACTTGGTTTTGCCCAAAAATACCTCAAAAATAATCATAGTGGTGTAAAATTCAAGAATGATCAAAACATGAATACAATCAGAGTTAGTATCCAGAATAGATGTTTTGGACGAAAAGAAGAAATTTTATTTTTCTATTGAATAATCATCAGTATCGTGAATAGTGCCAGATATGTGAATAGTCCGATATCGTGAATAAGTAACTCGACACCAAAAGATAGAAATTCCACATAAACATCTTCACGCTTCATGAATAGTACTCGTGAATAAGAACTCGTGAATAAGAACTCATGAATAGTAACTCGTGAATAGTAAACTCATGAATAGTAACCCATGAATAGTAACTCGACATGAAAAAAGTTCCAAATTTGATAAAAACTTCAGATCAACATTTCAAAGATAATGATATTGAAGAAATAATATCATTACAAAAAAATAATATCCCTTACCTCGAAAGATTAAGACTTCTATTTTGAAACAGGATATAGTCTTTGAAGGGAACTTGCACCGCCTAGCAATACTCAAAGTATACTCAAAATACTCACAAGAATACGCTCAAAATATCGAGAGAAATAGAGAAAACTTGAGTTTACGGTGTGATTTTCAATTCTAACCTAAGCACCTATTTATAGGAAAATGCTTAGAACACCAAAGCGAAAATTTAATATAATATTAATATAATTATACAAATTTTCCTTAGCCCACCTTTTGGTCAAAACACCAGCCACACATGTTAATGATGTCCAAAAAATACAAAAAACGTTTTTTAACAAAAATAATTTAAACTCCCAAAAATCAATTATTTGAGACTTGAACTTCAATAATTCATAATAAATAGCCCTTTCATCAGAAAATTCGAATCTCGCGTGTTTTTATAGGAAATTCAATTCTCTACAACTTTGCAGAAGAAAGTTTTTCCAAATTCCAAACAAAAATCGTAGAAATCCACAAACGAAGCGCTTTTACGGTTTATAATCAAATTTCATTAATAATTGTGTCCACCAACACACAAAACATGTGTTAAACATTTAATGCCACAAAATACTCTTCCTCCTCATATACTCATATATCCCACATTCATTGTAAAAATATCACCAATTAATATATTATTAAAATAATATATTTAAATGAATTATTTTATCGTAAAAGATAAAATATTAATTTTCAACAATTGTCATTTTAAAATTTTCTCCATCTATATCCACATAAAATCAATATTTTCCTCATCATATAAATCAATAATTAATTATTCACAAATAATATTACAGAATCACAATATTGACAACCGTGCAGCTCCTGGAAAGAGGGGCTTTCCAATAAGAATTTCTTCTTCTCATGCAAAGTTAATTAGATGACCAAACCTCTCCTTAGATGAACTTTCTAGACATTGCCAATAATGTTATCTAATAATATTATTCAGATAATATGAATTATTGCTTCGATAATGAAAGATACTTGTGTAATGACAATTATTGAAACAACAATGAATATAAAATATCAACGCAATGAATATTAACTCAATAAAATATCGAACAAAGAATTATCAGAACCATTATTGAGTAGTGCCTTCTTACGTAAGAATCAATAATTGGTGCAATACCGCAGTGTTATTCTTTGCTCAACAACGCGTATTAGTGTGTTTTAACCAATTAGGGTATTCCAACAAGATATAATCTGAATAACTACGCCAGTTATTTAAAAACAACTTATATTTGTCGTTTTCTTCATCCAATCGCTTTCCGTTATGGGCCCACACATGGTCACTACTGTCGTATTTAATATTCCCGACAAAGATCATTTAATATTCCACGACCAAACGAATATTCCCCGAAATAACAATGAATATTTTATAACCACTTGCTTATTTTGAAATATTTGCGTATTTAACCCTTAACTATCCACATTAATCAAATCAACCCTTACTATATCAAAATAAAGGAAATTCCTTTTTATTTAAAAATTTGGGGTCTTACAACCTCCCTCCTTATGAAATTTCGTCCTCGAAATTGACGTCGTATACTGTGTTTTGAAAAGGTGAGGATACCTCGCTTTCATTTTCGCTTTCCAATTCCTGTGTCATTTCCTCTATAAAGTGATTCCTCCACAAAACTTTAACTTGTGGTATAACCTTTCATGCGTAGGACATGCTCCTTCCTATCCAAAATCTTGATAGTACCTCCTCATACGTTAAGTCTTCTTTATCTCGTCCTGGTTCTAACTCAATAACGTGGTTCGGTCTTTCACATATTTACTGAAGTACGGATATGTGAAACACATTATGAACACGAGACATACTCGGAGGTAACACAAGTCTATAGGCTACATTTCCTACTCGGTCAAGAATTTGAAATGGACCAATAAATCGTGGATTGAGCTTTCCTCTTTCCTAAATCTTGTAACTCCCTTCCATGGAGCAACTCGCAACAATACATGATCCCCACACTAAATTCCACGTCTTTTCGATGAAGATTCGCATAACTCTTTTGTCGATCTTGTGCCGTTTGTATACGTTGTCGAATCATTAGTCATACGTACTAACTCGGGTCCCAACAATGTTGCTTCACCCACCTCATCCCAACATATCGAGAACGACATTTTTGTCCATATAATGCTTGAATGGAACCATGCCTATATTTGTTTAATAACTATTGTTGTATGAGAATTCCACCAATGGCAAATACTTATCCCAACTTCCTTTGAAATCTAGGACACGAGTTTTAATATATCTTCAAGAGTTTGAGTAGTCCTTTCCGATTGCCCATCCGTTTGAGGATGGTATGCCAAACCAGAATCGGAAATTCGTGTCCATAGCTTTTCTGAAACCAACCCAAAATCATGAAGTGAATCTTGGGTCACGATCTAAAACTATGGATACCGGCATGCCATGCAATCTCACAATCTCATTTACGTATATACGAGAAAAAGACGTTCAAGGAATAAGTCTCTCGTGATCGGTGAAAAATGAGTAGACTTGGTTAATCTATCAATAATAACCCAAATCGCATCTATGCCTTGAGAAACCGTAGGAAGACCCGTGAATCGAAATCCATAGTAATGTGTTCCCACTTCCATTCCTAATCTCAAGTGGTTGCAATTTTACCTTAGGTACAAGATGCTCCGCCTTTTACACGTTGGCAAGTTAAACACATCGAGATAAACTTTGCAATCTCTCTCCTCATATTGCTTCCACCAAAATGTATGTTGAAGATCATAATACATTTTGGTACTCCTGTGATGGATTGCAAATGGTGTATTGTGTGCCTCCATCATAATCTTGTTCTTCAAATCGAGTCGTTAGGAACACAAAGTCTAGAGTGGACTCAAGTATTCCTTCTTCATCAATTCTCGCCCTAATAGCTCCTTCTTGTACTTTCTTCTCATGCATCGACTCGGCCTGGTGGCTTGAGCAACCTTAACTTTTCTATTAAAGTTGGCTCTATCGTATATACTGACATCATCGCACTCGTTCCATTGATATGATCTTCTACTCAACGCGTCATTACCACGTTCGCTTTTCCAAGATGGTATGGTTAGAATATGTGCTTTGAAATGAGTCGCCTCTCTGAGCTCTTAGAAAATCTTCTCGCATTTCTCGCTCCATACGAATTTTGTATCTTTTCGAGTCGGCCTAAGTTAACGGAATAGCGATTCGAGAATATCCTTCAATGAATCTCCAATAATAACCAACTAAGCCTGAAAGCTACGTATTTCGATTCTTGACTTAGGTTGCTCTCAATCGTGACTCATATCCCAATCTTGGATAGCACGTCACAATGACACCTATCGCTTTACTATCGCATTTAATATGACGTCCCTACAGAGAGTTCGGCTTAGGTGAATTCCACAAAGGAAGTCACAAGATAAAGGCTCGGTACCAAATTCTATAGTTGAATTTTTAACTCTCAAGTTCAATAGAGCCATTTGATATGAGATTTTAGAAATGAGTTTTGTCTGGGTTCAAAAGTCGATACAAAATTTAATATCGAGCTTTGGGAGTAAGCCAAAAATTCTTCAGAAATACGTCGGGAAAAATCAATAACAACAGAATATTATTCAAATCGACGTGTCTTTATTCAAATCCATAACATGGACTAAGAAAATTTGACATCCGTAATAAACGAATGACTTCATGGCTTGATATGAAAATGTTTGACTACAATGGTTTGATTGCTTGAATTGAATAACGAAGTTGCTTAGGAATATGAAAACTAACAACCTTACGAAAATAATCAATTTCGGCGTGATGAGTAGTTAACCTTAAAATCACATCAAAACAAATATCTCTATAGAAATAAGGTTAATGAGGTAATGTGATAGTGCCAACTCAATCAAGCAAGATTTATAAACAATGGATGTGATGAAAGTTTCTCCTAACGGAGTTTCCATAGATAGGTCAAAGTCTAATTTCTCCTGAGTCAAGTTTAAACGTTGAGCGCAAGTAAGAGAGATAAAGAATGGGTAGAACCGGTATCTAGTAAGGTATATACTTCGCAAGAATTTATAATTAACTAACCCGTGCTAACTTCGTTCGGGTTCCTCGCATTTTGATTGGCCACGACAAACGCTCTTCCCGAATCGTTGACTTTGACTTTTCTCGGGACGATCTTTTTTGTCACCGTCCCCATCGAACTAGGTTTCGCTACTCGATAATCTCGAAAGCGATATGTCCTTCCTTTCCACAACTATAGCATACCTTAAACTGTTGTGGGCGCTTTGGGTGATATGTCCCTCTTTCCGCATTTGTAACATATACGACCGGTGGTCGCTTCTCCTCCCTTAAAACTAGTTCTTCTTGGCTACCGACGCCTTCACATGGTCGTTGTTGAATCTCCTCTTTTTAAAATCTCCTCCCGACTCGCTTCTTCTATTTTCATGGCCACGATTACCACCGTGGTGTTACTGGCCTTTCTCTCAGATTCTTCTTTCTCCGCTGGTTATCGTTATTCTGATGACTGCTATCTTCGATATGATCCTGGTTATGGTCCCTCGGTTGAACGTACTCGTTATCTCGCTCTAACAACTGAGCCTTGTTGACAACATCTGAATAGAGAGAAAATTTATGAGAAATGAGATACTGACGTATGTCGGGTTTCAAACCTCTCAGAAACATCCGCGTCATACGTTCCTCATTCTCCACCAAATGAGGTGCAAACCTGGATAACTCCGCGAACTTCGCCTCGTACTGGGACACCGTCATGTTATTCTGCTCCAGTCTAATAAACTCCACTTCCTTCATATGGCGAATACTTTCGTAAAGTACTTGTCATTGAACTGCTTCAAACGTCTCCCACGACATACGAGTGAAAGGTTGGATGGTACGCTTCCTGATTCCCACCGATGAATCACCTCCGCCACGGAACATAAATGTGGCGAATGGAACTTTCTGTTCCTCCGTGCATCCCAAGACATCGAATATCTTGGTAATTTGTTTGACCCACGTCTCGCCTTTAATCGGATCCGGCTTCCCTCCCACTCGTGGTCCCAACTCTTTGAATCGCTTGGTGTGACCACTCGTGAATCTTTATCATTTCCTCTCAGTATTTTGAACACGAGTCTCCTCGTCTTCGATTTTGCATGAATCTGCAAAAAGCTTCTAAACATCCCTCGTTCATCATCTCGCTCGATTGGTGTTGTTCACGGGAGGAACATTGCCCGGCTGTTGCCGCGCTCTCCTCGTTGGTGAGTCTGAGGCATCTCCACGGTCTCATTTACTCCATTGTTAATATTCTCAATCGACATTCTCAAATCATCATCATAAAATAAGGGTTAATTAAGAAATCAATATATCACATAATATCCCTATATATCGACCCAACTAACAAATAAGCTTAGGTAGGACACACTTTAACGAAGGATTTACTCGTCTCTCCCTCCTGTTTCTATTCCCCGATCTCCGCCAGAGATCATATCCCTAAGCTCTGATACCAACTGTGACGCCCTCAAAATAGGTATACACAACACCCATTCTGAGTCGCCAAATACATAGTACAGAAACAACTACAACTTTATTATTACAACAGTAAAACTGTGAGTTTGAATACATATTATCTTCAGATAATATCTATACTCAAATAAATCCTCATCACATTTATTGATACATCATTTTGCAAAAATGGTGAGGACTACTAAACAATCCTTTCTAAAACCTTCATTCCATACCCCGACTGCATACTTTCGCTATATTCTCGCCTCCCGAGAAGAAAAATGGAACAACAAGGAAAAGGGTGAGCTCAACTAGCCCAAGAAAGAATATTATGACTAAGATAATATACAACAAATTATCGTTAGTCTTCAACGAGGAAAAAATCGATAGAATACAATAGACAACAAGTTTGGATCAATATTCGCATGAAATGAAATAATAATTCATAAAGAGTTACGTAGAGAATGAAATCTACTATAATCTATGAATTTAACGGTCCATCATCAATATTTTATCCCCGTAACATCAATCAATATACATACATCCGAATCAAATATTCATCTTTGCACTACGGGCCAAAGATATTCATCACTAATCATGTTCATTTAAACACTGCTCATCTCTCGCACTCACAGTGCCAAAGATATTAATCAATTCCATTATTTCATCTCAACACCTGCTCATCTTTGCACTATGTGCCAAAGATATTCTTCAAAATCATTCATCTTTGCACTACGTGCCAAAGATATTCTTAAGAAATCATTCATCTTTGCACTACAAAAGCCAAAGATATTCCATAATATCATCATTTAAGGCCGAGGATGATGAAAATATTTTTAAAGAAGCGAATCCAAAGAAACAAAATGACAAGGATTAAGGATTAAGGATTCGTACTTGGTTTTGCCCAAAAAAATACCTCAAAAATAATCATAGTGGTGTAAATTCAAGAATGATCAAAACATGAATACAATCGAGTTAGTATCCGTAATAGATGTTTTGACGAAAAAAGAAATTTTATTTTTCTATTGAATAAGACCAGTATCGTGAATAGTCTTCAGATATCGTGAATAATCACCGATATCGTGAATAAGTAACTTTCACACCAAAAGATAGAAATTCCACATAAACATCTTCACGCTTCATGAATAGTACTTTCGTGAATAAGAAACTCGTGAATAAGAACTCATGAATAAGAACTCGTGAATAAGAACTCATGAATAGTAACCCATGAATAAGTAACCCCGACATGAAAAAGTTTCAAATTTGATAAAAACTTCAGATCAACATTTCAAAGATAATGATATTGAAGAAATAATATCATTACAAAAAATAATATCCCTTTACCTCGAAAGATTAAGATTTTAAATTTAAACACCTGATATAGTCTTTGAAGGGAACTTGCAGACCGCTAGCAATACTCAAAGTATACTCAAAATACTCACAAGAATACGCTCAAAATATCGAGAGAAAATAGAGAAAACTTTAGTTTACGGTGTGATTTTCAATTCTAACCTAAGCACCCTATTTATAGGAAAATGCTTAGAACACCAAAGCGTAAAATTTAATATAATATTAATATAATTATACAAATTTTCTTAGCCCACCTTTTGGTCAAAACACCAGCCACACATGTTAATGATGTCCAAAAAATACAAAAACGTTTTTCTTAAAAAAATAATTTAAACTCCCAAAATCAATTATTTGAGCTTGAACTTCAATAATTCATAATAAATAGCCCTTTCATCAGAAAATTCGAATCTCGCGTTTTTATAGGAAATTCAATTCTCTACAACTTTGCAGAAGAAAGTTTTCCAAATTCCAAACAAAAATCGACCGAAATCCACAAACGGGCGATTTTACAAAGTATATAATCAAATTTGGTCAATAATTGTGTCCACCAACACACAAAACATGTGTTAAACATTTAATGCCACAAAATACTCTTCCTCCTCATATACTCATATATCCCACATTCATTGTAAAAATATCACCGTTAATATATTATTAAAATAATATATTTAAATGAATTATTTTATCGAAAAAGATAAAATATTAATTTTCAACAATTGTCATTTTAAAATTTTCTCCATCTATATCCACATAAAATCAATATTTTCCTCATCATATAAATCAATAATTAATTATTCACAAATAATATTACGAAATCACAATATTGACAACCAGCGCTTCCGGGAAAGAGGGGCTTTCCAATAAGAATTTCTTCTTCATTGCGCGCAATTTAGATGACCAAACCTCTCCTTAGATGTAACTTTCTAGACATTGCCAATAATGTTATCTAATAATATTATTCAGATAATATGAATTATTGCTTCGATAATGAAAGATACTTTGTAATGACAATTATTGAAACAATGATATAAAATATCAACGCAAAGAATTATTAACTCAATAAAATATTGACAAGAATTATCAGTAACCATTATTGAGTAGTGCCTTCTTACGTAAGAATCAATAATTGGTGCAATACTGGTAAGCTACTTCTTGCTCAACAACGCCAGATTAGTGTGTTTTAACCACCGGTATTCCAACAAAGATAATTGGCAACAACTACTGGTTATTTAAAAACAACTTATATTTGTCGCTTTCTTCATCCAATCGCTTTTCATTATGGGGCCCACACACGGTCATCGCTGATCGTATTTAAATATTCCCCGACAAGATTTAATATTCCACGACCAAATGAATATTCCCAACAACAATGAATATTTTATAACCACTTGCTTATTTTGAAATATTTGCGTATTTAACCCTTAACTATCCACATTAATCAAATCAACCCTTACTATATCAAAATAAAGGAAATTCCTTTTTATTTAAAAATTTTCGGTCTTATACGGTTCATGAGAGTCCACTATCTCTATAGTGATTTCCCATCTTTCAATGATTCTTATAATCAAATGAAAGTGCCACAACACATGTTTAGATCCAAGATGAGACTTAGAACTATTCCTAGTTCAGTAATGAACTTTTAATCCAAACAATCAACTTGCGACTTTCATTTATAGCTATATACTTTGTCTTTATCACTAAACCAAAGAACTCTTTCTTTGCTTTGGAACCTTTCCAATTCAACGCACCACTTGCTCAAAGTAACCTTTACCTTAAAGTGGATTTTCTCATCATCTTGGTTCTGTCTGAAAAACTTGAGTCCGTTAAGCCCTCTAGTTTTAATTTAGACCCACCATGAATATGATCACATCCTTAGTGCCTTAAGCACTTTAAGATGTTTTCAACGACTCATAGTGAACTTCTCCGAATATGACCGATCAACATCGTGTCTCGTACATTTCATTGCATACATGATTGTCACTCATGCAATCTCTCTTCATTGGAGTCTATGGGGACTATTAAGAGAGATACACTCCATGGCTCATCAACATGAGAGATCTCTTGAGTTTGCCATGCTAAACGACTTTAGCATCAAATGAATATATCGTTCCTTGGGTTAAGTCGAGCATCCTCTTAAATCTATCTATATAGATTTATATCCCCAATTAAGATACTCTTCCAAACCATTCATGGAGGAATATTTAGACAACTTTATCATTACTGATTGTAGCATTAGTATGTCATTCCTTATCCGTAGTATATCAACATATAGTACTAGGAATGTCACGATGCTCCCACTGACCCTTTTGTACACACTAGAAGTCTTACCTCATCGAATGTAACTCTGGATCATCATCTTCTATGATGTGTACCTCATCATCATCATCCATGATGAATCCATACCTCCCGTATCTTTGGTACTATTCCGTTTATTTATCTTGTTATGGTACAATAGGTCTATTTACGTGTTCCTCTTATTTGACTTATAGTATTTTGTGGTTCTTGAACTCTTCAAGATCTATTATCCTCCCACTAGCCCCTTTAATGATAAACACCTTTATCTTAGAAGCGCCAGATTTCGTAATAAACACCTTTTGCTAAGTAGGATTATAGAACATATACCCTAAACTTACTTTAGGATGTCCCACAAATTGTACTTGTCAAATCTTGTCCCAAGCTTATCCTTTGAAACCGCTTTCACATAAGTTGACAACCCTTTATCTTAACATACTTAAGATTAGAATCCTCCCCGTCCATAACTTTTATGGAGTCTTGGGGCGGGATTTTGAGGTTACCATTTTGTAGATATGCAGCCATTTCTAGGACATGACCTGAAGAATCTTTGGAATGTCGGTAAAATCATTATGGACCGCATTCCGTGTCCAATAAGGTACGATTTTTCCTTTAGATACATCAATCAATTATTGCGTGTCGGGATGTGTCCATTATGAGAAAACCATTTGAGATGATCTAAAACTTATTGCACAAGTATTTATTCCTTGATCTAATCAAAGAATCTTAATACTTTGCCAATTTGTTTCACTTCTTCAATTGTTTGAACCTTTCAAATAATTCATACTTGTATTTCAAAGAAATACACACATTCAACTCTTTGAATGATCATCTCCTTTTCTTATACTAATTTGTTCAATATGCAAAATTATTTTCATGTAAGTCAAGTATACAAAATTTATTAAGTAATATTCCAGTTCTATACAAAACATTATTATTATAAATAGAACAACAATTTGTTCTTAATTATAATACCAAAGATTTCATTGTCCAACAATAAAATGGAAATAATATTTTAACAAGAACTGGAATACAATAACAACTTATTAACTTAATAGATTTTCTCGTAGGTATTGCTAAACTATAAGTTTCTATAGTTAATGCGCAACCTTTTGCTTCATTTTCCACACATAGAATTACTTATATTTGTTTAGCTTTCTACTTCTTGCTTGGTCCTTCATAAATCTATATTTATGATAACCAAAATCGGATATCAATACCCAAGTAGAACCTTGACTTAAAGAAAAAATTATTTCAATCATGAACAAAAACTGTATTTGTAACCAAAACTTCACTAAGCTTCTTTGGTTAGCCTCTGCAAGATGCTTCTCGCAGTTTCTTTCCAGTGTCCAGGCTTATTGCAGTGGAAGCAAACTCCTTTGCTATCCGTGTCGCTTTTGTTCTTATTGTCCTTTGTTTATGCCTTTCTATTTACCTTCTTTGAATCGCTCTTCTTTCGGAAGATCCTTTGGCCCCTACCAAGAAGACTTGATCTTTCTTGGTTGAAAGTGACTCTCAACATTTTTCAATATGTTAAGCAAATCAATGAGGTCGAGGCGATATCTAGCTTGTTCATATGAAAATTCACAACAATTGCATATCAGGAGGCGTTCATTATGAGAAAACCATTTGAGATGATTTAGAAACTTATTTCACAAGTATTTATTCCTTGATCTAATCAAAGAATCTTAATACTTTGTCAATTTGTTTCACTTCTAAATTCTTTGAACCTTTCAAATAATTCACACTTGTATTTTAGCAAATACACACATTCAACTCTTTGAATGATCATCTCATTTTCTTATACTAGTTTGTTCAATTTGTAAAATTATTTTCACGTAAGTCAAGTATACAAAATCCATTAAGTAATATTCCAGTTCTATTCAAAACATTATTATTATAAATAGAACAACAATTTTTCTTAATTATAATACCAAAAATTTTATTGCCCAACAATAAAATGGAAATAATGTTTCTAACAAGAATTGGAATACAATAACAACTTATTGACTTATAGATTTGCTCGTAGGCATTGCTAAACTATAAGTTTCTATAGCTAATGTGGCAACCTTTGCTTCATTTCCCATACATAGGATTACTTATATTTGTTTAGCTTTCTACTTCTGCTTGGTCCCTTCATAAATCTATATTTATGATAACCAAAGTTGGTATCCAATACCCAAGTAGAACCTTGACTTAAAGAAAAGTTTATTTTAAATCATGAACAAATTTCTATTTGTAATCGAAACTTCACTAAGCTTCTTTGGTTAGCCTCTCGCAAGATGTTTCTCGCAGCTTTCTTTCCAAAGGTCCGGAGCTTATTGCGGTGGAAGCAAACTCCTTTGCTATCCGTGACGCTTTTGTTCTTATTGTCCTTTGTTTATGCCTTTCTATTTACCTTCTTTGAATCGTTCTTCTTTTCGTAAGATCCTTTGGCCCCTACCAATTAAGACTTGATCTTTCTTGGTTGAAAGTGACTCTCAACATTTTTCAATATGTTAAGCAAATCGGTAGGCCGATATCTAGCTTGTTCATATGAAAAATTCACAACAATTGTGAAAGGAGTTCTGGAGTGAGTGCAAGATCAAATCTTGGCTCAACTCTCCATCCATAACAAAACCAGATTTGTCTTAATTGATCAATCAAATTGATAATGTTAAGAACTTTTTATCCATATTTATAGTGCCATTGGTCATTCTAGATCGGAAGAGCTCCTTAGATATCTCGATATCTATCATCTCTACTTTCCTCACCATCAACTACTTGATGTGCGGGAGTATAGTAGAAGTATCCATAGTTTCAGTCGACGAAGCTCGTTACTCATGGATGCGAGCATGATGCATTGAGCCAATCATGCATCATCTTGCCACTTTCTAAAAGTAGCAATGTCTTCCTCGAGGCATTGTCTACAACCATTGCTTGGATAGGCGTATTAAGGATAAGATAGCTTTTCAAATATGAGAAACTATTCTCAAATTCCTTAACCAATCCGCTTTAATTTGATTCAAGTTAATTTAGCATCTAATATGCTTCGCAGATAGTAATTTTAGACATTGTAAAATTTCATAAATGAATTTGTAATTAACAACATTTTAACATACATTCTTTTATTAATTACCAAAATAATTTAGGTCTTGTTTTAAATTGGTATCTCCCACTATTTTCTTCAAACTATATTACCTCACTTATATAGTTCTACAAAATCTAATTAAAGATTTGCTAGTGAGAATAAGGATCCCATTTCAAATGTATATAGCCTTGTGGTGACACAACAAACTATATATAAATAAATAGGTAGACAACTTTTTATCAATTACATCAACTATCTGACTCCTTGTATTTTGCCTCTTAGATTATTTTGATCAGTGGTGGCACATCCGAATCAAAATTATCCAAGTTAAGTCCGACCTAGCACTCCATATATTCAAAAAGAAAATATCATCCTTGTGGTGACACAACAAAACAATATTGTTCAATTTTCTTTATAAGCATCAAATGTGATAAATTAACATCTTAAATACTTAATACTTGCCTTGTGGTGACACAACAAACTCATATTAAATATTTAATACTCTATTAATTTTATCATGCTAGAAAGGCGACGCTCGATATTCCAAATATCTTTGAACGCTTAGGACTTAATATAAAAAATTGAGGGTTTATTATTAATTATCTCATCTTGTTTAATGCGTGCACATATATATATAAAATACGCGTCATATTAATAAACATGCAAGCATGTTTGTATAATATATAATATATATATAATAAGCATGCACATATGAATACTATATTCTACTCGGATTGATTATGGACTTTTATTCTAGTTTGGTTCACTAGAGCCACCAAGTGAACCAAAAAGGTCAAACCCTAAGGTGCAAGAAATAATATTTAAATATAACTATTACATTTAAACCCGGGCTCTATTACAAACGGGTCTTCAAGCGCTTCTTGTCCCTTGATCTCCAATTTTACAAAATAATTCTAATTATTCCTATTACAAAACTATTTAAAATAAATAGAAACCTTGATCGAATCGAGGAAAGTACATAGGAGGAGATAGAATTTATATTAAGAAAAATTAGAGAAGACGAGGCTGTGAGACCCATTTAATAAAATCCATACATTCATGCATCCAACTAAAATAAAATCCAATCAGATTGGTCAATAGTCCATAATCAATCCCATTTATTATCATACACATCACCATATGCATCAATAAATAACATTCATCTCATGAATAATAAACATTTAATATATATATTGATATCATTTAATGGACAAATTTTGTTAGTATAAAATCTAATTTTGAATCAAAATAAACTCCTTTATTTTAATCCAAATTTAAATCAAAATAAAATTATTTTATTTTAATTTATCCAATTTTGAATAAAATAAACTATTTTATTTTAATCAAAATAAACTCCTTTATTTTAATTAATTATGGAATCCAATTCCATATATATATATATAAATAAAAAAAAATCTTTAATTAAAATAAACTCTTTTATTTTAATTAATTATGGAATCCAATTCCATGTAAAAAAAAAAAACTTTTATTAAAGGAAACACGGATATTCTTTCCTATTCACAAATAAACTCCTTTATTTTGAATAATATGAAATCTTATTTCATATCTAAATAAACTCCTTTATTTAAGAAAATTAGGATTCTCTTTCCTATCTAAATAAACTCCTTTATTTAAGGAAACATATAATCCAATTTCAACTCCAATTAGTTATCATGGAATCCAATTCCAACTCTAATTAGTTAGCATAAAATTTAATTTTAAAATTAAAATAAACCTTTTATTTTAAGATTAAAATAAACCTTTATTTTAAAATTAAAATAAACCTTTTATTTTAAAATTAAAATAAACTTTTATTTTAAGATTAAAATAATTATATATATATATATATATTCAATTTTAAAATTAAAATAAACTCTTTTATTTCAATATTAAAATAAACCTTTTATTTTAAGATTAAAATAAACTTTTATTTTAATTATAAAATTATTAAAATATATATTATACTTATATATATAAATGTTACGGTATATATATATATATATTACGGTATAATATACATATATATTATAAAAACATGGTTTTTCAAAAAAACTTGTTTTCCGTAACATGGCTGCTAGCTCAAAAAACATGGTATTTAGTTTTCCTTGGTTTGCGTGCCAGCATTGAATAACAAAAAAAAACGGCAAGCTTCATGCCCTTTTTTTTTTAATTTTTTTTTTATTATTATTAAATTTTATACAATAAAATTATGCCCAATTAAATTGTTCAAAACACATATCAATATACATATCAAATTAAAATAATTAATAATTAATTGTAAAGGTTTGGCTCGATGCCACCGTTAGGTTTGTAATATTATGCGCATGTGATCAAATTGCATAAAAGTGCTAAGCGTGTAAAATCGAGTTTAAAAATTTACAAACCATATACCCTGATCACCCTTTATGCACAATTATTAATTAAACGAAAAGATAAAGAACGAATCATACCCTTGAAGATCGAGCTTCCTCAGGTACAAGTTCACCTCCAAATCCTTTCGCGTTCAATCTTGAATCCACCGGGTTTGGTTCCTTCCTTTGATCAACGTTAGTCACCCATGTGTGTTTGGCCTCTGAGGTGATCCACCAAGGAAGAATAAAATTCAAGAAGATGGGTGTTATGGCTAACCCTAGTTTTCTATCTCTATAGAAAGGCATACTCCCAACAACTTGGAATTATTACGTACTTTGTTAAAGTCAACAACCCATACCACCCATAATAAGACTCAGAAGACCCAAAAATTTTTAAATAAAAGGAATTTCCTTTATTTATTATTTTGAAATAGTAAGGGTTGATTTGATTAATGTGGATAGTTAAGGGTTAAATATGCAAATATTTCAAATTAAGCAAGTGGTTATAAAATATTCATTATCGTCGGGAATATTCGTTTGGTTGTGGAATATTAAATGCTCATGTCGGGAATATTAAATGCGACAGTAGCGACCATGTGTGGGCCCCATAACGGAAAGTGATTGGATGAAGAAAACGACAAATATAAGTTGTTTTTAAATAATTGGCTTAGTTATTCACAGATTATCTTTGTTAGAATACCGGTGGTTAAAACACACTAATACGCCGTTGTTGAATAAGAAGCTTTTCGGTATTGCACCAATTATTGATTCTTACGTGAAAGGCACTACTCAATAATGGTTACACGATAATTCTTTATTCGATTATTTTATTGAGTTAATAATTGTTTGCGTTGATATTTTATATTCATTGTTGTTTCATAATTGTCATTACACAAGATCTTTCATTATCGAAGCAATAATTCATATTATCCTAATAATATTATTAGATAACATTATTGGCAATGTCTAGAAAGTTACTGCTCTAAGGAGAGGTTTGGTCACCTAATTACGCCGCCAAGAAGAAGAAATTCTTATTGGAAAGCCCTCTTTCTGGGACCTGCACGGTTGTCAATATTGTGATTACATAATATTATTTGTGAATAATTAATTATTGATTTATATGATGAGGAAAATATTGATTTTATGTGGATATAGATGGAGAAAATTTTTAAAATGACAATTGTTGAAAATTAATATTTTATCTTTTTCGATAAAATAATTCATTTAAATATATTATTTTAATAATATATTAATTATTGATATTTTTACAACGAATGTGGGATATATGAGTATACGAGGAGGAAGAGTATTTTTATTGCAATAAATGTTTAAAACATGTTAAACATGTCGGTGGACCCCATTTATTGACTGAAATTTGATTATAGCTTGTAAAATCACCTGTTTGTGGATTTTGGTCAATTTCTATTTGGAATTTGGAAAAACTTTCTTCTGCAAAGTTGTAGAGAATTGAATTTCCTATAAAAACTCGCGAGATTCGAATTTTCTGATGAAAGGGCTATTTATTATGAATTATTAAAGTTTCAGAGTTCCAAAATAATTGATTTTTGGAAGTTTTAAATATTTATATTAACAAAAACGTTTTTTATATGTTGAGGGCATATTTAACATGTGTTAGGATGGCTGAATTCAGATTCATGGATGCGTAGGAAGATGTGGAAAATAAATAATATTAATTTATTAAATTTTACGCTTTGGTGTTCTAAGCATTTTTCCTATAAATAGGTCTTGGTTAGAATTGAAAATCACACCGTAAACTGAAGTTTTCTCTCTATATTATCGGCGTATTCTTGTGAGTATTTTGAGTATACTTTGAGTATTGCTATATCTGGTGCAAGTCCAAGTCATAGCTTTATATCCTGTGTTTCATTTAAAGTCTTGATCTTTCGAGGTAAGGGATATTATTTTTTTTTGTAATGATATTATTTCTTCAATATCATTATCTTTGAAATGTTGATCTGAAGTTTTTATCAAATTTGGAACTTTTTCATATCGGGGTTACTATTCATGGGTTACTATTCATGAGTTACTATTCACGTGTTACTATTCATGAGATTCTTATTCACGAGTTACTATTCACGAGTACTATTCATGAAGCGTGAAGATGTTTTTGTGGAATTTCTATCTTTTGGTGTCTGAGTTACTATTCACGTATCACGGCCTTATTCACGATATCTGACACTATTCACGATATCTGACTATTCACCGAAAAATAAAATTTCTTCTTTTTTGTCCAAAACATCTATTCGGATACTAACTTCGATTGTATCCATGTTTTGATCATTCTTGAATTTTACACCACTATGATTATTTTTTGAGGTATTTTTGACGGATAAAACAAAGTACGAATCCTTAATCCTTAATCCTTGTCATTTTGTTTCACTTTGGATTCGTTTTTTAAAAATATTTTCATCATCCTCGGTCTTAAATGATGATATTATTGAATATCTTTGGCTGTAGTGCAAAGATGAATGATTTCAAGAATATCTTTGGCCTGTAGTGCAAAGATGAACAGGTGTTGAGATGAACATGACCGATTGATTAATATCTTTGGCCTGTAGTGCAAAGATGAACAGTGTTTAAATGAACATGACTAATCGATGAATATCTTTGGCTCAGAGTGCAAAGATGAATATTTGATTCCGAGTGTATATTGATTGATGTTACAGGGATAAAATATTGATGATGGACTTTTAAATTCATAGATTATAGTAGATTTCATTCTCTACGTAACTCTTCTATGAATTATTATTTTATTTGCGAATATTGATCTCAAACTTGTTGTCTATTGTATTCTATCGATTTTTTTCTGTTGAAGACTAACGATAATTTGTTGTATATTATCTTAGTCATAATATTCTTTCTTTGGGCTAGTTGAGCTCACCCTTTTCCTTTTTGTTCCATTTTTCTCGGGGAGGCGAGAATTTAGCGAGTACGAGTCGGGTATGGAATGAAGGTTTTAGAAAGGATTGTTTAGTAGTCCTCACCATTTTGTAAAATAATGTATCAATAAATGTGATGAGGATTTATTTGAGTATAGATATTGTCTGAAGATAATATTTGTATTCAAACTCACGCTTTCTTGTTGTAATAATAATAGTTGTAGTTGTTTACGTACCATGTATTTGGCGACTCGTGAATGGGTGTTGTGTATACCTATTTTGGGGGCGTCACAGTTAATATCGAGCTTAGGGATATGATCTCTGGCGGAGATCGGGAATAGAACTAGGAGGAGAGAGAGAGTAAATCCTTGCATAGTGTGTCCTACCTAAGCTTATTTGTTAGTTAGGTCAATATATAGGGATATTATGTGATATATTGATTTCCTTAATTAACCCTTGTTTTATGATGATGATTTGAGAATGTCGTGAGAATATTAACAATGGAAATGAGACCGTGGAGATGCTGTACTCACCAACGAGGAGAACGTGCAGTCAGTGGCAATGTTCCTCCCATGAACAACACCAATTGAAAGCGATGATGAGCGAGGGATGTTTAGAAGCTTTTTGCGAGCTCATGCAAAATCGATTTAGGAGACTCGTGTTCAAATACAGAGGAGAAATGATAGCAATTCACGGGTTGTCACGTGACCAGCGAGTTCAAAGAGTTGGGACCACCGAAATTTAAGGGAAAGCCGAGATCCGATCATGGCGGAAACATGGGTCAAACAAATTACCAAGATATTTCATGTCTTGGGATGCGGAGAAACAGAAGGTTCCATTCGCCACCTTTATGTTCCGTGGCGGCGACTCATTGGTGGAGTGCATGAAGCGTATCCATCCAAACCGCTTTTCGGCGTATGTCTTGGGAGACGTTTGAAGCTATTTAATGACAAATACTTTCACGAAAGTGTTCGTCATATGAAGGAAGTGGAGTTCATCGATTAGAACAAAACAACATGGCGGTGTCTCAAATGCGAGGCAAAGTTTGCGAGTTATCGGTTTGCACCTCATTTGGTGGAGAATGAGGAACGTATGCGGATGTTTCTTAGAGGTTTGAAACCCGGCATACGTCAAGATCTCATTTCTCATAAATTTTCTCTTTATTCAGATGTTTGTAAATGAGGGCTCAATTATTAGAGCGAGATAACGAGTACTATCAATTGAGGACCACTGACCAGATCGTACCAAAGATAGCGATCAATGTAATAATGATAACCAAATGGAGAAAGAAACAACGCGGACAAAAATGGTTACCACTCTAGTGGTAATCATGGCCATGAAAATAGAAGAAGCGAGTGGGAGGAGATTTTAAAAAGAGGAGATTTAACAACGACCATGTGAAGATGACAGTGCCGGCAGCAACTGGTTCTAAGGGAGGAGAACGACCACCGGTCATATGCTACAAATGCGGAAAAGAGGGACATATCAGTCCAAACTGCCCACAACAGTTCAAGGTATGCTATAATTGTGGAAAGGAAGGACATATCGCTCGAGATTATACGATGAATGAAACCTAGTTTAGCGGGGACGGTGACTCAAAAATCGTCCCGGAAAAAGTCAAAGTCAACGATTCCGGAAGAAGCGTTTGTTGTGGATCGGGTCATAATGCGAGGAACCCAAACGAGGTGATCACGGGTAAGCTATTTATAAATTCTTGCGAAGTTTATACCTTACTTGATCTAAGTGCTACCCATTCATTTATCTCTCTGCTTGTGCTCAACGTTTAAACTTGACTCGGAGAAATTAGACTTTGACCTTATCTGTGGAAACTCCGTTAGGAGAAACTTTCATTATATCCACTTGTTTATAAATCTTGTTTGATTCAAGTTGGCACCATTACTTTACACCTTGACCTTTATCTCTCTTTAAAGATACTTGCTTTTGATGTGATTTTAGGGATTGATTGGTTAACTACTCATCATGCCAAAATTGATTGTTTTCGTAAGGTTGTTAGTTTTCATATTCCTAACCAACTTTGTTATGCAATTCAAGCAACTAAACCATTAAAATCGATCATTTGTCATATCTAATCATAAAGCTATTCGTTTATTAAAAAAGCGGATGTCAAGCTTTCTTAGCCCATGTTATGGATTTGAATAAAGACACGTCAAATTTGAATAATATTCTGTTGTTATTGACTTTCCCGACGTATTTCAAGAAGAACTTCCGGTCTACCCCGTAACGTGAAGTTGAATTCTTTATTGATCTTGAACTTTGGTACAAAGCCCATTTCTAAAACCCCATATCGAATGGCTCCTATTGAACTTCGGGGAGTTAAAGGTCCAACTACGAGAATTGTTGGACATCGGTTTCATTCGTCCTAGTACATCTCCTTGGGGTGCTCTGTTTTTGTTGTAAAGAAGAAAGACGGGAGTATGCGACTTTGTATTGACTATCGGGAATTGAACCATGTCACCATCAAGAATAGGTATCCTCTACCTCGTATTGATGACTTGTTTGACCAAATTCTGCAAGGGCACAATTCTTTTCAAAAATCGATCTTCGCTCGGATATCATCAAATGAAGATTAGAAACCGAGGATATTCCAAAGACGCCTTTAGAACTTGGTACGGGCATTATGAATTCTTAGTCATGTCTTTCGGACTAACTAATGCTCCTCGCTTTCATGGATATGATGAACCGAAGTATTCAAGGAATATTTGGATCAATTCGTTGTTGTCTTTATTGATGACATCCTCATATATTCCAAAAGCCGTGAAGATCATGAGCACCATTTGAAGTTGGTACTCCAAAGGCTTCGTGAAAACCAACTATATGCCAAATTGAAGAAATGCGAGTTACGGCTTGAGGAAGTAGCATTCCTTGGGCACGTGGTGTCGAAACATGGAGTATCTGTTGATCCGTGAAGATTGAAGCAATACAAGTTGGAGCAGCAAAGTCGGTGGTGAAAGTACGAGCTTTTGGGCTTAGTGGGTTATTATCGGAGATTAGTGGAAGGGTTTTCTCGAATCGCTACTCCATTAACTCAAATTAACTTCGGAAGGATACAAAATTCGTTTGGAGCGAAGAATGCGAGAAAAGTTTCCAAGAGCTTAAGAGGAGACTTATTTCTAACTGTTCTAACAATACCATCCGGTTCTGGATGGATTTGTTATCTACGATGATGCTTCGTGCAAAGGGTTAGGATGTGTTCTCATGCAACGTGGGAAAGTCATAGCTTATGCCTCGCGACAACTTAAAGAGTATGAGAGGAATTATCCTACTCATGATCTAGAGTTAGCGGCCCGATCGTTTTCGCTAAAAATATGGAGGCACTATCTATATGGGGAGAAAGTGGAGATATATTCGCACCATAAAAGCCTTAAATATTTCTTCACTCAAAAGAAACTCAACATGCGGCGACGACGTTGGCTCGAGCTATTGAAAGACTACGACCACACTATTCAATACCATCCCGGTAAAGCGAACGTGGTAGGTAGCGATTGAGTAGAAGATCATATGCGAACGAGTGCGTGCGATGATGTCAAGTATACGATAGAGCCAACTTTAATAGAAAAAGTTAAGGTTGCTCAAGCCACCGAGCCGGAAGATGATGCATATGAAGAAGAAAGTACAAGAAGGAGTCTATTAGGAGCGAGAATTGATGAAGAAGGAATACTTGAGTCCACTCTAGACTTTGTGTTCTAACGACTCGATTTGAAGTACAAGATTATGATGGAGGCACACAATCGCCATTTGCAATCCATCCTAGAAGTACTAAAATGTATCGTGATCTTCTTGACATACATTTTGGTGGAACAATATGAAGAGAGAGATTGCAAAGTTTATCTCGATGTGTTTAACTTGCTAACGTGTAAAGTGGAGCATCTTGTACCCTAAGGGTCCGTTGCAACCACTTGAGATTCCGGAATGGAAGTGGGAACACATTACTATGGATTTCGTTTACGGGTCTTCTTACGGTTTCTCAAGGCATCAATGCTATTTGGGTTATTGTTGATAGATTAACCAAGTCTGCTCATTTCTTGCCGATCACGGAGACTTATTCCTTGAGCGTCTTGCTAGTATGTGCGTGAATGAGATTGTGAGGTTGCATGGCATGCTGTATCCATAGTTTCGGATCGTGACCCAAGATTCACTTCAAGATTTTGGGTTAGCTTGCAAAAAGCTATGAAGCGCAGATTTGCGATTTAGTTAAACATACCATCCTCAAACAGATTTGGACAATCGAAAGGACTATTCAAACTCTTGAAGATCTATTAAGACTACGTGTCCTAGACTTCAAGGGTAGTTGGGATAAGTATTTACCATTGGTGGAATTCTCCTACAACAACGATTATCGAGCAAGTATAGGTGTGGCTCCATTTGAAGCATTATATGGATGAAAATGTCGTTCTCCAATATGTTGGGATGAGGTGGGTGAAGCAACATTGTTGGGACCCGAGTTAAATGCGTATGACTCACCGAAAAGATCCAAATGATTCGACAGCGTATACAAAACGGCACAAGATCGACAAAAGAGTTATGCGGATCTTCATCGAAAGGGCGTGGAATTTAATGTGGGGATCATGTATTGTTGCGAGTTGCTCCATGGAAGGAGTTACAAGATTTGGGAAGAGAGGAAAGCTAAATCCACGATTTATTGGTCCATTTCAAATTCTTGACCGAGTAGGAAATGTAGCCTATAGACTCGCGTTACCTCTCCTGAGTATATCTCGTGTTCATAATGTGTTTCACATATCTCATACTTAGTAAATATGTGAAAGACCCGAACCACGTTATAGAGTTAGAACAGGACGAGATAGGCCAAAGACTTAACGTATGAGGAGGTACTGTCAAGATTTTGGATAGGAAGGAGCATGTCCTACGCTGCAAGAAAGGTTATACCACAAGTTGAAGTTTTGTGGAGGAATCATGCTATAGAGGAAATGACACGGGAGTTGGAAAGCGGAAATGAAAGCAAGGTATCCTCACCTTTTCAAAACACCAGTATCGTCGTCGATTTCGAGGACGAAATTTCATAAGGAGGGAGGTTGTAAGACCCAAAATTTTTAAATAAAAGGAATTTCCTTTATTTATTATTTTGAAATAGTAAGGGTTGATTTGATTAATGTGGATAGTTAAGGGTTAAATATACAAATATTTCAAATTAAGCAAGTGGTTATAAAATATTCATTATCGTGGGGAATATTCGTTTGGTTGTGGAATATTAAATCGCTGTCGGGAATATTAAATGCGACGGTAGCGACCATGTGTGGGCCCCATAACGAAAAGTGATTGGATGAAGAAAGCGACAAATATAAGTTGTTTTTAAATAATGGCGTAGTTATTCTGAGTTATCTTTGTTAGAATACCCGTGGTTAAAACACACTAATACGCTGCGTTGTTGAGCAAGAGCACTTTCGGTATTGCACCAATTATTGATTCTTACGTGAAGAAGGCACTACTCAATAATGGTTACGATAATTCTTTATTCGATATTTTATTGAGTTAATAATTCTTTGCGTTGATATTTTATATTCTTGTTGTTTCAATAATTGTCATTACGAATTATCTTTCATTATCGAAAGCAATAATTCATATTATCTGAATAATATTATTAGATAACATTATTGGCAATGTCTAGAAAGTTACATCTAAGGAGAGGTTTGGTCACCTAATTGCGGCGCAGAAGAAGAAATTCTTATTGAAAGCCCCCTTCTTTCTGGGAACCGCACGGTTGTCAATATTGTGATTACGTAATATTATTTGTGAATAATTAATTATTGATTTATATGATGAGGAAAATATTGATTTTATGTGGATATAGATGGAGAAAATTTTTAAAATGACAATTGTTGAAAATTAATATTTTATCTTTTTCTGATAAAATAATTCATTTAAATATATTATTTTATTAATATATTAACGGTGATATTTTGACAACGAATGTGGGATATATGAGTATACGAGGAGGAAGAGTATTTTTGTTGCAATAAATGTTTAAAACATGTTAAACATGTCGGTGGACCCCATTTATTGACTGAAATTTGATTATAGCTTGTAAAATCACCTGTTTGTGGATTTTGGTCAATTTCTATTTGGAATTTGGAAAAACTTTCTTCTGCAAAGTTGTAGAGAATTGAATTTCCTATAAAAACTCGCGAGATTCGAATTTTCTGATGAAAGGACTATTTATTATGAATTATTGAAGTTTCAGAGTTCCAAAATAATTGATTTTTAGAAGTTTTAAATATTTATATTAACAAAAACGTTTTTTATATGTTGAGGGCATATTTAACATGTGTTAGGATGGCTGAATTCAGATTCATGGATGCGTAGGAAGATGTGGAAAATAAATAATATTAATTTATTAAATTTTACGCTTTGGTGTTCTAAGCATTTTCCTATAAATAGGTGCTTGGGTTAGAATTGAAAATCACACCGAAACCAAGTTTTCTCTCTCTATATTATCGAGCGTATTCTTGTGAGTATTTTGAGTATACTTTGAGTATTGCTATACTGATTGCAAGTCCAAGTCATAGCCTATATCCTGTGTTTAAATTAGAAATCTTGATCTTTCGAGGTAAGGGATATTATTTTTTTTGTAATGATATTATTTCTTCAATATCATTATCTTTGAAATGTTGATCTGAAGTTTTATCAAATTTGGAACTTTTTCATATCGGGTTACTATTCATGGGTTACTATTCATGAGTTACTATTCACGTGTTACTATTCATGAAGTTCTTATTCACGATTACTATTCACGAGTACTATTCATGAAGCGTGAAGATGTTTTTGTGGAATTTCTATCTTTTGGTGTCTGAGTTTACTATTCACGACTATTCACGATATCAACATATTATTCACGTATACGGCACTATTCATTAGAAAAATAAAATTTCTTCTTTTTTGTCCAAAAACATCTATTCGGATACTAACTAACTCGATTGTATCCATGTTTTGATCATTCTTGAATTTTACACCACTATGATTATTTTTTTGAGGTATTTTTGGGCGTGGATAAAACAAAGTCACGAATCCTTAATCCTTAATCCTTGTCATTTTGTTTCACTTTGGATTCGTTTCTTTAAAAATATTTTCATCATCCTCGGTCTTAAATGATGATATTATTGAATATCTTTGGCGTGTAGTGCAAAGATGAATGATTTCTGAAGAATATCTTTGGCTGTAGTGCAAAGATGAGCAGTGTTGAGATGAACATGATCGATTGATTAATATCTTTGGCACGTAGTGCAAAGATGAGCAGTGTTTAAATGAACATGACCAACCGATGAATATCTTTGGCCCAGTAGTGCAAAGATGAATATTTGATTCGGTGTATATATTGATTGATGTTACGAGGATAAAATATTGATGATGGACTTATTAAATTCATAGATTATAGTAGATTTCATTCTCTACGTAACTCTTCTATGAATTATTATTTTCATGCGAATATTGATCCGAAACTTGTTTGTCTATTGTATTCTATCGATTTTTCCCTGTTGAAGACTAACGATAATTTGTTGTATATTATCTTAGTCATAATATTCTTTATTGGGCTAGTTGAGCTCACCCTTTTCCTTTTTTTGTCCATTTTTCTCGGGAGGCGAGAATTTAGCGAAATGCACGAAGCCTGGGGTATGGAATGAAGGTTTTAGAAAGGATTGTTTAGTAGTCCTCACCATTTTGTAAAATAATGTATCAATAAATGTGATGAGGATTTATTTGAGTATAGATATTGTCTGAAGATAATATTTGTTTTCAAACTCACGCTTTCTTGTTGTAATAATAAAGTTGTAGTTGTTTACGTACCATGTATTTGGCGACTCAGAATGGGTGTTGTGTATACCTATTTTGGGGGCGTCACAACTCCTCTTATTTATAGATGTGGGCAACCCACCTTAACAATTAAGGAATTGAGTTTTAATTAATTAATTCTTTTAATTAATTAAGCTCCCTAATCTTATTAGGGATAATTAATTAAACTCCTTTAACTAATTTTCCTTCCTAATCCAATTAGGAATAAATGAGAGTACTTATATTAAATTAATTCCTAAACTCTTTTAGAAATTAAAATAATAATAATTGTAATAATATTAATAAGACTCCTCTTATTAATTTATATTTAATATTCTAAAATATTAAATAATAAATATTAAGCTATTTAATTTATTCTATCACCATAGATTAAATTAAATATACTTAACATATTATTACGATTATGCCATTAACTTCTTAAATAATTATTCTTCCTTTTATGGTGTGACCCTTTAGGTTCTCCATATTAAACCTAGTTATGAATAAATCAATTAGAACAATTCTAATCTTATTTAAATAAATAAATTAAACAATTAATTTATTTAAATAAATAATATTTATTCTACAATAGGGATAAGCCTCCCTAGCGATCAACGACTTTCCGGATAATATAGATTTCAACATTAATCATTAAAGAACCTTTGAGTAAATAGTTACTGCACAATTCAATCTTTCCACCATACAATGTCCCAATTAAATATAAGACATGGAATTCTCACAAGTCTTATTTTATTTAATTATATGTATTTTCGATCCTTAAATGCACAACTCCAAATAATGCAAATTAGAAACTCCTTTCTAATTTCATTCTCCGCCTTAACCAAGAGACTCTTGGGTTGTCATTTATCGAATCACATAGGACATTTCTTTATTTTATTAGAGTGGTAGATTCTTTATTGATCATACATTATCTCCATGTATAACTTATTATACCCAAGCATACCCTTTGATATACCCTAAGGATCTTAAGGAATAAGTCAAAGTATAACTCATCATACACAAGATACTATGATGATCTCAAGTCCAAGGATTACTTGTACTACTATCACTACGAGAATTCCTATTGACGAAAAGAAATAAAACTCCATTAGGTATTCCTTAGCGAGCCAAGTTCAAAGAACTTATTCTCTAATAAGCACCTACATACTTGCTTTAGTGTCTCCACACAAATGATCATGAGATCAATCATTCTCATCCAACGAGCAAGCAACGTATGTACCAATCTATCCGGATTCACTAATCCCCAATTTAGTAATCCAATGATTGGGAACTATTTTAGTTTTAAGCTTTCTAAGAATTTAGATCTCATTAGAATGATCATCATCATTATTCTAAAAGCATTGCTTAAAACTATGGGTTTATCACATATTATAAAACAAACATCATGTAGATAATTAAAAGCCTTTAATAAATTAATACTTTTTATTAATAAATGAATAAGATTGTTACAAAGTATATGCTTTATCATCAAACATGATTGGCTTGTGTGCATACTACTTTCAATCTCCCACTTGCACTAAAGCCAATCGTCATGGTATCTTATACTCTTCTTCTCTAAGTGACGATTATCCTGCTGTTGGATAAGCTTTAGTTAATGGATATGTAATGTTGTTCATGAGAGTCCACTATCTCTATAGTGATTTCCCATCTTTCAATGATTATTATAATCAAATGAAAGTGCCACAACACATGTTTAGATCCAAGATGAGACTTAGGAACTATTCCTAGTTACGAATGAACTTTTAATCCAAACAATCAACTTGCGACTTCATTTATAGCTATATACTTTGTCTTTATCACTAAACCAAAGAACTCTTTCTTTGTTTGGAACCTTTCCAATTCAACGCACTAATCGCTCAAAGTAACCCTTTTACCTTAAAGTGGATTTTCGTCATCTTGTCTCATCTAAAAACTTGAGTCCGTTAAACCCTCTAGTTTTAATTTAGACCCACCATGAATATGATCACATCCTTAGTGCTTAGGTTAAGCACTTTAAGATGTTTTTCAGCGACTCATAGTGAACTTCTCCGAATATGACCGATCAACATCAGGTCTCGTACATTTCATTGCATACATGATTGTCACTCATGCAATCTCTCTTCATTGGAGTCTATGGGGACTATTAAGAGAGATACACTCCATGGCTCATCAACATGAGAGATCTCTTGGAGTTTGCCATGTTAAACGACTTTAGCATCAAATGAATATACGTTCCTTGGGTTAAGTCGAGCATCCTCTTAAATCTATCTATATAGATTTATATCCCCAATTAAGATACTCTTCCAAACCATTCATGGAGGAATATTTAGACAACTTTATCATTACTGATTGTAGCATTAGTATGTTATTCCTTATCCGTAGTATATCAACATATAGTACTAGGAATGTCACGATGCTCCCACCGACCCTTTTGTACACACTAGAAGTCTTACCTCATCGAATGTAACTCTGGATCATCATCTTCTATGATGTGTACCTCATCATCATCATCCATGATGAATCCATACCTCCAGTATCTTTGGTACTATTCCGCATTTACGATTCGGTTGTTGTGGTACAATAGAATTCATCTATAGGTTCCTCTTATTTGACTTATAGTATTTTGTGGTTCTTGAACTCTTCAAGATCTATTATCCTCCCACTAGCCCCTTTAATGATAAACACCTTTATCTTAGAAGGCAGCGTGTTTCGTAACAAACACCTTTTGCTAAGTAGAATTATAGAACATATACCCTAAACTTACTTTTGGGATGTCCCACAAATTGTACTTGTCAAATCTTGTCCCAAGCTTATCCTTTGAAACCGTTTCACATAAGTTGGACAACCCCTTATCTTAACATACTTAAGATTAGGAATCCTCCCCATCCATAACTTTTATGGAGTCTTGGGGCGGATTTTGAGGTTACCATTTTCGTGAGATATCATGCCCATTTCTAGGACATGACCCTGAAGAATCTTTGGAATGTCGGTAAAATCATTATGGACCGCACCATGTCCAACAAGGTACGATTTTTCCTTTAGATACATCAATCAATTATTACAGTGTCGGGATGTGTCCATTATGAGAAAACCATTTGAGATGATCTAAAAACTTATTGCACAAGTATTTATTCCTTGATCTAATCAAAGAATCTTAATACTTTGCCAATTTGTTTCACTTCTGAATTGTTTGAACCTTTCAAATAATTCATACTTGTATTTCAGTAAATACACACATTCAACTCTTTGAATGATCATCTCCTTTTCTTATACTAATTTGTTCAATATGCAAAATTATTTTCATGTAAGTCAAGTATACAAAATTTATTAAGTAATATTCCAGTTCTATACAAAACATTATTATTATAAATAGAACAACAATTTGTTCTTAATTATAATACCAAAGATTTCATTGTCCAACAATAAAATGGAAATAATATTTTTAACAAGAACTGGAATACAATAACAACTTATTAACTTAATAGATTTTCTCGTAGGTATTGCTAAACTATAAGTTTCTATAGTTAATGCGGCAACCTTTGCTTCATTTTCCACACATAGAATTACTTATATTTGTTTAGCTTTCTACTTCTGCTTGGTCCCTTCATAAATCTATATTTATGATAACCAAAATCGGTATCCAATACCCAAGTAGAACCTTGACTTAAAGAAAAAATTATTTCAATCATGAACAAAAACTGTATTTGTAACCGAAACTTCACTAAGCTTCTTTGGTTAGCCTCTGCAAGATGCTTCTCGCAGTTTCTTTCCAGTGTCCAGGCTTATTGCAGTGGAAGCAAACTCCTTTGCTATCCGTATCAGTTTTGTTCTTATTGTCCTTTGTTTATGCCTTTCTATTTACCTTCTTTGAATCGTTCTTCTTTTGTAAGATCCTTTGGCCCCTACCAAGAAGACTTGATCTTTCTTGGTTGGAAAGTGACTCTCAACATTTTTCAATATGTTAAGCAAATCAAAATGGTGATATCTAGCTTGTTCATATGAAAAATTCACAACAATTGTGAAAGGAGTTCGGGAATGAGTGCAAGATCAAATCTTGGCTCAACTCTCCATCCATGACAAAACCAAATTGTCTTAATTGATCAATCAAATTGATAATGTTAAGAACTTTTTCTGCATCTTTATAGTGCCATTGGTCATTCTAGATCGGAAGAGCTCCTTAGATATCTCGATATCTATCATCTCTACTTTCCTCACCATCAACTACTTGATGTGCGGGAGTATAGTAGAAGTATCCATAGTTTCAGTGACTCAAGCTCTCGTTACTCATGGATGCGAGCATGATGCATTGAGCCAATCGTCATCATCTTGCCACTTTTTAAAAAGTAGCAATGTCTTCCTCGGAGGCATTATTCGCAACCATTCTTGAGGATAGGCGTATTAAGGACATAAGATAGCTTTTCAAATTTATGAGAACTATTCTCAAATTCCTTAACCAATCCGTTTAATTGATGCAGTTAATTTAGCATCTAATATGCTTCGCAGATGATAGTAATTTTAGACATTGTAAAATTACAGTAAATGAATTTGTAATTAACAACATTTTAACATACATTCTTTTATTAATTACCAAAATAATTTAGGTCTTATTTTAAATTGGTATCTCCCACTATTTTCTTCAAACTATATTACCTCACTTATATAGTTCGCAAAATCTAATTAAAGATTTGCTAGTGAGAATAAGGATCCCATTTCAAATGTATATAGCCTTGTGGTGACACAACAAACTATATATAAATAAATAGGTAGACAACTTTTGTCAATTACATCAACTATCTGCAACTCCTTGTATTTTGCCTCTTAGATTATTTTGATCAAGTGGTGGCACATCCGAATCAAAATTATCCAAGTTAAGTCCGACCTAGCACTCCATATATTCAAAAAAGAAAATATCATCCTTGTGGTGACACAACAAAACAATATTGTTCAATTTTCTTTATAAGCATCAAATGTGATAAATTAACATCTTAAATACTTAATACTTGCCTTGTGGTGACACAACAAACTCATATTAAATATTTAATACTCTATTAATTTTATCATGCTAGAAAGCGACGTTCGATATTCCAAATATCTTTGAACGCTAGACTTAATATAAAAAAATTGAGGGTTTATTATTAATTATCTCATCTTGTTTAGCGGCATTTACATATATATATAAAAATACGCGTCGTATTAATAAACATGCGAAGCATGTTTGTATAATATATAATATATATATAATAGCATGCACATATAGAATACTATATTCTACTCGGATTGATTATGGACTTTTATTCTAGTTTGGTTCACTTTAGAGCCACCAAGTGAACCAAAAGGTCAAACCCTAGGGGTGCAAGAAATAATATTTAAATATAACTATTACATTTAAACCCTGCTCTATTACAAATCTGGTCTTCAAGCTTCTTGTCCCTTGATCTCCAATTTTTCAAAATAATTCTAATTATTCCTATTACAAAACTATTTAAAATAAATAGAAACCTTGATCGTGAAGTCAAGGGAAGTATACATAGGAGGAGATAGAATTTATATTAAGAAAAATTAGAGAAGACGAAAATGAGACCCCATTTAATAAAACCCATACATTCATGCATCCAACTAAAATAAAATCCAATCAGTTAATTCGATAGTCCATAATCAATCCCATTTATTATCATACACATCACCATATGCATCAATAAATAACATTCATCTCATGAATAATAAACATTTAATATATATATATTGATATCATTTAATGGGCAAATTTAGTTAGTATAAAATCTAATTTTGAATCAAAATAAACTCCTTTATTTTAATCCAAATTTAAATCAAAATAAAATTATTTTATTTTAATTTATCCAATTTTGAATAAAATAAACTATTTTATTTTAATCAAAATCTTTAATCAAAATAAACTCCTTTATTTTAATTAATTATGGAATCCAATTCCATATATATATATAAAATAAAAAATCTTTAATTAAAATAAACTCTTTTATTTTAATTAATTATGGAATCCAATTCCATGTAAAAAAAAAAACTTTTATTAAAGGAAACACGGATATTCTTTCCTATTCACAAATAAACTCCTTTATTTTGAATAATATGAAATCTTATTTCATATCTAAATAAACTCCTTTATTTAAGGAAATTAGGATTCTCTTTCCTATCTAAATAAACTCCTTTATTTAAGGAAACATATAATCCAATTTCAACTCCAATTAGTTATCATGGAATCCAATTCCAACTCTAATTAGTTAGCATGAAATTTAATTTTAAAATTAAAATAAACCTTTTATTTTAAGATTAAAATAAACCTTTTATTTTAAAATTAAAATAAACTTTTATTTTAAGATTAAAATAATTATATATATATATATAATATTCAATTTTAAAATTAAAATAAACTCTTTTATTTCAATATTAAAATAAACCTTTTATTTTAAGATTAAAATAAACTTTTATTTTAATTATAAAATTATTAAAATATATATTATACTTATATATATAAATGTTACGGTATATATATATATATATATATATATATATATATATTACGGTATAATATACATATATATTATAAAAACATGGTTTTTCAAAAAAACTTGTTTTCCGTAACATGGCTGCTAGCTCAAAAAACATGGTATTTAGTTTTCCTTGGTTTGCGTGCCAGCATTGAATAACAAAAAAAAACGGCAAGCTTCATGCCCTTTTTTTTTTATTTTTTTTTATTATTATTAAATTTTATACAATAAAATTATGCCCAATTAAATTGTTCAAAACACATATCAATATACATATCAAATTAAAATAATTAATAATTCGCATAAAGGTTTGGCTCACGATGCCACCAAGTAGGTTTTGTAATATTCATATGCTTGAATCAAATTGCATAAAAGTGCGGAAGCGTGTAAAATCAGAGTTTAAAAAATTTACAAACCATATACCCGGATCACCCTTTATGCACAATTATTAACTAAACGAAAAGATAAAGAACGAATCATACCCTTGAAGATCGAGCTTCCTCAGGTACAAGTTCACCTCCAAATCCTTTCGCGTTCAATCTTGAATCCACCGGGTTTGGTTCCTTCCTTTGATCAACGTTAGTCACCCATGTGTTTGGCCTCTGAGGTGATCCACGAGGAAGAATAAAATTCAAGAAAATGGGTGTTATGGCTAACCCTAGTTTTCTATCTCTACATAGAAAGGGCATACTCCCAACAACTTGGAATTATTACGTACTTTGTTAAAGTCAACAACCCATGCCACCCATAATAAGACTCCTCTTATTTATAGATGTGGGCAACCCACCTTAACAATTAAGGAATTGGGTTTTAATTAATTAATTCTTTTAATTAATTAAGCTCCCTAATCTTATTAGGGATAATTAATTAAACTCCTTTAACTAATTTTCCTTCCTAATCCAATTAGGAATAAATGAGAGTACTTATATTAAATTAATTCCTAAACTCTTTTAGAAATTAAAATAATAATAATTGTAATAATATTAATAAGACTCCTCTTATTAATTTATATTTAATATTCCTAAAATATTAAATAATAAATATTAAGCTATTTAATTTATTCTATCACCATAGATTAAATTAAATATACTTAACATATTATTACGATTATGCCATTAACTTCTTAAATAATTATTCTTCCTTTTATGGTGTGACCCTTTAGGTTCTCCATATTAAACCTAGGTTGTGAATAAATCAATTAGAACAATTCTAATCTTATTTAAATAAATAAATTAAACAATTAATTTATTTAAATAAATAATATTTATTCTACAATAGGGATAAGCCTCTCTAGCGATCAACGACTTTCCGGATAATATAGATTTCAACATTAATCATTAAAGAACCTTTGAGTAAATAGTTACTGACAATTCAATCCTTCCACCATACAATGTCCCAATTAAATATAAGACATGGAATTACTTGTCAAAGTCTTATTTTATTTAATTATATGTATTTCAATCCTTAAATGCACTGACTCCAAATAATGCAAATTAGAAACTCCTTTCTAATTTCATTCTGCGCCTTAACCCAAGGACTCTTTGGGTTGTCATTTATCGAATCACATAGGACATTTCTCTTCTTTTATTAGAAGTGGTAGATTCTTTATTGATCATACATTATCTCCATGTACAACTTATTATACCCAAGCATACCCTTTGATATACCCTAAGGGTCTTAAGGAATAAATCAAAGTATAACTCATTATACACAAGATACTATGATGATCTCAAGTCCAAGGATTACTTGTCTTACTATCACTACAGAATTCCTATTGACAGAGCAAATAAAAAACTCCATTAGGTATTCCTTAGCGAGCCACGTTCGATGAACTTATTCTCTAATAAGCACCTACATACTTGCTTTAGTGTCTCCACACAAAAATGATCATGAGATCAATCATCCTCATCCAATGAAGCAAGCAACGTATGTACCAATCTATCCGGATTCACTAATCCCCAATTTAGTAATCCAATGATTGGGAACTATTTTAGTTTTAAGCTTTCTAAGAATTTAGATCTCATTAGAATGATCATCATCATTATTCTAAAAGCATTGCTTAAAACTATGGGTTTATCACATATTATAAAACAGCATCATGTAGATAATTAAAAGCCTTTAATAAATTAATACTTTTTATTAATAAATGAATAAGATTGTTACAAAGTATATGCTTTATCATCAAACATGATTGGCTTGTGTGCATACTACTTTCATTTATATTTTAAACTTGTTCTTAGATAGTGATTAAAACTTAGCGGAATTAGTATTTGTTTTAATCTTCTTAACCAAGCAATGGAGTTATGAGCGAGTAAGGCAGTTATAGCATATATAGCAGTTATAGTAGATATAGCAATTATAGCAGATATAGATGACACAGTTGTTTTTAAGTGGTTCAGAGCACTCAAAGCTCCTAGTCCACTCTTCTACTCAACGAGTAGGATATCCACTAAGGATGTCTTTTACTATCTTCTGAATCACACAGATTCCTTCTAGACCAGCAGTCTAGGAACTTCTCTAGTTCACTCTTGAACTCTTCAAGTCCAGCAGACTTGGCTTTCTTATAGTTCACTACGAACTCTTCAAGTCCAGCAAACTTGGTACTCTTCTTCAGTTGATTGATGGTCTTTGTTGTTGCGTTCTGAAGGTTGCTACTCAGTTTGCTGTGTAAGCACTAGTTCATTAAGAACTGAGTAGCCGAGCAAGCTTTTTAATATCTCAGATCGTAGAGTTGAGCCTTAGAGAATTCTTCACGTTGAATGTTTGATTGCTTGCTTATTCTTCTCTCTCATCTATCTGATCTGTATATATGTGATGTTGAAAACTATCCGTTGGATCCATCCGTTGTGGCATTAAATGCTTCCGAACTTTACGTCTTTGCGATGGAGACATTTCGCACATCTCTGAATTCGCATTACGGCTCATCGACACTTGCAGTCGCTTTCTCACCTACCACCTGAAAAGGTGTTTTGTCCCTCTTATCCATAGTACTATCCTTAGCTTCTTTACTACGCTTCTTTGTTGCATACTAAGGATATTTCATATATTCTGGGACTGATGAGCACTGCAGCATCTGGGATCCATTCCTCGTATGTTGAATTAACAACTCATGAGGCTTGACGTTTTCTGACATGAGACAGACGATGCTCTACGATTGGATCGTGATGTTCTACGGTTAAGATCGTAGTGGCTTTGACTTGCATACTACGATGCTATCAGTCGAGAACACTATGATTTCTCTTAAACTTTCATGCACTACAATCTTCTTTTGCTCGTGTTATTGACTCTACGTTCCCGAGACACTATGATCGTTGACTTATAAACTTCACGTTTCCTTCAGCACACTATGATCGTGGAGTTAGCTTGGTGAACGTTGGGACCACTCTACGATTTCCGAAGAGTCCCCTTTCAAGGCAGGCACACTACGATCTTCAGGCTCTACGTTTTCTGCCTTGACTTCTGCAATGTTGATCAGATTGATGTACTACGATTTCTTCAAGACTAATCTATTACATCTCAAGATCAACCTAACAGTTTTGATCTTTCTATCTATATATTCTAGAACAGAATGATACACGTTGAAAGCTTAGATCAACCTAACAATTTTGATCTATCACTAAGTCCTTGTACATATATTCTTTAAAGGACCTTACAAATAATCATGAACACATGCATTTAAAACATCAAATCATAATATGCATTCTCCCAACAATCTCCCCCTATTTGATGTTGACATAACCAAGAAGATTTGTTGTCATGATTATTAGTGACTAGATGCATTTGCAGGAATTTAAACATGATTTAGTATTTCAGTGAGCAGCTGAAATTTCTAGAGAATAAGTATGAATTTATTGATGATAAGAAGATATTACAATATAGCATTACATCAATAAAACATTAAACTCTTAACTTACCTCTGTTTTCTTGGTCTCTTGTGTGGAGGTGGATTTGCATACTCCTCAGCCCTTCTCTTCCTTTGAGCTTCCTCATTTCTTGCTAACTCTTCCAGCTCACTTAGACTTAGAACTTGATTCTCTTTATGTTTGCACATGAATGCAGGATCTCTAGTTGGCATTCGGATGCGTACAGTAGTCACGTCTTGCGAGCTAGGAGTTGGCTCCTGATGACTCAGAGGAATAGCTGATACAATTTCCTGCTGACCAGATCGTTGAGTCTGATGATGTGATTGTCTTGTAGGAGGGCTTCCCCTTTCTTGAATTGCATGACCTCTTCTGCCTCTGCCTTGGCTTCCTTGATCTCCTTTTCCTTTCTTATTTTCCCCCTTTATGTCAAAGATCATCGAGGGTTCAATATCTACAGCAGATGACTTCTATTTACTCCTTGGACAAGCTCATTGAGTTGGCTTTGAGTTTGAGCAATGTCCTCCCTATTCTCCTTGATCTGTTTTTCAGCTCTAGCTTCTTTGTTTTGAAGGACTGTCAGAATCGTATCATTATGCTTCTCCTGATTGACATAAGATTTCTGGAAGTCATAAACAGAAGCTTTCAGGTTGAGAATATTGTCTAACATAATTTGATGTTGACGATCTTGGTTTTTCTGTATCTCAAGCATAGCCTCTCTTTTGTTTAAAGAACTCGAAATGGATCTCATCTCTGTCTGACATACTCATCAGAATTTCTTTGATAATTTCCCTTAGCTTCGTAGTGAGCTCTGTAAGACCCCGAATTTTATGAAATAAAAGTATTCAATTTTTTAATTACTATTCATGAGAGTTACTTATTCACGAAGTTACTTATTCATGAGTTACTATTCACGAAGTTCTTATTCATGAGTTACTATTCACGAGTTACTATTCACGAGTACTATTCATGAAGCATGATAATTTTTTTTTCGTGAAGGCATTACTCAATAATTGTTACGATAATTATTGTTCAATATTTTATTTTATTGATTTAATAATTGCTACGTTGATATTTTATATTATTGTTGTTTCAATAATTGTCACTAACGCATATTTTCCATTATCTAACAATAATTCATATTATTTGAATAATATTATTGGATAACATTATTATTGGCAATGCCTAGAAAGTTCTGTCTAAGGAGAGGTTTGGTCACCTAATTGCTTGCCAAGATAAGGAAAAATTCTTATTGGAAAGCCCCTCTTTCCAGGAACCGCTGCTTGGTTGTTAATATTGTGATTATGTAATATTATTTGTGAATAATTAATTATTGATTTTTATGATGAGAAAATATTTATTTTATGTGGATATAGATGGAGAAAATTTTTAAAGTGACAATTGTTGAAAATTAATATTTTATCTTTTTCTCGATAAAATAATTCATTTAAATATATTATTTTAATAATATAATAATGGTGATATTTTTACGATGAATGTGGAATATATGAGTATATGAGGAGGAAGAATATTTTTGTTACAATAAATGTTTAAAACATGTTAAACATGTCGGTGGACCCCATTTCTTGACCGAAATTTGATTATAGATCGTAAAATCGTCTGCTTGTGGATTTCTGGTCAATTTACATTTTGGAATTTGGAAAACTTTCTTACGCAAAGTTGTAGAGAATTGAATTTCCTATAAAAACACGCGAGATTCGAATTTTTTTGATAAATGGGCTATTTATTATGAATTATTGAAGTTTTGAAGCTCGAAATAATTGATTTTGGAAGTTTAAAATAATTTAAATAACAAAAACGTTTTTGTGCAAGTCTTGTGAGGTGGGCTGTTTGGTGGCTGAGGTTTTGAAGCAAAATAAGTGTGCTTTGGAATAAAAATAATATATATTAATATTTTATTAAATTTTACTGCTTTGGTGTTCTAAGCATTTTCCTATAAATAGGGTCTTGGGTTAGAATTGAAAATCACACCGAAACTCAAGTTTTCTCTCTCTATATTATCGAAGCGTATTCTTGTGAGTATTTTGAGTATACTTTGAGTGTTGCTATACTGTTGCAAGTTCGATTCAAATAATTATTCTAATTAAAAGTACCTCTTTTTTGAGGTAAGGATAGTATAGGGATTTTAAGGGTTATGATGTTTTTAGTTTCGAAATTTTTTGAACCTTCAAAATTCTGGAAAAATTTGAAATGATATTTTGATGAGTTTTAGTAGATTGTGTCCAAAATGGTGATTTTTGGATGTATAGATTAGGAGTTATGGATTTTATGAGAAAAGACTATTTTAAAAGTAACTATTTATAACTCCTTGTGGTTAACTCCAAAATTGATGAAATTTTTATTGGGAGTACATCTATATAATATCAGTATACTGTGTAAAATTTCAAATTTTTGGATAAAAGTATAATTTATGATAAATGTTTAAATATTCGGTGGTTTTGGCCATATGAAAAATAGTAAATGAATTTTAAAATTTTGAGAAAATATATGTTCAATATGGGACTATGTTATGCTAAATCCCAGAAAAGAAATATTTTTGGAACTGATTTGGTATTTTTCATGAAAATATTCTAGTTATGAGTAAATGAATTAAATATGTTATGTGAAGTAAGAAAATTGGAAAATATGATTTTATGGCTTGAGAATCATATATGAGGTATATGCAGATTTTTTATGAGGGTTTTGGTTATTGGTGATGAAATCTTATGAGTTTGGCATTTTATGATGATTAAATGCATTAATTAGTAAAGTGTAAACAATTTAATTAAATTGTTTATAAGTTTTAGAAATGATTAAAATATTATTGTAATATTAATAATATTAGATTATGAGATTTCTAAGTGATTTATAACATTTGGATTAAGGTGTTATAAATATGGATATGAATTTTATTATGAAACTTTATCTTTTCGTGTTGAGGAGTTCTTATGCACGATACTACGGTCTTATGTCACGAATACGAAGTACTTATTCACGACAAATTGGTTTCTTCTTCCGACCAAATTATCGTTGATTTATGAATCTTACTCTTGAAATTAAAACCATATTTTGATTATATTATTTTTATATAACATTCTTATAACCCTAATGATAATATTTCTCTTTGACTTGAGTGTAAAGATGGGTAGATTATTGGTATGATCGTGACTATAGGTTCTCTTTGGCCAAGATGGTGCAAAAGTTGAATTGTTGACCGGTATGATCATGACCATTGAATTTACAATTGAATATTTTTAGCTTAAGTGCAAAAGGTGAATTGATCAACATGGTTATAATTATTGTTATATAACTTCAAAATGATTATGTATTTCTTTGATATATGAATATCTTTTGCTCGTAATGCAAAGATGACTGTTGTTAAAATATCTTTGCTTTGTAGTGCAAAGATGAATTATTGATGAATATCTTTGGCTCGTAATGCAAAGATGACATTGTTGTTGAATATCTTTACCAGTGGCAAAGATGAATTATTGATGAATATCTTTGTAAATGATGATGACTGTTGATGAATATCTTTGGCTCGATGAACTGTTGATGAATATCTTTGAATTTATTAAGATGATTTATTAGTATGATTATGAGCGAGGCGTGATTTTGGTATAACCATGATATTTGATGTTTCGGTAAAGACAGTGATAAAAATTATCTTTGTCACCGGATGAGAAGAGGAATTTAGAATCACAATTATGATTATGAGTTATTCATATGATTGTGGAAAGGAACTGCTGATTGATGTTACGAGGGATAAAATATTGTTAGTGGACTTTTAACGTGGAGAAGACAATAGACTTTATAGTCTATTTAACTCTTTTAATGGATTGCTTCGTTCCGCAACAACTATGGTTGAAAAGTTTTATCATCTACCATATGTTCTAAATCTACGATTTATTATTGATGAAGACTATTGATAATTTATGTATCTTTAGTTATAATATTCTTTCTTCGAGCTAGTTGTGCTCACCCTTTTGTTTCACAATTCCTTTCGTGTAATAAAAGTGTAGGCTTGGGTTGAGCGGGATAACAAGGGAATAGAGCGGTGGTCTATAGTTGTTGAGGTTCTCCCTAAAGAGGTGAAAGCGAACCCAACTTTGGAAGGGTGTTTTGTCACTATCATACAAGATGTCTAATGACATACAAACTCGTGTTATCATAAGACATGGTTGTGCTCATCCACTTCTTGAGTATATTTACAAGCACTACTATATAATCTTGGTGTTTGTTTGGAGTATAATACCCAATTAGAGACAAGTGGAGATAATGATATGTCGAGAAAGACTCACCATTGGGAAGAATATGATAGTAATCTTCTCATTTTTCTTTTCGGGTCTATTGGGTCAACCAAGATAATTACGTGGCCATATGATATCTACCATAACCTAAAAGCATGGCCTCCCATGAATGAAGGTTTCCTTGAGCACTTCCCAAAGATTCTAATTTCTAAAACAGCGGTTTTGACTATACCTTTATGTAAGGTGTCATTGTGACGTACTCGATTGGTATATAGTTGTATCCAAACTCACAAAGATATGTGTTGTTGTATTTTGCACGACAATTGTTGTAATAAAGTTGTAGTTGTTTTCCGTACCATATATTTGGCGACTCAGAATGGGTTGGATGGAATGGACCTATTTTGGGGTCGTTACAAGCTCAGTATTCATTGTACTAGGGAATTTGTTTGTAGCTTATATCATTTGATTCAGTCGGATGTTCAGAAGGTCAGAGTGAGATTCCAGGCTTGCTTTGATGGACTTGATCATTTGCTCAGAAGTTTCTTTCAGATCATCCTTGGTAGGCAGGCTGGGGAAAGTATCAGTTGATTGAGGATTGTCCATTTGAGGGGTTCTTGGTGGAGATTGAGCTTGCAAGTTGTACAAAGCAAGATCAAGACTGAAATAGTCGTGCGATGAGGAGGATGGTATATCAGTTGGAGGAGCTTGGGTTTGGACATTTGGGATTGGTGACTCTACGATTTCAATGTTTGACTCTACGATTTGGCTTGAGTCTAGAATCGTAGAGTTGGTTATTTGAGGGAGCAGGGTAAGGTTGATTTCTTCTGGTTCTTCAGTTACAGAATTTTGGGATTCTGCAACTGAAAACTGATTTAATGGGTTAAGAATCATTTCCAGCCATTTAGGAAATTCATAGAATTGGCTAAACGAAGATGATGGCAGGTGATTAACTCTAAAGCTTGTAGGGATAGTCAATACCTCAGGTTTGGCATTTGATGAGGAATGGTCTGTAATCGCCTTTTTGCGAAGATGACTTCCCACAAATCAAGTGAGCGAGCTGTGATTCTTTGGATATTCTTTGAAGCTCCGAACATGTGGTCCCATGATTTCGAAATTTGAGCTCGATGGTATGCCATCATGGGTAGAAAAGAGAATATCCGATTGTAAAGATAGCTTCTATATCCATCCTTGCCTCTCATAAATGATTTGTAGGTCATCATCATCTTCTTCCTCTTCACTATCTCCATTTGAGGATTCCATTATCTCAATGGCCTCTGAAATGTTTGGCATTGGTTCATCTCCATCTTGAACAAGGACATCTTCTTCAGCTATTGGGATATTGTGAGGCTCCCCCTCAATATGATCATCTTCTTGGAGGTTTAAAAACTCCCCCTCAGCTGGTACATCTTCTTCTATGTTCAAAAAGTCCCTTTTAGCTAGAACCTCTTCTTCATCAGTAGGCTTCTCCCCCTCAGCTGGTGTATACTATATCATGAGAATTTCAGAGTTCTCCCCCTCAGCTGGAGGATTTTTCTCTTCGGTTGCTTGGGGCAGTTCTACTTTTGCAGCCATGCTCTTGGCTTCCTTCTTCAGTACTTTCTCATTCTCAAGAATATACTTCTTGACCAAATTTCTCTCTTTGCTTTCTTTGGTTTTAGTCACCACTTCTGGACTCTCTTGAGTCTTTGTTTTGCCTCGTTGATCAGCCACTTTCCTTGAAACAACTTCCTCCATTTCTGCCACACTTGGCTTTGCTTTTGAGAACAAGCACGAGTCTCTACGATCGAAGACACTTGTTGGTCTTTTGGACTTATGACCAGTCTTGTTCTTCTTTACGATTTGTGAAATGGTGGCTTGATCTTCTTCAGCTTCTTCTTGCTTTTGGATCTTCCTTAGCCTCCTTAGAGGCTCTATGTTAGAGGACTCTGCAGGAATATTAGTTGTTGATCCTTGAGGCTCTTCAACTTGTCTTGCTCTCAGCTTCCTTTTGTCCTTGCTTTTTCTGGCAAGGGTAGAGGGTTCTCCCTTGTCTCGCTTCTCCTTCTTCTTCAACTTCTCGACAACAGACATTCCTCCTTGAAAGCTTTGCTTTCTTTTTTCCTCGATCTCCCACTTGACTCTGTCATCATTCGAACGAACTTCAGCGGGGTTCTTTCCGGCTTTTGAACAACTGCTTTGTGTCATTCTTCTTCGTTTGGGTTGATGGTTTCTCCTTCATTATCCCCAATTTTGTCACCCAATGCAGATTGCGAATGATGCTAATGAACCTCCCATACAACATCTTTGGGGTGCTCTTTGATTTCTTCGAGCTTACGATCTACTTGCATCCATCCATTCGAGCAATCATGTTTTATAGTTGAGTTGAGTTCCATATACTATAGTCATCATGAGCTTAAGTGAGCCTCATTTATCGAGTCATGACCGAGCTCTTGCAGTAGATGCATTTCCCAATAATGTCGACCAAAATTCATACCTCCGAGGAAACTCCTTCTTTTGTAGCCTTTCACGAGGGGTTCTTCTTGTGATGCATCTTCTTCATCCCTCTTGAAATCTTATGCTATCTAGAAATGGATGCCCCACATTCTTGAAACCTAGGGCCGATTAACGCCTTCTTCCCCTAGCTTTATTTCAACTCCTCTAACTCGTGTGGTGATGGTGTTGTTTTTTTCGACACTCCATTTTGTAGAATTCCTTCACCAATTTAGGATAGATGAGTGTATCAGTGCTTTGAGCACCTCTTCGAGACCTGCCTTCTTTAGTAAGGCTAAGATCTTGTGAAACTTTGGTGGAGCGGTTTTGAATTAACAAAAGCAGTCTCAGAACTTAGAAATCACATTAGAAGCAGCCATTGATTCTTTAGTTGAGAAGAGAGATACTGCTAAGCTTTTGTCTGAGTTAGGGTTTTGCTTTGAGAGAGAGAGAGAGAGAGAATGAGAGATAATCTTTTAAACTTCATATTTCAAAATCACGGTTCCAATTTGTACTTGTAGTTTCCCTCTCTCTTTTTGACTTAGTGGGACAGGTGTTGTATTTTGCTTGGCTCTACGATTTTGACTATTTAGGAATGTATTGATTTGCCCTTTGAGTCTTCAGTGCTGAGATGTCCTCAGGATGACTACGATCGTAGAGATAGTCTTCTGATTGTTGAATCGGTTCTCCATTCGTAGAGTCTGTCCTACGATCGTCGAGTCTGTCCGGCAGTTGTTGAGTCTGATCAGCATTCGTAGAGTCTATCTGTCGAGTCTGTCCGGCAGTCGTTGAGTCTGATCAGCATTTGTAGAGTCCGAGTGCGATCGTGTCCTCGTGTTTACGATCGTCGAGTCCGTCCCTACGATCGTCGAGTCCTGCTCTCGGATCCTAGTGATGAGTTTTTTTTTATTATAAAGCTTGTCATCACAGGATTCACTTTGCTTGTTGAAAGGGCTTTTGGTCATCGTCGAGTCTGCACTTATGAAAGTTGAGTCTTTGCTGCGATCATTGAGGTAGTTGACTGTTCAGCTCTACGATCGTGATCTTTCCTTTATCATGTCTACGATTTTGAGTGCAACCTTTATATCTGTCATGGTTAGCACAATCTAGAGCATAGATTCAAGGTTGAAGATTTAGCATGCCTAGCTCACTTATTAACTTGTTAAATCTGGATTCATCTAATGGTTTAGTAAAAACATCAGCAAGTTGATTTTTAGTAGGGATGTATTGTAAAGAAATAGTTCCATTTTGCACATGATCCCTAATGAAGTGATACCTTATCTCTATATGCTTGGTTCTAGAATGCATAACAGATTATGAGTTATTCTTGCTATGGCACTTGATATCATCACAGTATAGGTATAGACTTGAAATCAAACCCATAGTCGCCTAAATTGATTTCTCCAAAGAATCTGAAAGCACAGTTGAGCTCCCAAAGAAGAATGTATTCAAACTTCTGCAATTGAAGTGGACACCGAGTTTTGCTTTTCTTTGAACCAAGACACAAGTATGTTCCTAGTAATTGACAAGTGCCATCGGTACTCTTTCTATCTATTTTGCATCCTACAAAGTCGAGATCTGTGTATCCTATTAGTTCAAAAGAGGATTCCTTGGATACCACGACCCCAAATAGGTGTACCCTTAAGATACTGAAGATCCTCTTTACAATGCATAAATGTGACTCTTTAGGGTTAGCTCGAATCTAGCACATATGCATGTTGCAAACATTATATCCGGTCTATCGCGCGGTTAGGTATAAAAGAGAACCTATCATACCTCTCAGTATTGAGTTATATCAATACATTTACCATTCTCATCCTTATCAAGCTTGGTTGCAAGAGCAATTGGTGTTTTCATGGGAGAGGCTGATTCTATGCCATACTTCTTTAATAAGTCTTTGATGTATTTGGCTTGGTTGATGAATATTCCTTCATCAGTCTGCTTCACTTGCAGTCCAAGGAAGAAATTCAGCTCACCCATCATGCTCATTTCAAACTTGCTCTGCATTAGCTTAGAGAATCTCTTACATAACTTTTCATTAGTAGAACCAAAAATGATATCATCAACATATATTTGAACTAATAAGACTTTGTCCTTATGCTTTCTAAGAAACAATGTGGTATCTACTCTACCTCTAGTGAACCAATTTTCTATTAAGAAGTTAGTCAGTGTTTCATACCATGCTCTAGGTGTTTGTTTAAGACCATATAAAGCTTTATCTAATCTATAGACATAATTAGAAAGAGATGGATTGATGAAACCTGGAGGTTGTTCTACGTAGACTTCTTCTTGAAGCTCTCCATTTAGGAATGCACTCTTGACATCCATCTGAAAGACTTTGAACTTCATGTGAGCAACAAAGGCAAGAAAGATTCTGATAGCTTCTAGTCTGGCAACAGGTGCAAATGTCTCATCATAGTCAATGCCTTCTTCTTGAGAATAGCCTTTTACCACTAATCTTGCCTTGTTTCTTGTAATGACCCCATCTTCATCCATTTTGTTCCTGAAGACCCACTTGGTTCCTATGACAGGATGACTCTTTGGTCTTGGTACCAATCTCCACACTTTGCTTCGTTCAAATTGGTTGAGTTCTTCCTGCATGGCTTCTATCCAACTGGAGTCTTTCATAGCATTTTATATCTTCTTTTGCTCTATCTGTGACAGGAAGCTTAGGTAGAAGCATTCATTCTGAGTAGCAGCTCTTGTTTTGACTCTTACACTCGGATCTCCAATGATTAGATCCTGAGTGTGATCTCTTTCCCATCTGTTCCCGGTTGGGACATCCGCTCGATGCCTTCCGCCTTAAGTCTTCAAGGTCTATCTTTCTTCTTGGAGTGGAGGCTCGCTGTCTTGAATGGACCTCTCTACGATCTCATTATCACGCTCTACGATTTCACTATCTGGCACTACGATCGTAGTGTTTAGCTCGACGACTTCATTTGTAGTGTCTGCACTATCGGTTGTAGTGTCTTGAGGCACTGTTTTGTCTAAGTCAGTTTCATCAAAGATGATATGTATTGAGACTTCGACACTCAGTGTCTTCTTGTTGAACACTCTGTAAGCTTTGCTGTATGTGGCATATCCAAGAAAGATCCCTTCATCTGACTTGGGTTGGATTTTGTCAGATACTGCTTTCCATTGTTGAGAATATAGCATGCACAGCCAAAGACATGGAAATATCTGACACTTGGCTTTCTTCCTTTCCATAGTTCGTAGGGTGTCTTCTTGATCGTAGAGTGAATTAATGATCTTTTCTGTGTGTAGCATGCAGTGTTGATGACTTCGCCCGTAAGTATTCGCATGATGATGGTCAATGCTAGTAGAGTCCTTCCAAATTTCTCTATCGTGGTTCTCGTTTTTCTTTCAAAGAACTCCATTTTATTGAGGAGTTCGTGGAGCTGAGAAGTTATAACTGATGCCATTGTCTGTGCAGAACTGATCCATTTCTGAGAAATCGAATTCTCTGCCATGATCATTCCTTATGGCCTTGATTTTCTCTCCTTTTTCGTTCATTACCAGTCTGAACATCTTGATTAATTCGGAGCTTGTCTCATCCTTTGAAGTTAGGAAGAATACCCATGTGAATCTGGTGTAGTAGTCGACTACGACTAGAGAGTATCTTTTTCCTCCAAGACTGGTTGTTGGGATTGGCCCAAAGAGATCCATGTGGAGCAACTACAGGGGTTTGTCAATGGAGTTGGTAGTCTTGCTCTTGAATGAGCTTCTGGTTTGCTTTCCAAGCTGGCAGGCATTGCATGGCCTTTCCTTCACAAAGTTGAACTTGGGTATACCAGCTACGAGATCCTTTGATGCCAGTTTGGACATGCTTTTGAAGTTTAAGTGGGACAGTCTTCTATGCCATAGACAGCTTATTTCCTCGGATGTTTTTGCCAGAAAACATATTGTTTCATCTGAGCTTAGTTGACCAAGGTCTATAGTATAAACATTTCCTTCTCTTGTTCCGGTTAGCTTTATGGCAGATGTCTTCAGATCTCTGACTTGACATTGATTGTTGAGAAATGTTACTTGATGACCCTTGTCGCAGAGTTGGCTGATGCTTAGAAGGTTGTGTTGAAGTCTTTCCACATAGGCTACTTTGCTGAAAGATATTGCACCATTGCCAGCAGAGCCATATCCTCTTGTCTTGCCCGAGCCGTTATCTCCAAAGATGACTGAGGGACCCTCCTTTTCTACATAGTTAGATAGCAGAGCTTTGTTCCCTGTCATATGCCTTGAGCATCCACTGTCTAGATACCATGTTGAGGTCGTGGAGCTCTTTTCCTGTCAAAACATTTTAACCTTCATTTTGGTACCCATATTTGCATGGGTCCTTCTGTGTTAGTGCCTTTGGGAACCCAAACTTGTCTAGTCTTGGGTCTCATATGCATGGAGTTATAATAACACTTTGTAGCTTTATGACCATACTTATCACATATGACACATCTATTATGATGCATGCCTGTGTGTGTGATTCATCCTCCACTTGGACTTGTGTGGTTCCTTAGTTAGCCTTCTGTTGAACTGATTCTCTTTCTTCCACGTGTCCTTAGGTTTCATAAATAGTGATGAGTGAGCCTTACCTCTCTGCATTTTCCCAGTGGATTCGTAGAGTTAGTTTTGCTTGACTTCTACGATTCTTGAGGTTAGTAGGTAGAGGTTGGATTCTCTTCTCCTTTATGAAACCTGCACAACGATGTGATCCTTTACTTCTCTGAGTATAACTAATTCGATGAAACAAAGTTGAAATTTGGTTCTTCCAACTGTGAGGATTTAACAAAAGCAATGCCTCTACTAAAGCTCGAGACATTACCGAGCTAGTTTTCATTATCTTTTCCACACTTAGCTCGAGATGGATTCCCCAAAGCCTAAGCACATTACATCGAATGTGCTTCTCCGACTAGAAAGCGAGCGGATCCATGGATGATGAGGATTTATTCCATGCAGAGATAGTCTTCTCTAGATCCTCAATTTTAGAGGTTAGCTTAGACTCTCTTTGTGCGTGATGTGTGTTTGTTCGCTTTAAAGTTTCATTCTCGACTTCAGCTTGGAGAGAAGATCGAGATTTAGAAGGGTGTTTTTCAAGCTCTTCTTGAACTTTCTTCTTCTCTCTTGAAGAAGTGAATGATCCTTGGACAACACTCTGAACCACTTCATGTATTGATGTAGATCATTGGTTATGCCACCAGATCTGCTTCTTAAGTCATTCATATCTACATCGGTGAGTTGAAATCAAATACCTCATCGAGATTTACATTGTGAATGTTGAGGCTTTGTTTGTCCTTTGCATGTTTGGCCATTAAGCACAGATTGGTCATTTGTGGTTCTTCTTCATCTCCAGAGTCAGCATTTGAATCATTATCTAAATCACTCCATGATCCTCCAGCTACCAGGCCTTTGTCTCTTTTATGAGGCCTCTTGTTTCCTTTGTATTCCTTTTTTCCATGCTGTTTCTTCTTTAGTTCTTCTCTTAGGGGTTTGTTGCAGTTGGCAATGAAATGCCCAGGCTTCTTGTAGTTGTAGCATAGATCATTTATTTGCTCCTGGCTATTGTAGTTGCTGACCTTCTTTTGCTTGCCGGCTTTGCCTTGACGCATGAACCTTCTTAGTTTTCTTACCATCATGGTAAGATCGTCATCATCGTCTTCATCATCGTCAGATTCAATCTCAGTGATGACTTTTGATACACTTTCAGTTGCTTTGAGAGCAACACCCTTTTCCTTCCTTCTTCCTTTTGAAAGGGTTTCAGCACGTTGGGTCAGCTCCAACTCATATGTCAGGAGATTGCCATACAGTTGTTGAACTGTCATCTCGTTAAGATTCTTTGACTCTCTTATTGCAGTGGTCTTGGCATCCCACTTGCTCGGTAGGGCTCTCATGAACTTTATGGTCAGATCTTTGTTAGGATAGATCTTTCCATATGCTCGTAGAGAGTTGAGCAGAATGTTGAATCTTTCATAAGTGGTAGTTACATTTTCGTCTTGCACATGAGCAAACATCTCGTACTGCTGTATTAGAAGAGACTGTTTGTTCTCTCTAACTTCTTCAGTTCCTTCGTGCATGATCAGCAGTGCTTCCCAGACTTCCTTGGGTTTGCTTTGCGCTTTTACAACATTGTCAAACAGATTGTCCTCCAAGGATTGGAACAGGATGTTCTTAGCCTTTTTGTCAAGTTGGACGGCTTTTTTCTCTGTGTCTGTCCATTCTTCTTTCACTTTGATTTGTACTTTGTTTGGCTCGTTAATGGTTAGTGCAAGCTTTGTTGGTATATAGGGCCCATTAAGAATAGTCTCAAATAGATCTTCATCTATTGAGTCCATGTAAGCTTGCATTCTAACTTTCCAGTTAGCAAATTTATCCTTGTTAAGGGTGGCTTCTTTGCCTCCCCATTCCTGGATTCACTTGAAATGCGAGTAGCCATTTGGATCTACTAAAGCGTGTAAGCTGTAAAATAGAACCCGCTTTGATACCAATTGTTAGTTCTTAGTAAGCACAAGTTATCTAGAAGGGGGATTGAATAGATATTTGAAAAATCTTTTCTATTTTAAACTTGTTCTTAGATAGTGATTAAAACTTAGCGAAATTAGTATTTGTTTTAATCTTCTTAACCAAGCAATGGAGTTATGAGCGAGTAAGGCAGTTATAGCAGATATAGCAGTTATATCAGATATAGCAGTTATAGCAGATATAGATGACACAGTTGTTTTTAAGTGGTTCAGAGCACTCAAAGCTCCTAGTCCACTCTTCTACTCAATGAGTAGGATATCCACTAAGGATGTCTTTTACAATCTTCTGAATAACACAGATTCCTTCTAGACCAGCAGTCTAGGAACTTCTCTAGTTCACTATTAAACTCTTCAAGTCCAGCAGACTTGGCTTTCTTACAGTTCACTACGAACTCTTCAAGTCCAGCAGACTTGGTACTCTTCTAAAGTTGATTGATGGTTGTTGTTGTTGCGTTCTGAAGGTTGCTACTCGATTTCTTTATGTAAGCCTTGGTTAGATTAGAACCGAGTAGTGAAAGCAAGCTTTTCAATATCTCAGATCGTAGAGTTGAGCCTTAGAGAATTCTTCACGTTGAATGTTTGATTGCTTGCTTATTCTTCTCTCTCATCTGTCTGATCTGTATATATGTGATGTTGAAAACTATACGTTGGATCCATCCGTTGTGGCATTAAATGCTTCTGAACTTTCTGTGCTGCGATGGAGACATTTCTGCACATCTCTGAATTACGCATTACGGCTCATCGACCTTTGCGGTCGCTTTCTCACCTACCACACGAAAAGGTGTTTTGTCCCTCTTATCCATAAGACTTATCCTTAGCTTCTTTACTACGCTTCTTTGTTGCATACTAAGGATATTTCATATATTCTGGGACTGATGAGCACTGCAGCATCTGGGATCCATTCCTCGTATGTTGAATTAACAACTCATGAGGCTTGACGTTTTCTGACATGAGACAGACGATGCTCTACGATTGGATCGTGATGTTCTACGGTTAAGATCGTAGTGGCTTTGACTTGCATACTACGATGCTATACGATCTTCTTTTGCACTACGATCTTCTTTTGCTCGTGTTGTTGACTCCACGTTCCCGAGAGCACACTACGATCGTGGAGTTAGCTTGAGTGAACGCTACGACCACCACTCTACGATTTTCGAAAAGTCCCTTTTCAAGGCGGACACTACACTACGATCTTTTTAGGCTCTCGTTTTTCGCGCCTTCTTCTAATGTTGATCGATTGATGCACTCACGATTTCTTCAAGACTAATCTATTACATCTCAAGATCAACCTAACAGCTTTTGATCTTTCTATCTATACATTCTAGAAACGTAATGATACACGTTGAAAGCTTAGATCAACCTAACAATTTTGATCTATCACTAAGTCCTTGTACATATATTCTTTAAAGGACCTTACAAATAATCATGAACACATGCATTTAAAACATCAAATCATAATATGCATTCTCCCAACATCTTTGGCCCGTAGTGCAAAGATAAATTTATTAGTATGATTATGAACATGAACTGTGATTTGGTATAACCATGATCTTTGATGTTTCAGATGAAAATTATCTTTGTCCCGGATGAGAAAAGGAATTTAGAACTACAATTACGATTATGAGTTATACATGATTGTGGATGAGAATTGTTGATTGATGTTACGAGGATAAAACATTGTTGGTGGACTTTTAACATGGAGAAGATAATAGATTTTATGGTCTATTTGACTCTTCTAATGGATTGCTTGCCCGCTACAACTATAGTTGAAAAGTTTTATCATCTACCATATGTTCTAAATCTACGATTTATTACCGATGAAGGCTATTGATAATTTAATTATCTTTAGTCATGATATTCTTTTTATCGAAGTTAGTTGTGCTCACCCTTTTGCTTCACAATTCCTTTTAGGTAATAAGAGTGTAGGTGGGTCGAGCGGGATAACAGGGAATAGAATCGGTGGTCATCATTTAGTAGTTATATTTGGTGAATCAACTAGGGTGAGTGAAAGCGAACCCAACGTTGGAAGGGTGTTTTGCCACTATCATACAAGATGTCTAATGACATACCACCTCGTGTCATCATAAGACAGGGTTGTGCTCATCCACTTGCTGAGTATATCTACGAGCACTACCTATATAATCTTGGTGTTTGTTTGGAGTATAATACCCAATTAGAGACAGTGGAGATAATGATATGTCAAGAGAAGACTCACCATTGGGAAGAATATGATAGTAATCTTCTCATTTTTCTTTGGGGTCTATTAGGTCAACCAAGGATAATTACGTGGCCATATGATATCTATCATAACCTGGCGCATGGCCTCCCATGTACGAAGGTTTCCTTGAGCACTTCCCAAAGATTCTGATTTCTAAAACAGTTTTTGACTATACCTTTATGTAAGGTGTCATTGTGACGTGCTATCCAAGGGGGATGAGAGTCACAGTTGGTATATATATTTGTATCCAAACTCACAACATATGTGTTGTTGTATTTTGCATGACAATTGTTATAATAAAGTTGAAGTTGTTTTCTGTACCATGTATTTGGCGACTCAGAATGGGTTGGATGGAATGGACCTATTTTGGGGTTGTCACACGTCACATTTGGTATCAGAGCTTAGGGATATGGTCGCTAGCGGAGATAAGAGTCTAGAACTAGGAGGGGAGAGACGAGTTATATACTTCGCTAGTGTGTGACTTACCTAAGATGAAATTGTTTACTTAATAAGTTGACAAATTGTGATATGTCAATTAACCTTTGTTTTGAAGATATATTCTAGAATGATATCTGAAATACAGGAGATGAGCAATGGAAAAATTATGTTACAAAGGATATAACCGGGAAGGTACAATCCAAAAAGAAAGCAAGGTATTCTCATTTCTTCGAATATCAGGTACGTACGTAAATTTCGAGGGAGAAATTTCATAAGGAGGGGTGATTGTGAGACCGAATTTTATGAAATAAAATTATTCAATTTTTTTTCTATTTTGGTAAATAAAGACGGTATTGATTATTGATGCTTATGTGATAAGTCACTCGCTTTTTTGTTTTATTGGTATTATTAATGTAATAAAATGTAAAAGCTTTTATATAAAACATAATACTTTTATAAAGTTATTCTATAAATAGAATATATTATATTCTATTGTGCGTATAGTATTTTGCATAGTAAAATCTTTTTATATAAAACATAATACTTTTATAAAGTTATCATGCTTTTATTAGACAATAATTAGAATATATTATATTTTATTATGCGTAGTGTTTGCATATAAGGCCAAAGATAGTATTTGCATAGTAAAATCTTTTATAAAGTTATTCGTTTTATTAGATTATAAATAGAATATATTATATTTTATTTAAAAGATTTTGCTTTAAATATGGATTTGTCAGATTAAAGTAAATCAATCTGGACCGTTCATGAGTTAGCTACTATACTACAGTCCATTTTTTCTATAAATAGAAGCTCATTCATTCATTATTTCTTACAATTCCTAAACTCTAGAGAAAACTATAGAGAAGAAGAAAAAAGTGTTTCGCTACTTCACTACTTCTATATCCAAAGATTTTCTTTCTAAGGTAGGGATATTATTTGTTGTACTCGTAAAGGGTATTCTTTCTTTCTTATTCGTGAAGAGAACTTCTATTATTACATTCTTTATTATTCATTGGAATAACTTTTGTATCGCTGGGATACCCTATACTTGGTGAAATTTTTTTTATTATTCCGCTTTATTATTACATTTGAATATCACCTTCGGTGCGTATACGCTGACACGGTTCCATTATTTATTATTTCATTCTTTATTATTACGCCGGAGTATCATATACGTGCGCTTCTGGCTTGGACTGGTTCCATTATTTATTATTCGGTCGGAATATCACATACATGCGCTTCTGTGGGACACAATTCCATTATTTATTATTCTATTGGGATTAACTTTTATGCGGTGCGATTTATCGCATGCATGGTGAATCCTTCATTATTCCATTCTTTATTATTCTATTGAATAACTTATCTATGTGGATTACCACATGCATGGTAAATGATCCTTCGTATTCATACGAATAGTATTTTCATTAAAAGGGGTTTCGCCGAAGCGATTCGTAATTTTCTCCGACCCTCAAAAATTTTGGAAAAATTTGAAATGATAATTTGATGACTTTTCTAGATTGTATCCAAAAATGGCGATTTTTGGATGTATAGATTAAGAGTTATGGATTTTGGATGTATATAACAGGAGTATACCCTTTAATTTGAAATTTTTGGACAAAAGTACAATTTATGATAAATGTCTAAATATTCGCGAGTTTAGCCATATGAAAAATAGTAAATGAATTTTAAAAATTCTCGAAAAATATATGTTCAAGATGGGACTATATTCGCTAAATCCCGGAAAAGAAATATTTTGGGACCGATTTGGTATTTTTATGAAAATGAACTAGTTATGAGTAAATGAATTAAATATGTTATGTGAAGTAATAAAATTGGAAAATAGGATTTTATGGCTTGAGAATCCTATATAGGGTATATCTTGATTTTTGATAAAGGGATTTGATCATTGATGATGAAATTTTATGAGTATGGCATTTTGAATGATTAAATGCATTATTTGATAAAGTGTAAACAATTGAAATAAATTATTTATAAGTTTAAGAAATGATTAAAATATTGTTATAATATTAAAGATATTAGATTATGAGATTATTAAGTGATTGATAACATTTGGTTATTATTGAACGCTGGATAAATTGTATTATAAATGTTTAATATTTATCCTTTATCTCATTTGATTGATTCTTATATCATTGTCATCGTCCTCGTGCTTATATTGTGTTGAAAGTCATCTTTGGCCGTAGTGCATAGATGGACTTGGTATGATTATGACCAGGGATTATTCGGTATAATCATGACTGTAATGTTACAAATGATATGGAAAAAGTCTTCATTGGCCCGTAGTGCATTGATGAACAGTTTTTGGTATGATTATGGCTATGGATTCTCTTCGGCCAAGGGTGCAAAGATGAATTATTTTATAGCATGATCAGGACCGTTGATAAAAACACGATTATCTTTGGCCCGTAGTGTGGCGCCCCCAAAATTAGGTATACATCACCCATCTTGGGTAGTCGATATACATGGTACGTAATTTAAATACAACTTACTAATATAAGCGTAGGTATGCAATACGACATAAACTGTGAGTTTGAATACAAATATTGTCTACTAGAGATTATACAAACTCAAAAGGAGTCCTCATTACAATTATTATCACACTATTTCACGAGAATATTGAGGACTACTAATGCTATCCTCTGGACCCATACTCCATTCCCCGACTCGTCCCAAATATATTCTCATTTCACGAAGAAACGGTGAAAGAAAGGTGAGCTCAACTAGCTCGATGAAAAATATTATGACTAAGATAATGCGAATAAATTATCATTAGCCTCTCAACATGATGTTAAACCGATAAAATATAATGAACATCAAGTTTAACTACAATGAACCAAAGAATCCATTAAAAGAGTCAAGTAGAAAATAAAATCTACAATCTTTTATGATTTAAAAGGTTTTTCATCATTTATTATAGTCGAGACTCACTTTTTAATAAATATTCCACATCATCGAATCACCCCGCACTTCTGGCCAGGATATTCTTTAGTATCACGACCACAATTATTCATGCACTACTGGCCGAGAATATTTGTGTATTCATTAATGGTCATGATCATGCTAACAACTGTCCATCAATGCACTACTGGCCACCGAGTATTTTTACCACATCATTTGTAACATTACGGTCATGATTACAATCGAATAGTCTCGTCATAATCATACCAAGTCCATCTATGCACTACTGAATGCACGAGATGACTTTCAACATAATATAAACATGAGGATGATGACAATGATATAAGAATTCAATCAAACAAGTTCAAGAATTAATTTATCTAGGAACCAATAACATCCAAAATTCAACATGATCTTGCTTTGTAGTAAAAATTCAAGAATATCGAGAAGAATATTTCCATGAAAGGATCTTTGGATGAAGCGCAAATATCAAGGATATTCCACTAATTTCATGGAGTATAGAAGTCAAAGTTTTAACCAATTTGGTATAATAAAGAATGGAATAACAAAAGGAATCACCATGCATGCGATAGATCATACAGCGAGTTATTCCAATGAATAATAAATAACGGAACCCGGTCCCATAAAAAAACTCACGAGACGGGATATTCCAACGAATAATAAAGAATGGAACTAGGTCCAGCGTAAAACACAGAACGGATGATGTTCAATGAATAATAATTAAAGCGGAACCGGGTTAAGAGTAAAACCTGTCCCAAAAAAACACATGATGTGGATGTTCCAATGTAATAATAGAAAATGTCACCAAGTATAGGGTAAACCACGATACAAAAGTTATTCCAATGAGAATAATAAGCAATGGAATAACAACGATTCTCTTCATGAATAAGAAAGAATAACACCCTTTACTTTTAGTAGGAGATTGAATACTTGCAGAGAGTGTAGTAACAAAATACTCTTCTTCTTTCTCTTATTCTCTCTATATTTCTCTCTCTATAAGCTTGAATGAATTAAATGAAAATAATGAAGCACTAGGCCTCTATTTATAGAAGATTTCTAGCTTAGCTTTTGCCATGTGAAAAGGCAAGTGGCTTTGACTCATTGGTGATGTAAAAAGAAAAGTGGTTTGGCGCCTGTAATGTGAAACGACAAGTGGTTCGGCCGCTTGTAATGTGAAACGGCAAGTGGTTTGACGTTTGGTAAAAGGTAATTACTATCGACGAAGGTAATTACTATTCACAAAGGTAATTACTATTGACGAAGGTAATTACTATTCACAAAGGTAATTACTATTGAAGAAGGTAATTACTATTATGAAGAAGAGACTCTTAGATGATGACATATGGGCCCCCATAAAATAATCAAACTTACCACAAACCTCTCATAATAGACTCTTTATATACATCAAGGATTGAATAAATATTACCACAAATCATTTTATTTTAATCAACACATATTTAATCTTTCAACAATTATTAATCATTTATAACTTGTCGTCTCAATTATTGATTTAATACTATAACATATTATACAAATGATCTTGTGACAATAATTGAATCAATAATATAAGAGATATGATGCAAAGAATTATTCTGTAGCGATAATTGAGCATAAATGAAGTGACTTCTCACGTAAGCATCAATAATCAATATCGTGTCTTACTATACAACCACGCCGTATTCTTGTACTTTTACTACCGGGTAGTTCAACGGTTTTAACGGTAACACCTCTGCCGTTATTTTTATAGAAAGATAATTTTGTCGTTTTCTAACTACGATGATACTTAGTTATAGGGGTCCACTGATTTGAGCCGTCGTCTGAATATTCCTGACAAAAAGAATATTCCCTAACCAAACGAATATTTTATAACAACTTGCTTACTTTTGCAAAATTTATAAATATTACCCACAACTATAACATTATAACAAATTTATTCCATAATATTCAAAAATAATATTTATAGAAAATTCATCTTTATTTATAAAAGTTGGGGTCTTACAACCTCCCTTCTTATGAAATTTCGCCCTCGAAATTAGGGTGCGTTACTGGTATGTCGAAGAGGTAAGGATACCTTGATTTCATTTGATTCTAACTCCCAAGTCATTTCCTCAACATCGTGGTTCCTCCACAAAGCTTTGACTTGAGGTATAACCTTGGAAGCGTAGAATATGTTCCTTCTTATCCAAGATTTGAGCAGAGAACCTCTTCATACGTCAAATCTTCCGCTATTTAGTCCTAGTTCTAACTTCAATAATGTGGTTGGGTCTTTCACATATTTACGTAACATGGATATGTGAAAAGCGTTATGAACACGAGACATACTTGGCGATAAAAGCGAGTCTATAGGCCACGATTCCTACTCGATCGAGGATTAAAATGGGCCAGATGAATCGAGGATTGAGTTTTCCTCTCTTTCCAAATCTTGTAACTCCTTTCCATGGAGCAACTCTTAACAACACATGATCTCCTATATCGAATTCCACGTCCTTTCGATGAAGATCGGCATAACTCTTTTATCGATTTTGTGAGGTTTTTATCGTTGTCGGATCGTTTGAATCTTTTCCGTAGTCATACGTACCAACTCCGGTCCCAACAACGTTGCTTCACCCACCTCATCCCAACATCTTCTTGGAAACGACACTTTCTTCCATACAACGCTTGAATGGAGCCATGCCAATACTTGCTTGATAAGCTGTTGTTGTTGGGAAAACTCCACCAATGGTAAGAACTTGTCCCAACTTCCTTGAAATCAAGGACACGAGTCTTAATAGATCTTGAGTTTGAATAGTCCTCTCCGATTGTCCGTTAAATGCGAGGATGATATCTTAGAACTAAATCGTAAATCATGCCCATAGCTTTTTGCAAACTAACCCAAAATCGTGAAGTGAATCTTGGGTCTCGATCGAAACTATGGATCTGGCATACCATGCTTGATCTTACAATCTCGTTTATATACATCTGAGCAAGGCGTTCAAGTGTATAAGTTTCTCGTATCGGTAAGAAATGAGCGGACTTGGTCAATCTATCAACAATGACCCAAATCGCATCTATGCCTTGAGAAACCTTAGGAAGACCGTATAACTTGAAATCCATGGTAATGTGCTCCCACTTCCATTCTGGAATTTCAAGTGGTTGCAATGGACCTTTTGGTACTTGATGCTCGCTTTAACTCGTTGACAAGTTAGACACCTTGAGATAAACAAGTATATCTCTCTCTTCATATTGCTCCACCAAAATGTATGGCGAATATCACGATACATTTGGTACTCCCGATGGATTACAAATGGTGTGTTGTGCGCCTCCATCATGATATTATACTTTAAATCAAGGTCGTTAGGAACACAAAGTGCAGAGTTGACTCAAGTATTCCTTCTTCATCGATTCTTGCTTCTGCATAGCACCTTCTTGCACTTTCTTCCTCATCACGCATCGACTCCAGTGCATAGCTTGAAGCGACTTTAACTTTATCGATTAAAGTCGGTTCTACTCATTATATTCGCTTATCATCACATGGTCCCCTGAGTCTTTAACTCTATCTCCATCCTTTTGCAAGTCACACAAAATGGGCCTTTGTTTGACAATATCGCTTTTCGTGCTTGCATATGATCTTCTACTCTCATCGCGTTAGCTACCACGTTCGCTTTTCGAGGATGGTATTGGATGGTATGATCATAATCTTTCAACGAGTTCAAGCCAGCGTCGTTGTCGCGTGTTGAGTTCCTTTTGAGTGAAGAAATATTTGAGGCTTTTATGATCCGTAAAGATCTCCACTTTCTCCCCATACAAGTAATGCCTCCAAATTTTAAGTCTGCAAAAACAACATTTGCTTGACTCTAGATCATGAGTAGGATAATTCCTCTCATATTCTTTGAGTTGTCATGAGGCATAAACTATAACTTTTCCATGTTGCATGAGAACACATCCCAACCCTTTGCTAGAAGCATCCTTTGTAGATGACAAATCCCTCAAAGGCGGATGGTATTGTCGAGCAGTCTTTGAAATAAGTCTCCTCTTGAGTTCTTGAAAACTCTTCTCACATTCTTCGCTCCAACCAGAACTTTGTATCTTTTAAGTCGGTTTGAGTTAATGGAGTAGCGATTAGAAAAATCCTTCCACGAATCTCAGATAATAACCCGGCTAAGCCGAAAAAACTACGTGCTTGATCATTGATTTAGGTTGTTCCCGACTTTGAATAGCTTGATCTTTGTTTGGGTCAGCGGATATTCCATGACTTGATACCACGTGCCCAAGGAATGCTACTTCTTCGAAGCGAACTCGCATTTCTTCAACTTGGCATAAAGCTTATATTCACGAAGCTTTTGGAGTGTCGACCTCAAGTGTTGCTCATGATCTTCACGGCTTTTGGAATAAATAAGGATGTCATCAATAAAGCGACCACAAAGTGATCCAAATATTCCTTGAATACTCGGTTCATCATATCCATGAAAGCGGCGGGAGCATTAGTCGATCAAAGGACATGACTAGAATTCATAATGCCCGTCTGGGGAGTTACGAAAGTCGTCTTTGGAATGTCATGGTTCTAATCTTCAATTGGTGATATCCGGGACGAAGATCGATCTTTGAAAAGAATTTGGCTCCTTGCAAGCTGGTCAAACGGGTCATCAATACGTGGCAATGGATACCTATTTTTGATGGTGACATGATTCACTCCAGATAATCAATACAAATCGCATACTCCCATCTTTCTTCTTCACGAATAGAGCAGGGAGCACCCCAGGAGAAGTACTAGGGCCGAATAAAGCCCGATGTCTAACAATTCCTGCGGTTGGGTCTTTAACTCTGAAGTTCAATAGGAGCCATTCGATATGGGGCTTTGGAAATAGGTTTTGTCTGGGGTTCAAGTCGATACAAAATTCAATTTCACGCTCTGGGGTAGGCGAGGAAGTTCTTGAGGAATCGTCGGAAATTTATTAACAATAGAAATATCGTTCAAAACTGGCGTATTTTTTTTTTAAATCTATGACATGAGCTAAGAAAGCTTGACATCCGTTTTTCAATAAAAGAATAGCTTTATGGCTTGAGATGACCGTGATTGATTTTAATGGTTTGGTTGCTTGAATTAGCATAATAGGTTGGTTAGGAATATGAAAGCTAACAACCTTACGAAAAAATCAATTTTGCATGATAAGTAGTTAACCAATCAATCCCTAGAATCACGTCAAATGCAAGTATTTTTAATGAAATAAGATCGACGGTAATGTGAGGTGCAGATTTGAATTTGAACCAAACAAGACTTATAAGCGATGGATGTAATGAAGGTTTCTCCCAATGGAGTTTCCACAGATAAGTCAAAGTCTAATTTCTCCGGTCAAATTTAATCGATGAGCGCAAGTAGGAGAAATAAAAGAATGGGTAGAACCAGGTATCAAATAAAGTATAGACTTCATTAGAGTTTATGATAAGCTTACCGTGATGACCTCATTCGGGTTCCTTGCTCTCTGGGAGGTCACAACAAATGCTCTCCCTTGAACTTCTAGGTTTTGACTTTTACGGGGCGGACCTTTGGTGCCTCCATCCTAGTGAATTTGTCTTGATGGCAATAAAATCGAGCTAAGTGACCTTCTTTTCCAAAATTATAACATGCTTTGGATGGCATGGTGCGGTTTGGTGATGTGTCCCTCTCCTCGCATTTGAAGCATATGATAGGTGGTCTTTCTCCTTCCTTAACAACGGTCTTTGGTCTTTGACGTCTTTCCATCATTGTTGAATCTCCTTTTCTTGAAATGTCCATTCTTATTATTTTGGCCACGATTACCACAAGAAGTGGTTACCATATCTGGCATGTTGATTCCCTCACGCTTGTTGTCCTTAGCTTGATGACTACTCTACTTGGTATTATAATTTTGTTTACTTTGCTCTCTCTTTTGAGTTACGTTGACTCGTTATCGCGCTCCACTAAGCGAGCCCTATTTACAACATCTGAATACAAACACGGTTTATGAGAAATAAGATGTTGGCGTATCTCCCGACTTTCAACCTCTTAAAAACATTCGCGCCATTCTCTCTTCATTATCCACCAAGTGGGGCCTGAAAGTGATAACTCATAAATTTTGCCTCGTATTGCGACCACGGTCGTATTGTTTTGTTCGACTTGATAAACTCCACCTCCTTCATGTGGCGAATACTTTCGGAAAAGTATTTGTCGTTGAAACGACTCTGGAACTTCTCCCAAGATATCTTGATCTGACGAGTTGAGTACGTTTCTGATTCCCACCGATGTCTGCCTCTCACGCAACATAAAAGCGGCAAAGGAACCTTTTGCTCCTCGGAGCATCCCAGACATCAAATATCTTGGTGATCTGCTTTATCCATGCTTCCGCCTTAAGTGGTTTTGGCTCTCCCTTAAACTCCGGTGGTCCCGCTCCTTGAATTGTTTAGCGGTGACCGCCAGAGAGTTTCGTGTTTTCACCTACGTTTTGGGCGAGAGTCGCTCTACTTTGATTTGTTGCATGAATTACATAAAGCCTCTGAACATTTGATCGTTCATCATTTGGTCGGTGTTGTTGTTTACATGAGGATTATCGCCTTTCGATGCACATTATCCACGATTATTGATATGTGGTGAATCAATGATCGCTTTGTGCTCCATTGCTATTCTCAACATTCTCGGATGTCATTTTGAGATCTTGCCACAAAACAAAGGTTAATTGACATATAACATATTATCCCTATATTACGACCAGCCAATAAAATAGCACATAAACTTAGGTAGGTCATACTAGCGAAGGTATTCCCGTCTCTCCCCTCTAGTACTATTCTCACATCTTGGCGGGGATCATATCCTAAGCTTTGATACCAACTGTGGCGCCCCCAAAATTAGGTATACATCACCCATCTTGGGTAGTCGGATACATGATGCAAATTTAAATACAACTTACTAATATAAGCATAGTGTAAAATCGACATAAATAAGTGAGAGTTTGAATACAAATATTGTCTACTAGAGATTATCTGACTCAAAAGGAGTCCTCATTACAATTATTATCACACTATTTCACGAAATAGTGAGGGACTACTAATCTTATCCTCTGGACCATTACTCCATTCCCAGACTAGTCCCATTTATATTCTCATTTCACAAGAAAACGGTGAAAGAAAGGGTGAGCTCAACTAGCTTCGATGAAATATTATGACTAAGATAATGCGAAATAAATTATCATTAGCCTTGACGATGTTAAAGCGATAAAATATAATGAACATCAAGTTTAACTACGGTGAACCAAACGATCCATTAAAAGAGTCAGTAGAAAATAAAATCTACTATCTTTTATGATTTAAAGGTTTTCATCACTTTTATAATTTGAGACTCGACTTTAATAAATATTCCACATCATCGAATCACCCACACTTTCTGACGAGGATATTCTTTAGTATCACGACCACAATTATTCATACACTACTGGGCCGAGAATATTTGTGTATTCATTAATGGTCATGATCATGCCAACAAGCTGTCCATCGATGCACTCACGGGCCCGATGAGGATTTTACCACATCATTTGTAACATTACGGTCGTGATTACACAAGATAGTCTCTGGTCATAATCATACCAAGTCCATCTATGCACTGAAGGGCCACGAGATGACTTTCAACATAATATAAACATGAGGATGATGACAATGATATAAAATTTGATAAAACAAGTTCAAGAATTAATTTATCTAGGAACCAATAACATCAAATTATCGACATGATCTTGCTTTGTAGAGTAAAATTCAAGAATGCTTGAGAAGAATATTTCCATGAAAGGATCTTTGGATGAAGCGCAAATATCGAGGATATTCCACTAATTTCATGGAGTATAGAATTGAAAACTTTAACTTATTTGGGTATAATAAAGAATGGAATAACAAAAGAAATCACCATGCATGCGATAGGCCCTTAGGCGAGTTATTCAACGAAAATAATAAATAACGGAACGGTTCGGCGTAATAAAGGATATTCAACGAAATAATAAAGAATGGAACCGGTCGGGCGTAAAAGCACCTGAGACGGGGATATTCAACGAATAATAATAAAAATGGAACCCGTCGGTCGGTGTAAAACACACAGACGGGATGTTCAACGAAATAATAATAAAAAGCGGAACCGAGTCGGTGTAAAACACACAGACGGGATGTTCAATGAATAATAATAGAAGAATGTCACCAAGTATAGGGTAAACCACGTTATCTGAGTTATTCAATGAGAATAATAAGCGATGGAATAACAACAGTTCTCTTCATAAATAAGAAAGAATAACACCCTTACTTTTAGGTAGGAGATTGAATCTGCGATAGTGTAGTAACAAAATACTCTTCTTCTTTCTCTCTTATTCTCTCTATACTTTCTCTCTACATAAGCTTGAATGAATTAAGTGAAAATAATGAAGCATATAGGCCTCTGTTTATAGAAGATTTCTAGCTTAGCAGAAAACCGTGTGAAAAGCGAGTGAAGCGGTACTTGGTGATGTGAAAAGAAAAGTGGTTTGACTCTTTTGTAATGTGAAACGACAAGTGGTTCGGCCTTTTAATGTGAAAACGACAATAAATTCATTAATATGGTTTGGTTGTCTGGTAAAGGTAATTACTATTGGCGAAGTAATTACTACTATTCAATGAAAGGTAATTACTATTGAAGAAGGTAATTACTTATTCACAAAGGTAATTACTATTAGACGAAGGTAATTACTATTATTGAAGAGACTCTTAGATGATGACATATGGGCCCCCATAAAATAATCAAACTTACCACAAACGTCTCATATAAGACTCTTTATATACATCAAGGATTGAATAAATATTACCACAAATCATTTTATTTTTAATCAACACATATTTAATCTTTCAACAATTATTAATCATTTATAACTTGTCGTCTCAATTATTGATTTAATACTATAACATATTATATGAGATGATCTTTGTGACAATAATTGAATCGATAATATAAGAGATATGATCGTGATTCTTTGTAGCAATAATTGAGCATAGGTGAGTGACTTCTCACGTAAGCATCGATAATCAATATCGTGTGCTCTTATACAACCACGGCGTATTCTTGTACTTTTACTACTTAGGGTAGTTCAACGGTTTTAACTTGTAACACCTCTGCCGTTATTTTTATAGAAAGATAATTTTGTCGTTTTCTAACTACGACAATACTTTCGTTATTAGGGTCCACCAATGATTGAGCCGTCGTCTGAATATTCCTGGACAAAAAAGAATATTCCCAGACCAAACGAATATTTTATAACAACTTGCTTACTTTGCAAAATTTATAAATATTACCTGAACTATAACATTATATCAAATTTATTCCATAATATTCAAAAATAATATTTATAGAAAATTCATCTTTATTTATAAAAGTTGGGGTCTTACAACCTCCCTTCTTATGAAATTTAAGCCCTCGAAATTAGAATGCGTACACGGTATGTCGAAGAGGTAAGGATACCTTGATTTCATTTGATTCTAACTCCCAGTCATTTCCTCAACATCGTGGTTCCTCCATGAAACTTTGACTTGAGGTATAACCTTGGGCGTAGAATATGTTCCTTCTTATCCAAGATTTGAGCAGGGAACCTCTTCATCGTCAAATCTTCCACTATTTCATCGGTTCTAACTTCGATAATGTGGTTGGGTCTTTCACATATTTACGTAACATGGATATGTGAAAAGCGTTATGAACACGAGACATACTTTGGCGGTAAGCGAGTCTATAGGCCACGGTTCCTACTCGATCGAGGATTAAAATGGGCCAGATGAATCGAGGATTGAGTTTTCCTCTCTTTCCAAATCTTGTAACTCCTTTCCATGGAAGCAACTCTTAACAACACATGATCTCTATATCGAATTCCCGTCCTTTCGATGAAGATCGGCATAACTCTTTTATCGATTTTGTGAGGTTTTTATCGTTGTCGGATCGTTTGAATCTTTTAGTAGTCATATGTACCAACTCGGTCCCAACAACGTTGCTTCACCCACCTCATCCCGACATCTTTGGAAGCGACACTTTCTTCCATCTGGCGCTTGAATGGAGCCATGCGATACTTGCTTGATAAGCTTGTTGTTGTAGGAAAACTCCACCAATGGTAAGAACTTGTCCCAACTTCCTTGAAATCAAGGACCACGAGTCTTAATAGATCTTGAAGAGTTTGAATAGTCCTCTCCATTGTCCGTCCATCCGAGGGATGATATCTTGAGCTAAATCGTAAATCTGTGCCCCATAGCTTTTTTTGAAACTAACCCAAAATCGTGAAGTGAATCTTGGGTCTCGATCGAAAACTATGGATCTTTGGCATACCATGCGATCTTACAATCTCGTTTATGTACATCTGACAAGGCGTTCAAGTGTATAAGTTTCTCGTATCGGTAAGAAATGAAGCGGACTTGGTCAATCTATCAACAATGACCCAAATCGCATCATGCCTTGAGAAACCTTAGGAAGGCCGTGTAACTTGAAATCCATGGTAATGTGCTCCCCACTTCCATTACGGAATTTCAAGTGGTTCTGATGGACCTTTTGGTACTTGATGCTCACTTTAACTTCGTTGACAAGTTAGACACCTTGAGATAAGCAGTATATCTCTCTCTTCATATTGCTCCACCAAAATGTATGGCCGAATATCATGATACATTTTGGTACTCCCGAGATGGATTGCAAATGGTGTGTTGTGCGCCTCCATCATGATATTATACTTTAAATCGGGTCGTTAGGAACACAAAGTGCAGAGTTGACTCGAAGTATTCCTTCTTCATCGATTCTTGCTTCGGCATAGCACCTTCTTGCACTTTCTTCCTCATATCGCGCATCGGCTCAGTTGCATAGCTTGGCGACTTTAACTTTATCGATTAAAGTCGGTTCTACTCGTATACTCGCTATCATCACATGCGTCCACAGAGTCTTTAACTCTATCTCCATCCTTTGCAAGTCACACAAAAATGGGCCTTTGCGTTGACAATATCGCTTTTCGTACTTGCATATGATCTTACTTTCGATCGTCGGCTACCACGTTCGCTTTTCGAGGATGGTATTGGATGGTATGATCATAATCTTTCAGCAGTTCAAGCCAACGTCGTTGTCGCGTGTTGAGTTCCTTTTGAGTGAAGAAATATTTGAGGCTTTTATGATCCGTAAAGATCTCCACTTTCTCCCCATCTGAAGTAATGCCTCCAAATTTTAAGTGCAAAACAACGTTGCCAACTCTAGATCATGAGTAGGATAATTCCTCTCATATTCTTTGAGTTGTCATGAGGCATAAACTATAACTTTTCCATATTGCATGAGAACACATCCCAACCCTTTGCTGAAGCATCATTTGTAGATGACAAATCCTCAAGGCAGGATGGTATTGTCGAGCAGGTCTTTGAAATAAGTCTCCTCTTGAGTTCTTGAAAACTCTTCTCACATTCTTCGCTCAATAGAACTTTGTATCTTTTCGAGTCGGTTTGAGTCGATGGAGTAGCGATTAGAAAATCCTTCCACGAATCTCAGATAATAACCCATTCTAAGCAAAAGCTACGTGCTTGATCCTTTGATTTAGGTTGTTCCCGACTTTGAATAACTTCAATCTTTCTTTGGGTCAGCGGATATTCCATGACTTGATACCACGTGCCCAAGGAATGCTACTTCTTCAAGCGAACTCACGCATTTCTTCACTTGGCATAAAGCTTATATTCACGAAGCTTTTGGAGTGTCGACCTCAAGTGTTGCTCATGATCTTCACGGCTTTTGGAATAAATAAGGATGTCATCAATAAAGAGGACGACCACAAAGTGATCCAAATATTCCTTGAATACTCGGTTCATCATATCCATGAAAGCGGCGGGAGCATTAGTCGATCAAAGGACATGACTAGGAATTCATAATGCCGTCTTAGGGAGTTACGAAAGCCGTCTTTGGAATGTCGGTGATTCTAATCTTCAATTGGTGATATCCGGAAGCGAAGATCGATCTTTGAAAAGAATTTGGCTCCTTACTGGCTGGTCAAAGCAGGTCATCGATACGTGGCAATGGATACTATATTTTTTGATGGTGACATGATTGACTCCAGATAATCAATACAAAAAGTCGCATACTCCCATCTTTCTTCTTCACGAATAGAATAGGAGCACCCCAGGGAGAAGTACTAGGATGAATAAAGCCCGATGTCTAACAATTCCTGCGGTTGGGTCTTTAACTCACAAGTTCAATAGGAGCCATTCGATATGGGGCTTTGGAAATAGGTTTTGTCTGGGGTTCAAGGTCGATACAAAATTCAATTTCACGCTCTGGGGGTAGGCCAGAAGTTCTTGAGGAATCGTCGGAAATTTATTAACAATAGAAATATCGTTCAAAAGCGGCGTATTTTTGTTTAAATCTGTGACATGAGCTAAGAAAGCTTGACATCCGTTTTCAATAAGCGAATAGCTTTATGGCTTGAGATGGCCGTGATTGATTTTAATGGTTTGGTCGCTTGAATTAGCATAATAGGTTGGTTAGGAATATGAAAGCTAACACGCTTACGAAAACAATCAATTTTGCATGATAAGTAGTTAACCAATCAATCCACTAGAATCACGTCAAAATGCAAGTATTTTTAATGAAATAAGATCGACGGGTAATGTGAGGTGCCGATTTTGAACCAAACAAGACTTATAAGCGATTGGATGTAATGAAGGTTTCTCCCAGCGGAGTTTCCACGAGATAAGTCGAAAGTCTAATTTCTCGGTCAAATTTAATCGATGGCGCAAGTAGGAGAAATAAAAGAATGGGTAGAACCGGTATCAAATAAAGTATAGACTTCATTAGAGTTTATGATAAGCTTACCCATGATGACCTCATTCGGGTTCCTTGCTCTCTGGAGGTCACAACAAACGCTCTCCCTTGCATTCTGGTTTTGACTTTTACGGGAATGACCTTTGGTGCCTCCATCCTAGTTTGAATTTGTCTTGATGGCGACAAAAAATCGAGCTAAGTGACCTTCTCTTCCACAATTATAACATGCTTTGGATGGCATGTAGCAGTTTGGTGATGTGTCCCTCTCCTCGCATTTGAAGCATATGATAGGTGGTCTTTCTCCTTCCTTAACAACAGGTCTTTGGTCTTTGACGTCTTTCCATCATTGTTGAATCTCCTTTTCTTGAAATGTCCATTCTTATTAATTTGTACCATGATTACCACCAAAAGTGGTTACCATTCTCGCATGTTGATTCCCTCCACGCTTGTTGTCACCACTTGATGACTACTCTCATTTGGTATTATAATTTTGTGGTTTGCTCTCTTTTAGTTGCGTTGACTCGTTATCGCACTCCACTAAGCGAGCCTATTTACAACATCGAATACAAACACGGTTTATGAGAAATAAGATGTTGGCGTATCTCGACTTCAAACCTCTTAAAAACATTAGCGCCATTCTCTCTTCATTATCCACCAAATGGGAATATGATAGTGATAACTCATGAAATTTTGCCTCGTATTGCGACACGGTCATATTGTTTTGTTCGACTTGATAAACTCCACCTCCTTCGTGTGGCGAATACTTTCGGGAAAGTATTTGTCGTTGAAACGACTCTGGAACTTCTCCCAAGATATCTTGATCTGACGGGTTGAGTCGTTTCTGGATTTCCACCGATGTCTGCTCTCTCTCGCGCAACATAAAAGTGTGAAAGGAACCTTTTGCTCCTCGGAGCATCCCAAGACATCAAATATCTTGGTAATCTGCTTTATCCATGCTTCCGCCTTAAGTGGTTTTGGCTCTCCCTTAAACTCCGGTGGTCCCAGCTCCTTGAATTGTTTAGCGGTGGCCTTGAGAGTTTTTCGTGTTTCCACCTACGTTTTGGGCGAGAGTCGCTCTCTACTTTCTTTGTTGCATGAATTACATAAAGCCTCTGAACATTTGATCATTCATCATTTGGTCGGTGTTGTTGTTTTGCATGAGGATTGTCGCGCTTCTGATGCACATTATCCACGATTATTGATATGTGGTGAATCAGCGATCGCTTGTGCTCCATTGTTATTCTCAACATTCTCGGATGTCATTTTCGAGATCTTGCCACAAAACAAAGGTTAATTGACATGTAACATATTATCCTATATTACGTGAGGCCAATAAAATAGCACATAAACTTAGGTAGGTCATACTAGCGAAGGTATTCCCGTCTCTCCCTCCTAGTACTATATTCTCATATCTTAGCCGGGGATCATATCCTAAGCTACGATACCAATATGTGGCGCCCCCAAAATAGGGTATACATCACCCATCTTGGGTAGTCGGATACATGGTACAATTTAAATACTGACTTACTAATATAAGCGTAGGTATGCAATCGACATAAAGCGTGAGTTTGAATACAAATATTATCTACTAGAGATTATCTGAACTCAAAAGGAGTCCTCATTACAATTATTATCACACTATTTCCGCAGAATAGTGAGGACTACTAATGCTATCCTCTGGACCATTACTCCATTCCCCAGGCTAAGTCCCGGCTATATTCTCATTTCACAAGAGAACGGTGAAAGAAAGGGTGAGCTCAACTAGCTCGATAAAATATTATGACTAAGATAATGCGAATAAATTATCATTAGCCTCTGTGATGTTAAAGCGATAAAATATAATGAACATCAAGTTTAACTACTGGTGAACCAATGATCCATTAAAAGAGTCAGTAGAAAATAAAATCTACTATCTTTTATGATTTAAAATAAATGGTTTTTAATAAATCCACATATACTGAGGTTATTCCATTTGAGGATGTTCCAATGAATTTAATAAATATTCCACTTTTCTTTCTCTCTTATTCTCTACTACTTCTCTATACTTTCTCTCTAAGCTTTGAATGAATTAAGTGAAAATAATGAAACCTAGGCCTCTATTTATAGAAGATTTCTAGCTTAGCTTTTCCCGTGTGAAAAGCGGCAGTGGCTTGACGGTGGTGATGTGAAAAGAAAAGTGGTTTTGGCGCTTTTGTAATGTGAAGCGACAAGTGATTCGATACTTTTGTAATGCTAAAGCGGCAAGTGGTTTGGCGTCTGGTAAAGGTAATTACTATTGTGAAGGTAATTACTATTGATGAAGGTAATTACTATTCACAAAGGTAATTACTATTGGCGAAGGTAATTACTATTGGCGAAGAGACTCTTAGATGATGACATATGGGCCCCCCATAAAATAATCAAACTTACCACAAGCGTCTCATATGAGACTCTTTATATACATCAAGGATTGAATAAATATTACCACAAATCATTTTATTTTAATCGACACATATTTAATCTTTCTACAATTTATTAATCATTTATAACTTGTCGTCTCAATTATTGATTTAATACTATAACATATTATACAAATGATCTTTGTGACAATAATTGAATCAATAATATAAGAGATATGATGCGACAATTTACTATAGCAATAATTGAAAGTATATTGAAAGACTTCTCACGTAAGCATCAATAATCAATATCGTGTGCTACTTATACTGACTCTGCGTATTCTTTGTACTTTTACTACCGGGTAGTTCAACGGTTTTAATCAGAACACCTCTGTAGTTATTTTTATAGAAAGATAATTTTGTGGTTTCTAACTACGACAATACTTAGGTTAATGGGGTCCACTTAATGATTGGTAGTCGTCATACGTTTATTCCCAGACAAAAGAATATTCCCAGAGCCAAATGAATATTTTATAACAACTTGCTTACTTTACAAAATTTATAAATATTACCCACAACTATAACATTATATCAAATTTATTCCATAATATTCAAAAATAATATTTATAGAAAATTCATCTTTATTTATAAAAGTTGGGGTCTTACGTAGTGCATGGATAATTTGTGGTTGTGATACTAATGAAAAAAGTCCTCATTGGCGTGGTGCATTGATGGATAATTTTGATATGATTATGGCTATGGATTCTCTTGACGATGAATGCGAATGAATTATTTTATGGCATGATCGGAATGTTGATGAAAACACGATTATCTTTGGCCCGTAGTGCATGAATAATTGCAGTAGTGCGTATACTAAAGAATATCCTTGGCACGTAGATGCGGATGATTCGATGATGTGGATTAATTATTGGTGAGTCTCGTGATGAAATATTAATTCATGGATGTGATAATAATGAATATCTTTGGTAGTAGTGCAAAGATGATTTAATGATTCTGAAAGGGAATTGTGATTTGGTATAACCATGATTTTGATGTTTCGGGTGAAGACAGGTGATGAAAATTATCTTCGTCACAGGTGCGAAGAGAATTTAGAATCACAGTTGTGATTATGAGTTATTCACGTGATCGTGGGACATGAACATTAATTTATTTTACATGGATAAAACATTATTGGTGGACTTTTATACATAGAAGATAATAGACCTTATGGTCTCTTTGACTCTTCTAATGGATTGCTCGTTCACTTATGACTATGGTTGAAAAGTTTTATTATCTACCATATGTTCTAAATCTACGATTTATTATTGATGAAAAGCTATTGATAATTTAATTATTTTTAGTCATTATATTCTTTCTTTGGGCTAGTTGTGCTCACCCTTTTGCTTCACAATTTCTTTCGGGTAATAAAAGTGTAATTTGGTTTGAAGCGGGGTATTAAGAGGTTTAGAACGGTGGTCTATAGCTGTTGAGGTTCTCCCTAAATAGTATGGAATTAACTTTATTGAGAACTTTAGATAAGTGTGTCGTATTGTATACATCATTTGATATTTAATTTTGGTGAACTAAATAGGGTGAGGTGAACCCAACTTTGGAAGGGTGTTTTGCCACTATCATACAAGATGTCTAATGACATACAACATCGTGTTATCGTAAAAGGCCAGAGTTGTGCGCGATCCACTTCTTTGAGTATATCTACGGGCACTACCTATATGATCTTGGAGTTTATTTGAAATATAATATTCATTTGGAGAGCAATGTAGATAGTTATATGTCGTCGAGAAGACTCACCATTGGAAAGAAAGATGATAGTAATCTTCTCATTTTTCTTTAGGGTCTATTAGATTGACCAAGGATAATTACGTGGACATGTGATATCTATTATAACCTGGGCGCAACGTGGCCTCCCAGTATGCGAAGGTTTCCTTGAGCACTTCCCAAAGATTTTAATTTCTAAAAGCAGTTTTTTACTATACTTTTATATGTAAATACCATTGTAAGGTTGTAATTCGAGGCACCATAGGAGTTACATACATTTGTATTAAAACTCACGATTAAGCGTGGTTGTATTCTATCTACAACTCAACAATAGTATAAATGAAGTTGTATTTGAATTTTGTATGTATGTATCAGCTGCACTTGAATGGGTGATGTATACCCTAATTTTGGGGCGCCACAGATTTAGTGGAGGTCTTTGGATGAGGTGTAGAAGTGGAGGTGCTAGATAAGGTATAGAGTGGGGTGGAGGCTTAGGTGGTGGATGTCTTTATATGGATTACTTATTAATTACTTAATTTAATAAGTAAATTAATACTAATCCTCTAAATTAAGGAATCCTAATTGTATACTAATTCCTAAATTAAGGAATCTAATTGCACTAATATTGTAAATAAATATGGAAAGTGTATTAATTGTGTAAAATATTTTATGAGTGCACTATTGTTGTAATTATTTTAAAAAATATAATAGAATATATAATTGATCCTTATAATATTTAGCTGAGCTTTTAACAATTCAAACGATGGGACTTGGGGCTTGACCAACCCAATTGATAATCTTACTAACAATATTTAAGAATTATTATATAAGTTATAGGGCAAATGTTCAAA
>CM035169.1:36445252-36677752 GCA_020205615.1 Panax quinquefolius
TTTATAAATCTGTCAAAACGATGTAATTTTAGCATCATCACATAAATAAAATATACATGCTTGTATATATACATTACTACATATATATATATATATATATATATATATATATATATATATATATATATATATATATATATATATATATCCCTTCACCTGTCTGCTCCAGCGAAGGAGACCTCTTGAGTTGCACCATCCCCAACATTGGTTATGATACTCCTAGAAAATCAACCAAACAAGGGAAAGGAGAAACATTTATTAAATAGAAAAGAATTTAGTTAAGAAAATGAACAATGAAGATGAATTTTGTTTATTTGTGGATAAATCTAGGGGATCATTATTTTCACATGTATTTTTGATATTCTCACGTGAAGGTGGTACTCACTGTATGACGTATGCTCATGTGAGAGAAGAACATGTGAAAATATCAAAAATACATGTGAAAATATCAATTCCCTAAATCTAAAATCACTACCTTTCATATGTACATTTCTTAAGATTGGACTTGCTAAAATAAAGATAATAATTAATAATTAAGGAAACTTATCTATGGATTTTTTAACTTTTACCGATAAAACATGTGGCTTTATTGAAATTTTGTAAAAAAAAGATATGAGTGACACCCCATATAATTGGGTGAGCTATTATATATATGGGAAAAATGTAGAGTACAACGATTATATATCTACGATCGGTTATATGGCAGTTTTTTGAGTTATAGTATTTATTTCACCCGTCGTCATAGTTATTAGGCTATAATGACACGGTTCACCGTCGACATAGCCCTAAAAAAAAATCGCCATAGCCCTACTGTATATACATCACATATATATATATATATATATATATATATATATATATATATAAGCGAGATCAATCATCTACTTATCTACTTTGCGTGCTCACCCTCCTTTAGCGGCGGTTTACATCATACAGTAAATCGCTTTATACTTTTATGACGGACAACATATAGCGTGCAGCAAAAGTATAAGCGGCGGTTGTATATATAAGCAAACCGTCGCTAAAAAAGTGAAGTGAGTAAATAAAATACTGATGATTCGATATATATATATATATATATATATATATATATATATATATATATATATATATATATATATAGAGAGAGAGAGTGGATCTTAGGCTCACACTTATTCAGCTCATTCGATCCTCCTCGCTTTAATGACGGAGGCCGTGGCTGTTCGATCATACAACCGTAAATCTATACTTTTAGCGACACTATATGTTGTCAGTTGTTAAAAGTATAGACGACGATTATATAATGAATAAATCGTCGAATTCCGTCGCTAAAAAGGAGTGAGTTCGGATGAATTGGATAAGAGGTGATTTAAGATCGGGACTATCATATATATAATATTCCCTCTCATATTATGTGCAAAATGGTGTTGTATAATTTTTTAAAACAACATTATTTTGGGAGACAATTTACTCAGGAAACTTGAGGTGTTGTGACCTCCATCTCGTGCCCTCTTAAAATTTTATTTTAATAATATCTAAATTTTTTTATTTTCGTATTGATTTTCTAAACATTTAATAAAATATCAAATGAAGTAGTGAAGACCTGGGATAAAATAAGTGAAGAAATGAAGAATTGGTTGCTTGCTTACTTGTTAAAAGGGGCATAAAGAGGGGTGAGCTTGTGAGCAACACCAAGGGCATCAAGTGCAAGCCATGCATTTTGGAAGAGAGTCAAGGCTGCACCGGTGCCTCTCAGCCTATCCCACCTCTCTAACACCACCGCCTGAATCCCAACTCTCTTTAGCGCCACCGCTGTTGCCAACCCACATATACCTGCTCCCACTATCACCACTTCCTCCCTCCTTTCCATTCCCATCTTTCTAGATCTCCAACTCCTTCATTTATTGTCTTTTTTTAATTCGTTGCTAATTAAGATGCTTTCTAACTCCTTTCTACATATAATATGGAATATATATATATATATATATATATATATAGAGAGAGAGAGAGAGAGAGAGAGAGAGACTGAGTGTATATTACATATAATATGGAAACCTGTTTATTTTGCTTGCATCATGCATGACCAGTTAATAAAAGATTTTTACTTGGACAACACACTCACTTGACAAAAGAGTCAAAATTAAAGGTGTCTTAATTTGGAGTCGGCCCCCGCTGCCGACTACATGGATAGTTGAGATGAGAAAAGAAAGTATATAAGGGAAAAAAATGAGAATGAGTTATAATTTTCTCTGGTTATATTTTTGAGTTTTTGAGTTTGTGAGTTTTAGAAATGAAGAGATGAGATTTTGGCTGAATAATACTTTTGTCCCTTTAAGTTGTCATTTACTTACAAAATCGTTTCCATTCTTTCTGCTTTCAAACCCGGACCGGACCGCCGGTTGAACCGAAAAAAATCGGACCCGGTTCACTCAACGGTCCGGTTTGGACCACTAAACCACTTTTGCTCAAAAATCGTTGAGCCGGTGAAGGCGTGGTTGAACAAGTTGACCCAGATGAACCAATGATCTGGTTCACGGTTTAATTTGATTCTCTCCTTAAAGATTAAAAAAAATTTTATTACTGGATTTTATTTTATTTTAGTAATTTAGTTGAGACTTTGTTTGGTATTTTACATATTTTTTCATTCATTTAATCAAACACTTGAACTTGTGGTTGAATTTGAATTTGAATGTATCTTAGAGATGTTTAGTTTTTTTTTTTGTAGATAAATTGATTAATTTTACATATTTACTAAATATTATATACAATATATAATAATAATTAATATAATTAATTATTTATTATTTATTACATATTAATAGCGTCATTTGGGTCGATAATCTGATCTCAAATACTTTGGTTGGACCAGTGACCCATCCACCCGGTAACTTTTCCGGTTCGATGACCGATCCGATTTTAAAAACCTTGCTTTCTGCTCGATTTGACCCTAACCCGACCCAGTTGATCCAACCCCAATTTTTAATATTTTTAAATCAAATAATTATTTTTAACATTTTCAAATAAAATAATTATTTTAAAAATAACTTTAAAATAATAAGTATATTTAATATTTTTAAAAAAATAAAATAAAATTATTTTAATATTTTAAAATAAAATATTTTTCAATAATTTTAAAATAATTATTATTTTATTATTTAAAAGTAAAATATTTTTTAAAATAATAATTATATTAAATTTTTTAAATAATTTGAAAATAAATATTATTTTAATGTTTTAAAATAATAATTATTTGTTATATTTCAAATAAAAATTATTTTTAAAAATTATAAAATAATTATTATTTTAAGGAAAAATATTAGAAATTTTATTTTTCAAAAATGAGTAATGTTTCACAAAATATATATTAAAAAAATTAAATATTAAAATAAAACTTTTATTTTAAAAAAAAGGTAGATTATTTTTCATTTTTATGTTAAAACTTTATTTTCACAAAAAAGTTAATATCTTTACCATTATTATATGTATTCTTAATATTACAATTTTAAAAACAAAAACTAAAATAGAAATTAAAATACAAAAAAATAGTAAAAGATAAATTAAAAATAATTCAATTTTTTAAAAAATAAAATAAAAAGTTTTAAAAATTATTATTATTTTCAAGAAAAAAATTAGAATTTTTTTCATTTTTTTAAAAAAATGAGTAAAGTTTTATAAAATATATATTCAAAAAAATAAAACTTTACTTTCATAAAACAAAATTAAATTTTTTATAGACGTGTACATTTTCATAAAAATAATTATTTTTATAATTTTTTAAAATACCACTTTAAGGACCTAACTCACGAAAAATGAACTTTAGGGACGACTTTAAAAAATTAGTGGCAATTTGGAGTGACAAAAGCGTCATTTAGTCCACCTCTTAATGTTTACTCCCTCCGTTCCATGTATAAAGTCTCATATATAAATTTCATTCACGATTTTTTACTGACAATAGTATAAAATAACATAATGTCACACTACAAGAAAAAAGCCTAATAAATGACCAATCTTATCGTGACGTGCCTTATCGGTCGTTATTCTTTAATATCGTCAATCGTTATTTAATCTAGTCATTATATTTTAACAAATGACGCGTCGCGGTCACTAAAAATCGCTAGTACAAATTTGCCTCCCAAAATTTGGCTGAAAATATTGGCGTCAAGGTTTTGTGCGACCACTTAATATCTGCGACCGCATGCGGTCGCTGATAAGTCCATGTCATTAAAAATCAGCGACCGCATATGGTCGCAGATGATGGTCGCTGACCAAACTTAATGTTACAGATTTGACCACTCGCCGACACGACAGCAGGCGGACGAAGAAGAAAAAGAAGAGGGAGCTCAGACATAGAGAAGAGGGAGAAAGGGGGGAGAAGAGAAGAAGGGGAAGAGACTCCGGCCACCGCCACCGGGCCACCGATCCACCGCCACCAGGAGGTACTCAGTATATTCTCCCTTAATCCCTAAATCTCTAAATTAGACCAATTGTGGATCGTCGCCTTTGCCACTGCCATGCTGCACCACCGCCAACTGCAATCGATGCAGGAGTAGGGGAAGAGAAGAGACCACTGTCGAACCGCCGCACCACCGCTTCACCACGCCGGTAACCACCAATTAATCTCTAAATTAAACTTTTAGTTATCCCTTAATCCCTAAATCTCTAAATTAGACCAATTATGCTTTATGTAATTCTATTTTTGTACATTTAAATTGGGTTATTCTCAATACTCTAGCTGCATTTAAAATTAAATGGTACAATATGACTGTGGGTAAAATTAAATGGCGCTTGTAGAAGGAAATTTTAAGCGAGCTTACCCCTACCATTCTTTAGAGGGTTTAATTTGATTTCTTCTGTTATACTTATACACTACATGATTTACTAGTTGCATGCTTAAACTAAATTATTTATGTTTTAGATCCGAGTTGCATATCTTTTAATATTCTGTGGTTACTAATTGATAATGTGTTATTACTTTTTTGAATGTTTCTTGCTATAATCTCAGTTTCTATCTAGTTTTCAACTGATACTTGGATGGACATTTTGTTTCTTTTGGATACAAGATTACTAATCTTGATTCTGATTTGTGTCTTGGGAGCCTAGAAATGATCTTATATACATGTCGTCGTGCATGTGGTTAATCCATATTACAGGGGAGACTCTGGCTAAATTTTTTTATTGGTCGGATAGTTGCGAACATTTATACTATTAACGAGCCTATTGGTGATCCACTAGAGCCTATTAAGGGGATGTTAGAGCTGATGGGTTGGGCTTGGGGCCGCGAGGCCACACGAGGCCACGCCAAGCTTAGCCAAGTCTCACGGGACCAAGCCAAGCTTGGTTGTTAGGGGGCTGTTAAGCCAAAATAGACAATGCTAGGGAACTGTTAGTGCAATAGAGAAGGTAACTAGACACACTTGGTCAATAAAGAGATTGTTTTGGCTATAACAGAAAAACAAGGGTATTTAACACTTATGTATACAAGAATAAAGCTACAAAATGTTATAAAAGCTATAAATTGCTCAACCAAGTTGTGACTATATATCCCAAAACAAATTTAAAACAAATTAAAATAAAATAACATGATATAATATAACTATTAAACTAAGTAGCATTTACTTAGTTTCTCATACTAAATTTAATAACATTTAAAGTTTCTCATACTGCTTTAATTCGCATTCATTCATTAACATCAAGTATGCTTAAATGTTAATCATATGCTTACAAGTATACTCAAGTCATATGATTATAAGTATGCTCTCAAGTCATATGCTTACAAGTATGCTTAAATGTTAATCATATGCATGGTTACAAGTATGCTCAAGTCATATGTTAACATTTATAATGTTGTTTGTAGTAGGTACCGTGGTATCATGGACCTCTATTCAGACCGTAGTTGGATGGCACGACGAAAGTCAAGTGCCCAGATAGGTGCTACAGCTGAATTTAGAGCTGGTTGCCAAGTGTTTTTGGATTATGCGTATAGTCACCCGGAATGTATGAATGGTAAGTCGCAGATACGATGTCCATGTTTGAAGTGTAAGAATGTAAATTATATGGACAGAGACGTGATAAACTATCATTTACTTGTTTCTGGGTTCATGAGAAATTACGAAGAATGCTGGTGGGCACATGGGCAGAGAAGAGATGGTGGCATCACAGAAGTACACAATTCGGGCATTAGTACTCATCGTATGAATGAAATGGTTCATGATATTGCAGGGCCAGATTTTGATTGGGAATAAGGCAGAGAGCAACCTATGAATTCTGATGCTAAAGACTTTTTTAAGTTGTTAGACGAGGGTAGCGAGCCATTGTGGCATGGTTGCACCAAACACATTACATTGTCTGCAGTGGCGACATTACTTAACATCAAGGCTGATCACAACATGAGCCAAGGAGATATGGGCGCGGTAAAAGAACAACGAACTCTAGAGTTTGTGTCCAAGGAGATTGTTACAATGAGCTTGGTCATGTCTTTTATGGGGAGTTGGAGGAAATCGTAGAGTTGTCATACAAGGGCACGTACGGGGGTCATATTCACTTGTTCAAGTGCCGTTGGTTTGATTCAGAAAAAGGGATACGTGTTGACAGACATGGAATCGTCGATATTGACCTCCATAGGTCTGCGTACTCCAACGAACCGTTTGTTTTACCAACTCAAACAGTACAAATATACTACACTCCTAGTCCTGTTAGGAAAAGGGATAAACCGCCTACAGATTGGCAAGTTATAATTCATACTCCCACGCGTAGTCGTGTAGAAGTAGTTGATGGAGAGATTTACCAAGAGCAGATGATTCATAGTAAAACTATAATAAATGTGGAGGACGACAATGAAGTAATCCAATTAGATGGTGGAGATGAACCACATGAATTAGATCCTTAGTCAATACTTGTGTCAGATGACATTGATACTGAGGAGGTAGAGTTATTATTTGAATCGACCTTTGAATCTGAAGCGAGATGATGGTTATGAATCGCAACACGATACATGATGATTCGAATCGAATTGACATGAACAAATAAAATGTATGTTTAGCAAATATTTTTTATAATTGTCATATGTATGTTACTAAAAAACTCATATATTTTATAATGTATTTAAGATTCCATTTATACAAGATATATCTAATTGATGTTAAACTTTATTTGATTGTAATTTTCCTAGAAATATCTTTTCTTAAATAAATTATTGTAGGGAGATGGCGAATTTTTTTTATTATAATATATTTAAAATATTACTTATATTATAATAGATATAAATTGCTTTAATATATCTCTTATCTTTGATGTAAATTGTTGTATATTAATGATTTTTCGGATAATATGGATATGATGAACCGAGTATTCATAGAAGAATATTTGGATCGGTTCGTTGTTGTTTTATTGATGACATGACATATCATATATTCGAAGTAGGCATTCTTGGGCACGCACGGTGTTAAAACATGGAGTATCTGTTGATCCCGAAGATCAAGCAATACAAAGTTGGGAGCAATTTGGAGCGAAGAATGCGAGAAGAGTTTCAAGAGCTTAGAGGAGACTTATTTATTTAAGACCGCTCTAACAATACCATCTGGTTCGGATTGATTTGTTATCTGGCGCCGATGCTTCGTGCAAAGGTTAGGATGTGTTCTCACAACGTGGAAAGTCATGCTTTATGCCTCGCGACAACTTAAAGAGTATGAGAGGAATTATCCTACCATGATTTAGAGTTAAGATCGTTTCAAGTTTTGCGCTAAAGATATGGAGGCACTATCTATATGGGGAGAAAGTGGAGATATATTCGCACCATAAAAGCCTTAAATATTTCTTCACTCAAAAAGAACTCAACACGTGCAGCGACGTTGGCTCGAGCTATTGAAGACTACGACCACACTATTCAATACCATCCCGAAAAGCGACGTGGCGACGCATTGAGTAGAAGATCATATGCTGGAATGAGTGTGATGATGATGTATACGCGACGAGCAAAATTACAAGATATCTGGCGCTGGATGCACTAAGAATGAGGTTCCATTCGCCACCTTATGTTCCGCAAAGTGCAGCGTGCATCATCATGAGTTCCGTGAAGGACCCATCCAAATTGCACCAAAAGATACGTTCTCGGGAGACATTCTTAAATTATTTAATGACAAATACATTTTCCGAAAGTGTTCAAGTATACGGGTTGGAAGCCGGAGTTCATCGTGATTAGAACAAAACACGCATCGTTGTCTCAAAGACGAAAGTGTAAAAAGTCAGATATCTGTGTTTGCACCTCATTCGTGGTGGGGATACGATGAACGACGACGCGACAATGGAGAGGTTCAAAATTCGGTATACGTATAACATCTCATTTCATAAATTTTTTCATTCAGAGCATTACATTGTACTAATTGTTGAGTCAAAAGTACCAACCTAGGACCAACTTTAATAGATCATATGCGGAATGAGTGTGATGATGTCAAGTATACGACGAGGTAAGCCAACTTTAATAGCCAACTTTAAAAAGTTAAGGTTGCTCGCCACCCAACCTTGAGCCGGACGATCGTATGAAGAAGAAAGTATAAGAAGGAGCTATTTAGGGCGAGAATTGATGAAGAAGGAATACTTGAGTCCACTCTAGACTTTGTGTCCCTAACGACTGACGATTTGAAGTACAAGATTATGATGGAGGCACACAATACACCATTTGCAATCCATCCTCGAAGTACTAAAATGTATCGTGATCTTCGACATACATTTTGGTGGAAAGAGAGATTGCAAAGTTTATCTCGATGTGTTTCACTTGCTTAACGGTAAAGGCGAGCATCTAGTACCTAAGGGTCCGATTGCAACCACTTGAGATTCCAAAATGGAAGTGGGAACACATTACCATGGATTTCGTTCTGGGTCTTCCTACGGTTTCTCAAGGCATCAATGCTATTTGGGTTATTGTTGATAGATTAACCAAGTCCGCTCATTTCTACCGATATGGGAGACTTATTCCTTGAACGTCTTGCTAAGATATGACGTGAATGAGATTGTGAGGTTGCATGGCATGCCTGTATCCATAGTTTTGGGATCGTGACCCAAGATTCACTTCAAGATTTTGGGTTAGCTTGCAAAAAGCTATGGGCGCGGATTTACGATTGGGTTCGGCATACCATCCTCAAACCAGACGGACAATCGAAAGGACTATTCAAACTCTTGAAGACTCGTGTCCTAGACTTCAAGGGCAGTTGGGATAAGTATTTACCATTGGTGGAATTCTCCTACAACAACAGTTATCAGGCAAGTATAGGTGTGGCTCCATTTGAAGCATTATATATATGGACGAAAGTGTCGCTCTCAAAAGATGTTGGGGACGAGGTGGGTGAAGCAACATTGTTGGGACCCGAAAGTTAAGACGTATGACTACTGGAAAAGATCCAAATGATTTGACAACGATACAAACAAAGACAAGATCGACAAAAGAGTTTCGCGGATCTTCATCGAAAGGACGTGGAATTTAGTGTGGGGATCATGTATTGTCATGAGTTACTCCATGGAAGGGAGTTACAAGATTTGGGAAGAGAGAAAAGCTCAATCCACGATTTATTGGTCCATTTCAAATTCTTGACCGAGTAGGAAATGTAGCCTATAGACTCGCGTTACCTCCAAGTATGTCTCGTGTTCATAATGTGTTTCATATATCCGTATTTCAGTAAATATGTGAAAGACCCAAACCACGTTATTGAAGTTAGAATCGAACGAGATAGATGAAGACTTAACGTATGAGGAGGAGGTAATTGCCAAGATCTTGGATAGGAATGAGCATGTCCTACGCCAAGAAAGGTCATACCACAAGTTAAAGTTTTGTGGAGGAATCATGCTATAGAGGAAATGACCTAGAATTGGAAACGAAAATGAAAGCGAGGTATCCTCACCTTGTCAAAACACCAGTGCGTGCACGTCAATTTTCAAGGACTAAATTTCATAAGGAAGGGAGGTTGTAAGACCCCAACTTATTATTAATGAAATTTAATTTTTCTATTTATTATTTTGAAATAGTAAGGGTTGATTTGATTAATGTGGATAGTTAGGGGTAAAATACATGCAAATATTTCAAAAATAAGCAAGTGGTTATAAAATATTCATTGTTGTTTTGGGAATATTCGTTGGTCGTGGAATATCGCAGATCGTGTTGGGAATATTCGTACGACTGGCAAAATGACCATGTGTGGGCCCTATAAATAAAAGCGATTGGATGAAGAAAATGACAAATATGAGTTGTTTAAAAATAACAACGTAGTTGTTATCGTTAATCATCGTTGTTAAAATACCTAATTGGTTAAAACACAAGAAGACGCAGTATTGCACCAATTATTGATTCTTACGTAAGAAGGCACTACTCAATAATGGTTACAGAATTCTTTCGTCAAAGATTTTATTTTATTGATTCAATAATTGTTTGCGTTGATATTTTATATCTGTTGTTGTTTCAATAATTGTCATTACGATGATTTTTTCATTATCGAAGCAATAATTCATATTATCTCGAATAATATTATTAGATAACATTATTGACAATGTCTAGAAAGTTCGTCTAAGGAGAGGTTTGGTCACCTAATTGCGGCGCAAGAAGAAGAGAAATCTTTATCGAAAGCCCCTCTTCCACAGTGAACCGCCTGGTTGTCAATATTGTGATTCTCGTAATATTATTTGTGAATAATTAATTATTGATTCATATGATGAGGAAAATATTGATTTTATGTGGATATAGATGGAGAAAATTTTTTAATGTGACAATTGTTGAAAATTGAAATTTTATCTTTTTACGATAAAATAATTCATTTAAATATATTATTATATTTTAATATAATAATGGTGATATTTTACAACGAATGTGGGATATATGAGTATATGAGGAGGAAGAGTATTTTTTGTTGCAATAAATGTTTTAAACATGTTAAACATGTAAATTGGACCCCATTTATCGACCGAAATTTGATTATAACTTTGTAAAATCGTCTGCTTTGTGGATTTTGGTCAATTTTTGTTTGGAATTTGGAAAAACTTTCTTCTGCAAAGTTGTAGAGAATTGAATTTCCTATAAAAAACTCATGAGATTCGAATTTTCTGATAAAAGGACTATTTATTGTGAATTATTGAAGTTCTAAAGTTCAAATAATTGATTTTTGGAAGTTTAAATTATTTTAAATAAGAAAAACGTTTTTGGAATGTTTGGGGGCATCTTTAACATGTGTTTGATGGCTGAAATCAGATTCTAGGCATGCGTTGGAAATTTATATAATTATATTATTAATTTATTAAATTTTTTTTTTGGTGTTCTAAGCAATTTCCTATAAATAAAAGTCTTAGGTTAGAATTGAAAATCACACCGTAAATCAAGTTTTCTCTCTATATTATCGAAAGCGTATTCTTGTGAGTATTTTGAGTATACTTTGAGTATTGTTAGACGGTCTGCAAGTTCCTTCAAAGACTATACCCTCAGATTCCAGCCTGTAAGTACTAATCTTTCGAGGTAAGGGATATTATTTTTTTTCGTAATGATATTATTTCTTCAATATCATTATCTTTGAAATATTGATCCAAGTTTTTATCAAATTTGGAACTTTTGGTGTTGAGTTCTTATTCACGATACTAAGACTATTCACGATACGATATAATTATTCACGAATACTAAGACTATTCATGAAAAATGAAAATTTTCCTTTTCGTCCAAAATATCTATTCTCGGATACTAGCTTTGATTGTATCCATGTTTTGATCATTCTTGAATTTTACACCACCGTGATTATTTTTGAGGTATTTTTGGACGTGAATAAAATAAAGTACTAAATCCTTAATCATTAATCCTTGTCTATTTTGTTTCTTTGGATTCGCTTTTTAAAAATATTTTTCATCATCTTTATCTTAAATGATGATATTATGGAATATCTTTGGCTCAGAAGTGCAAAGATGAATGATTTTGAAGAATATCTTCGCCCGTAGTGCAAAAGATGAATGTGTGTTTAGATGAACATAATTAATCGATGAATATCTTTGGCTCAGAAGTGCAAAGATGAATATGTGATTCCGGATATATATTGATTGATGTTACGGGGGATAAAAGATGAGCGGTGAACTTTTAAATTCATACATAGAAGATAGTAGTTTGCATTCTCTACTTAACTCTTCTAATGAATTATTATTTCATTGCGAATATTGATTTAAAATTTGTTGTCTATTGTATTCTATTAGATTTTTCCCCGTTGAAGACTAACAGTAAATTTTTGTATATTATCTTAGTCATAATATTCTTTATCGGGCTAGTTGAGCTCACCCTTTTCCTTTTTGTTCCATTTTTCTCGGGAGGCTAGAATATAGCGAGTATTTAGCCTGGGGTATGGAATGAAGGTTCTAGAGAGAATTGTTTAGTAGTCCTCACCATTTTGTAAAATAATGTATCAATAAATGTGATGAGGATTTATTTGAGTATAGATATTGTGCAGAAGATAATATTTGTATTCAAACTCACAGCTTTTCTTGTTGTAATAATAAAGTTGTAGTTGTTTCTGTACCATGTATTGACAACTCAGAATGGGTGATGTATACCTATTTTGGGGGCGTCACGGGATCCAATAACATTTACCATCACACTGGAAAAGGTTGAAGCTTGGATCTTCTCTCGGATCGTCGAGTTAATGTGGTGGCAGGTCGAGTCAAGCTTAAGGAAAACTAATGGAAGTAGATATGTACTGGGTGATCAAGAAAGCAGGGAATTTTTCTGTAGAACTTTGGAAGAGGGCTTTCAAGGATGCTTGTGAAAGGCTTTGTCCGATTCGCAAGGTGGGAATTATATCCAAGTGTTTGGGCTTGTTAGTTGTTCTGAAGCGTTGATTCGAGTTTTTCGAATTATCGAAATTACAATTCGATAATTCTTGGTATTTTAGTAATTCGGTTATTGTCAAATTTTGGTATTAATTCGGATAGTAAAATTATCATTACTTGCTTTTCTATTATAACCTAATAGCTTATTCTTGCCTTTATAACCGAATGATCACTCCTACTTCCAGCTGGGTGTGTACATTATTGTGGGATGTATATATATAGTGATGTGATGATTTATGGTGTGGATAACCTGTTTAGTTTATTATATGGCTCTTTGATTTGATGATTATGGAGAAATTTTGTTTTGAGAATTTTGGAGGTCTTCGCATATATGTACTTATATTTTCGGATGTTTCATGTTACAACATTAATTTTTTAGTGTAAGTATTTTAATTTTATTTATTGTTGGGTTTGCAGAATGCAACAGTGTGTAGAAGAAATAGAAATTGTATTGGTAATTCTTCTCAACAGCTTTACACTCCGCAAGTTAAAAACGATATCATATTGTCTAAGATTATTTAATCACATTGTCTAAGATTAATTAAAAGATTAGATAAAAAAATTTGTCTGGACTAATATATCTTTAATTACCACTAATAACAAAGATATCATATTCTCATTTCATTAGTTTGAGTATAGATCGGTCAACTGTCATTTTAAACAAAGATAAAAGTTAATTTTGCCCATAAATTTTTATTCTTAAATGATATGGATTATAATACCTGGTTGGACATAGTATTAAATAGTATCCCTTTAAAGTCATTTTATTACTCCATCCGTCCCTTAATATGTTTTAGAGTTGTACATATGTATTAAGAAATTATTGTTTAATATTAAATATAATATCAATTGCCTATATAGTCCTTGTTTTGGAAAAAGACGGTGTTATTTATTACGTAAAAAATAATGTGAGAAACAAAGTTATATTTAATACTTAGGGTAATATTAAAAACTAAACAATTAATAATTACTTGAAATTCTCAAACGACATAAATTTAGAGATAAAGACAATTCTTTAAAACGACTAATATTAAAGGACAGAGAGAATATCACATGACTTATAGTATCAAGTCTAATTTTAAAAACAAATAAGAGATTTGGAATTAATAATTCAATTTTTATTATTATTCTTAATACAAACATGATACACATAATCATCATTACAATATGTGAAAATTAACTTTAACGACACATAATTAACTCATCCAATCTTATGAAAAATAATACAGTAATAATTAAAATAGAAACTCAGTCAATTACTTTAGAAGCAGGTAATCCATATGGTTTATATTTTTATTATTATTAGTTATTAACAAAATAACTATAGCCCATGAAACGGTTCAGCTATTATAGCACTAAGTTATAACATTAAATTTAGTATTCTTTACATAATTATACAACAAATAGAAAGAATTATGTTAATAAGACATCAATTAAATAATTATAAAAAAGTGTAAATAGGATCCATATTACAAAAATAAGACAATTCACATTAATAAAGTTAAACCTAAAATCAAGGAAAATAACTCGCCATAATTAATAATTCAAATTCAAATTCAAATTCAAAGATTTGGGATCTAACAACAAAAATAAATTCAAATTCAAAATAATAACAGTCACAACTATTTTCTAAAACCCAAAACTACAACTATTTTGTAACAACCGTGGACATCCATTATCATTTCTCTCTTCCTTCCTCTCTAGTACTTCTCTCTCGCCCGACTTCATTTCTACTACAACCATGTCCACGTTTATACCAAGGTAACCAATAATAAATAGAACCTTTGATGCATAGAAGGGAAGAGAGAGATAAGAGATCGATGTGAAATGTAATATTGATAACCAAACTTTCAGAGATCAAGCGTAATTCAAACATTTATAACAAGGTAACCAAACCTTTATACCAAGGTAACCAAATCTACCTTCACACATGCAAAGATAAATTTGTTACCTTGGTCAAAAGTTCAAGCAACCAATTTCATGAAGGTAAATAAAAAAAATAGAACACTTCATAGGAAAGAGAGAGATAAGAGAGTGATGTGTAATATAATATTGATAACCAACCCTTCGCATTTCAAGGTAACCAAACATTTATACCAAGAGTAACCAAACCTTTATACCAAGGTAACCTTTTTTTTATGAATATTTGGTTACCCATAAAAACTAAAATGATTATCTTTGTATGAAGGTTTGGCTACCAATTGCATCACATTCAAACGAAATTGGTAACTTAATAAAATTGAATTGGTTACCTTGGTCTGAAAATTTTGACTACCAACCACACTATGAAAAAAAACCGCAGTGTGAATGTGAAATGGTTACCTTGATATGAAGATTTTATTAACTTGGTATGAAGGTTTCAGATACCTTCGTAATTAAACCTTTGGCCGATTGTTGTCACCACCGCCTGCATCAAACCCATAACTTGGTCTCTCATGAGAGCTCATGGACAGGATGTCTCGCTTTGAAAATTACCATAATCGCTATTGTTTTGTCCACGCAAGTGTTCAACTGCTGAAAAGTTACCATTTTGACTATCTTTGGTCATGATCTCGCAACTTTTGTGGCATTATAGTTGCGAAGGTAAGATTCCAATAATCGCCATTCTTGGGCAATGAATCACAGTATCAACCGGAAATTAGGAAGCAGTGATCTGGAGGAGTCGATCATGAGTCATTTTAAATTGGGATCAGCGATCTTTTCTTTTTTTATTATTATTAAAAGGTTGAATTTGTTAAATAACTTGAGGAGAGAGAGAAGAAGCTATAACTAATCCCTAAATTAAGGAATTCTAATTGAATTTTAATTCCTTAAATTAAGGAATCCTAATTACACTAAAATATGTAAATAAATATGAAAGTGTATTAGTTATGTAAATATTATATGAGTGCATTATTGATGTAATTATTTTAAAAAAGTATTAGAATATGTAATTGTCCCTTAAATTTATGTTATACTCCCTCCGCACAATTTAATTTTTAAGGTCAAACGATAATATATTAAATTTTTTCTCGATATAAATTTATTTAATTTTAATTAATACAATTATTATAATTATATGGTATATAACAAAAGTTATTAATCACAAAATTTATTTTATTCTAAATTTTTATAAGTCATATTTATTTAATTTTAATTGATACAATTATTATAATTGTATAGTATATAATAAAAGATATTAATCATAAAATTTATTTTATTCTAAACTTTTATGAGTCATACCAATATTAAAGTTTAATATGTCGTCGTTTGACCTCAAAAATTAAATTATATCTCTAATTTTAAAACGGATAGAAAAATGGATGCAGAAATGTAAAAATTAATTTATTTTTCAACATTACAAGAGGTTTTTTTTTAGAAGCACAACTTTTTAAGAGTAAAAAATAAACTCACAAATAAGTCTCACATAAAAAGGAAATAAATTTCACTTAAACTTACTTTTACTAAAGAGGAAGAAACAAACTCCACATAAACTCACTTTTATAGTAAAAGAATAAAGAAATAAACTCATAAACAAATTTTACATAAAAAGAAAACAAGTTTCGCATAAACTCACATGAGTGACAATCGAACATGTAACACTTAAAGTATGAATCGAATCTAAAACCTAAAAATCACAGTAACTTAGTCTTAACTATTAGACTAAAATCTCATCTCATGGGCTAAGTGTATGTTGGTTGAATTGAAGAATACAAACCATCAAAAATGAAATTAAAAATATTACTCCCTAGGTTCCTAAAATGACGACTAAAGGTTCAAATATTTTTGTCTTTAAAAGGATAAGATAAAATACATAAAGTGAAGAATAACTTAGTCATTTAATTGGGTTCAGAATAATAATAGTATTTATCAATCTATAAAATCTTGTGAGACCATTAAAGATAAATTTTTAAAAAAATTATTCTCTTTCTCTACTTTTTTTTTTTTTAATGTGGGTAAATTATATTTTGTTTATTCTTTTGAAAACGAAAGGAGTCCTCAATGTAAAGAAAATTGAAATAAACATTTGGGAAGGCATAGGTGATGGGAAATGGTAACGATAGTGGTAGGCTGGTGAGAAGGCGATCGTGACGAGCGAGGATGGTTTGTGGCGGTAGGCATAATTAATGATCCAATAGAAGCAGGGGCGGATACAAAATTTCTTCTCAGTTATGATAATATAAATATTAATAATAATAATAAATTTATATATATATATATATATATATATATATTCACATGAAAAGACATTTATATAGACACATGAAAAGATTTGTCTCATCTTTCAATAATGCAAGTAAGATTAACATATATCAGAAAACACATTTATATAGACCTTTGTAGGCCTGACAACGGGACGGATATAATTAGGGGGACCCTTCTCAAATCAGTTCCGTCAATATATAGTTATCCTCGTGCCCCTGAAGTTGTCAACTTGTAAGTAATTGGCCATTCAATTTTAAAATATTTAATTAGCCCATTGTGTTTTTTAAAATTAAAAATTAAGGCCATTTCGTCTATTTTTGCTAACAGATGTTGACATTTTGGTTGTTTATTCCTACGTGGCTTTATTTTAAAAATGATAAAATACGTGGCTTAGCTGATGTTTGCAATAAAACCAATCAGTTATAGGAGATCGAGTATGAGTTCTGAGAAGAAAGCTACGAAGTTGGAAAGCAACTATCGAGTTCGGAGAGGAAAGCGAGATCTAGGGGAAAGGCGTCGATCGAAGGAGATATTCCATGTAAAGGTCCTTTTCAACATCTATATCAGTGATTGAAGTGCAGAACATCATAACTAGAGCTTAATTGCAGACAACAAGTGCACGAAAATTAGGGCTTTTATTTGATACCGGTATTGAGGTAAGTGTGAAGTTACTGGTGCATCCGATATGGCTTCATCACGATCTAGATCATTGTCAACCACTGGTGTAGGAAAGCGTATTTGTTATTGTGATGTACCAGCGCGAATTTGTGTTTCGAAGAAAGATAGGTCAAAAGGCAAAATGTTTTATGGTTGCCGGAACTATGGGGTTAGTTTCCTTCATCCAATTTGTAATGTGCATTTCATCCCTTTCTCTGTTAAATCATGTTTGTTATGTGACTCTGTTTTAACTCTGTGATACCAAATTTGATAGGAATCTGGGAGATATTGTGGATATTTTGAATGGGTTGAAGTGCCTTCCATTGTAGATGAAGCAACGAGTGCGATGAGCAAGCCAATTGAAGAGGTGAACTTAGTGATGGATAAAAATGCAAAACTGAAGCAGAAGTTGAAAATTTTGAAGAAAGAAACACTGATAAAGGAAATAGAAGTTGATAGACTTAAAGAGGGAATCTCAAAACTTAGAATGTGTTGTGTATTGTCATGGATTGTCACTGCAATTGTAATTTTGGCTTGGAGTTGCATGATGCAATGGTAATGTATTGATTGTATTGGATGTTCTGTATTGTAATGCATCATTTATTTTTATTGCATCATGTAATAGGGTGATGATGATAGGAAAGATGTAATGGTAATGAATTAGAAAGACTGAAGATGTTAATGTTAATTTGTGTTTTTGTGTAATGAAAAGACTGAAAATTTGTGTTTTGTGTTATGAATTGAAAAGACTGAAGTGCAAAAATGAAGACCAATTGTGGCCTTACTTAAAACAGAGCAATTCCCCTGCCAAAAACAGAACAAAGAAAAATAGACCACTCTCTTTACTTGTTGACACTGTGGTAATGATGACTGCAGTCCAAACCTCTGTTTAATTGCTGCCTGCAATTCCCTCAGCCTCATCCTTGGTTTTGCTCTTATGGTACCCCCAAACTTATCAACCAACCATCTAGACCTAACAATCATAATCCTTATTTTCCTCACACAATAATGTTTCTCATTGTATGATTTAATTTGAAACACCTTCTCCCTTGGCACATAACTAGCCCATAACCCCCATGCACAGTTCTTAGCACACTTTGCTTGTATTCTTGTTTTCTCATTACAAGAAAAATATATTCCCTTTCCATAACCAACTGCATAATTCACAATAGCTTCCCTACATTGTTCAGGTCCAGTGAATGTCATATCAACTTCAAATTTTATCTTGGTAATTGGAGTGTTGGGATTATATGATGGAAGAACTCTTTTCACTTTCATCTGTGGCTCTTCTCCTTCCCATTCACTGTTACTACTAGATTCACCACTTGGAGGAATCAGATCATCAGAATCTTCTTCATTCTCTACCCAAGGCATCATTTTTTTTGTCCCAAACCCCAATTCATCCTCATCATCTAAAAATGTTGGTTCAACTTCTTCAACCTCTTCTACATTCTTGGTTTTTCTAGCTTTTCTAGCCTTTTTTCCCCTGCTAGTACTCTTTTGTGTACCAATATCTGGTCTTGGTTCAGTCACTGTTGGATTTTTAGCCTTACATGTAGTTGGTCCACCTTTAGCAGTACTTGAGGCCTCAGGCTGCTCTCTTGGGATAGGTTGAGCCCCAACCTCATCAACTGGTTCTTCATCAATGTTCACTTCACACTCCACAACCAACTCTTGTTTTTTTGCTTTTTTTATCTCTTCCTTTCTTTTCCTTATATTTATCAACTCCTCATTACCATCATCATCACTAGCACCACTTAACTCCTCAGCACTTTCCTCAACACTTTCCTCATCACTACCATCATCATCTGTATGCTTTGGTACTTCCTCATTTCTGACATCAACCACATCCCCTGTTGCAGCTGGTACTTCTTCATTATCCTCATGGTCACAATATATATCTATCTTCCCAATTTTCAGAGCTTCTTCAATTAGAAGTCTTACACTACTGCCATCATGAAGTAGTTCTATACCATTCTTCAAACTAAACCCTACCAATTTGAAGTACATAGCAAAGTTTCTTTTATACCCTAGGTGTTTTACCAACTTCACCATCCTGTCAACATTTAAGTAATCTCCATCAGCCCCCTCATAAATTTCTTTCCTTCCACCCTCATACACATGATCCATTCTCCTTAGTAACAAACTGGCCGCCATGGTACAATTCAACATCAAAGTAGTTCATGCTGCATGAAACATAATGAATGGTCAGTACTATTAAACCTTAAACAAATTCCAGAGTCACACAAACTACGTATCTGAGAGCCAACAGACTCTTATAAAATTCCCACTTTTATACTTTGTAAACATTAAAAAAATTAACTACTCAAAATCTGTGAACACAAACAACAATACACAGTCAAACATTTCACTTTAATCACTGTTAATAAATTGAAACCCATTTTAAACCACAATAATATTAGTTTAAACAAGTGAACAACAACTTAAACCCAATAATATTAGTTTAAACAAGTACAAGGGCAACTTTTGTACCAAAATTCCACCAAACTTCGTTTTTAACAAAAACCTAGATGAAGAGGAGTGCAATATTTAATTTATCAGACAAAAAAGGGTGCAAAAGAGACAACACTTACTTGTTTGGTAGTAGATCTAAACCCTAACTTTTTTGAAATGGTCCCCCTCCGATTTCGTCGCTTACTCTCGCCTGATACCCACCTTCTTCCTCGATTTCTTCTCAGACAAAAGTGCACTTTTGAGCCCTAGAAAGAATGGAGTCTTTCGCTTCTGTCGTTTGGTTTGTCTGTTCCTTTGATAATTTCTTTATATGGTTCCTCCCGCCCATTCCACGTCTCTTGTAACTAATTGGCCTTATTGCCAACATCAGCTTTTCCACGTATTTTATTATTTTTAAAATAAAGCCACGTAGGAATAAACAACCAAAATGTCAACGTCTGTTAGCAAAAATAGACGGAATGACCTTAATTTTTAATTTTAAAAAGCACAATGGGCTAATTAAATATTTTTAAAGTTGAATGGCCAATTGCTTACAAGTTGACAACCTCAGGGGGGTAAAGGTGCTTTTTGCCTAATTTGACCTGACTCGACCCCAAAAACAATACTCCTTACCTGTCCCGCCCTCGCTCTCACCCCAGTCCCGTTTACCCGATTACTCCATTTTTTATCCAAATTAAATTTCTCCAACTTCTTTTATATTATTTTCTATAATTATTTCTAATTAAAAATTAAACAACATACAATATTTCTATTACTAATAACATATTATATTACAAATATTATAAATTTATAATGAAATAACATAAATAAATACATAATTATATATAGAAAATGTTAATTTATATATATATATAAACATATAATCGGGTCGAGATCAAGAGTGAGAGGGTATATCCCATATCGGACCCTAACTGTAAGGTTTAAACAATCTCGGATCTCATTAGGGTCGGTATAATACGAGCCCCATTAAGTCAAGTTGATACATTTTCAAAGTCAAAACTAAGATGATTAATTAAATATTATGAAAAAAATAATCTTACAATGAGTTGTAATACTTTTGAGATAGTTTCCAATACTTAAGTTTATTGACTAAAATTAAAATAATTCATGTCAATTTTGAGTTTAAAAAAATCTTTAGTACTTTTAAAGATTAATAATAATCTTATATTTTGGAACAAAAAAAGTATATACATTTATGAATGAGTTTCACAACTCTAGAAAAAAAAATACTGATTTTAAAATAAATCTCATCTACATTCTTTTTCTATAAAATGAAATGATTTTTTTTATTCAAATGATCTATTTCTATCAAAATGAGCATCTAAATATATTATGTTTTTATTTTTATTATGCTGAAACAAGTCATTTCATTACAACTGGGTACATATCCCAAGGGGTAGGGCCTAAGGGTAAAAATTGGAAGTGCGCGGAAAAAATTATTTTATAGGTGTCTCTTCCGTTTTAAAAAGAATTACTAAAACATATTCTATCCTATTCAGATTAAATGACGTTTTAAAAAGTTTAATTTTATTTTATATAAGTATTATTTTGGTCTCTATGCAATATTGCATTATTTTTTCCTAATTTACCCCTCTATTTAATATGCTTAGTAATGCAATTGTGGAGAGAGAAATAATTAATTAGGGACAATTAAGGGTGTAAACGAGTCGAACTGAAGCGAACAAAAAGTTACTCGAATTCGACTCGAAAAAATAAACTCGTACTTGAATTCGAATTATATTTGAAAAATCCTACTCAGATTCGACTCGACTCGAATTCGATCCAACTCGACTCAAACATTTATTCAAACTACTCGCAAGCTTCAAATTCAAGCTCAAATTCGAGTCTTCACATAATAACTAGTTTTATAATAAATATAATTATAAATTGAATTTATTATTTTACTTAAAATTGAGAAAATATATTTATTATTACACTTTACAAATATAAAATCACAATTAAAATTAAAAAAAAACAAAATAATAACTAATTATCCTAATTTGATTTAAATTTGTATATATTATAAGAAAATGTATCGAACATTTAATCGAATATGTATTATGCTTAAGTATGTATCGAATCACAATCAAAAATTGAATAGTTTGAATCTTAAACGAATGAGTATAACCTCGCTTTCGGATTCTACTCATATTTTTATTGAATTATTTTAATGCTTTCGATTTGGATCATATTATTAACGAATTCGAATCTCGTTCGTATTTTTTTAAGTCGAGCCCAAATCGAGCCCGAACTGTGTTGGCTCGTTTACAGTCTTAGGGATAATTGTGGCGAATGAGAAGAGACAATTGTAGAGAGAGAAATAATTAATTAGGGACACAAAAAACATTTTGTATTATTTCTTAATAAGTGTGCTTAACTCTAAAATATCATTTAATCTGAATAGGAGGGAGTATAATTTTGGTAAAATAATTTCTAACTCTACTCAAAGTAAATCAATTTATCGTAAAGTGATATTCTAGATCTCTTGCTGAGTAAGAGATCTTAAGTTAAAACTCTCTTCCCCAAATTAGCATATAAAAAAAAGTAACTCAACTTACTCAACAATATCTAAAACGAATAATTATTTTGAAAATTGTAATCAAATAAAATCATAACATAACATAATAACGTTTGTTAACGCTGATTTTGTACGCCTGATGAAATTACCAAAACAGCAGGCCAAAATAGCACCAACGGTTGATGGAGTAATTGTTATGAAATCAAACTCACGAAATACATTCGCATAAACATAAATAAAGAAATATAAAGTATGAACACAAAAATTTACGTGGAAACCCAATTGGGAAAAAACCACGGAGAGAGGGAGTAATCCACTATAATAATATTGGGAGTACAAGTTGTGTATTTGTGTTGTATCTCTTGTGTCCTATGATATTCTCTTCTTCCTTCAACCCTAGCTTGTAGTCGTATATATAGAAGTCACCTCCACTCGCATCCAACCAGGAGAAGGACTTCTTATCCCTCCAAATAAGAAAACACAATCCTATTTTAATAAGGATTCTTTCCACTGTCAAAATAAATACATATGAGCCATCACCAGATCCGGACCATTAAATAGACTCAGCTGCACCATGGCTTGACCCAAATAATCACATCCCAACATTGCCTCTCAGTCTCTTATTTATAAGGAACTTATAAATAAGAGAGTATTCAAAAAGTCTCCGTGGGATTTTTATCTTCGGGATTATTATCCTCGGGATTTTTATCCTCCGAATTTATATCCTCCAGATTTTTTTCCTCCGAATTTCCTTCAATCTGTGGTTGATGATGAAATCGAAGTCGCCTTTAAAGCATTTCAATGATATAAAAGCTTAAACTTTTATCTCTCATATTTGGCGAGAATTCACATCAAAAGTGCGCGACTCAAAGACCAATTTATCATCACCTGGACCAAAGTGTTAATGTTTAAATTTTACATGCATCATGTGAATACTACCACTACATGCATAATATAAGTGAGAGAATATGTAAAGTTATATCAATAATTAATTATGATCATGCTTCAATTGCTATTGACATAATACATATATACACACGTACAAGTATATATTTAATTTAATAAAAAAGAATCACTTATCTCTTTCGGTGAATCGGTGATTTTAAATCGACACTAGAACAAGTGTCTTGTTTCCCACAGACGGCGCCAATGTTAACGCATGATTTTGTACGCCTGACAAAATCACCAAAACAACGGGCCAAAATAGCGCCAACGGTTGATGGAGTAATTGTTGTGAAATCAAACTCACGAAATACACTCACATAAACATAAATAAAGAAATATAAAGTATGAACACAAGAATTTACGTGGAAACCCAATTGAAAAAAAAACCACGAGAGAGAGAGAGTAATTCACTATAATAATATTGGGAGTACAAGTTGTGTATTTGTGTTGTATCTCTTGTGCCCTATGATATTCTCTTCTTCCTTCAACCCTAGCTTGTAGTCGTATATATAGAAGTCACCTCCACTCGCATCCAATTAGGCGAAGGACTCCTTATCCCTCCGAATAAGAAAACACAATCCTATTTTAATAAGGACTCTTCCACTGTCAAAATAAATACATATGAGCCATCACCAGATCAGGCAATTAAATAGACTGGGTTGCACCATGGCTTGACCCAAATAATCCCATCCCAACAACGCTCAATGCATTTGTCTGAATATTATCATTTTGCGTTATTTTTATTGATTTATGAGTTTTTATTTTAATGATGACAATATATATTTTGTAAGGAAATATTAGTGATTTTTAAGTTATGAACTAATTATGCATTTATCAAGATTTCAAGTGGATTTTTATGAAAAAAATGTTGTTTAGAGCCACCACATGGTTAGGCCCATTGGACTTCACCTAGGAAATCAAATGTAAGGATTTCTAGCTCGATTAATTAATTTCAAGGCAATTTTATTTTGCTAGAAATTATTTTATAAAAGAAGGTTTCATGTGCTTAAAATACAAATCCTTTAAAGAGTTATTTTTGGAAGCCAAAGCAATTCAATTTTATTTCCTATTTCAAAGAGCTGAAAATTCAAAATACAAATCCTTTGACATAGTTGTTGATTTCCTTTATTCAAAGTGTTGATTCTGCTGGGATCTTAATTTTTTATTTATAGTTGTTGAGTTTTCTAAGATACTATCCCTTTATTTATGATGCCTTAATTCAAACTCTATATCATTCAAATTCAAAATCCTTCCTAACAACTTGATTCTACTAGAATTGCTGAAATTGTGTTCCTTAACTTTTATGGTCGTTACTTTTACTCTATATTTCATTGTTGGCTAACTTTTATGATATTACTTGCCTTGTTTCTTAATTTACTTGTGTGATCCTATGGTGGATAAGGTTTATGCACAAGCCAATCATGTTGATGATAAAGCATATACTTTGTAACAATCTTATTCATTTATTAATAAAAAGTATTAATTTATTAAAGGCATTGTTTTATTGGCTTTTAGAATAATGATGATGATCATTCTAATGAGATCTAAATTCTTTGAAAGCTTAAACTAAAAAGTTCCCAATCTGGATTCAATTGCTTTGCGAATTTGTGTGGAGAGGAGAAATACTAATGGAGTTTTATTTGCTCGTCAATAGGAATTCTTTGAAAACAAGTGAAAGGACTTGAGATAGGTATGATGAGTTATTACTTATTCCTTAAGACCCTTAGGGTATATCAAAGGTATGTTTGGGTATAATAAGTTTATGCATTGGAGATAATGTATGATCAATAAATAATCTACCACTTTGGCAATGAGAATGAAATTAGAAAGGAGTTTCTAATTTGCATTATTTGGAGTTGTGCATTTAAGGATCGAAATACATATAATTAAATAAAATAAGACTTGATGAAATTCCATGTCTTATATTTAATTGGGACATTAATATGGTGGAAGGATTGAATTGTCTGATAACTATTTGCTCGAAAGGTTCTTTTTATGATTAATGTTGAAATCTATATTATCTGGAAAGTCGTTGATCATTTAGGGAGGCTTATCCACTATTGTAGAATAAATATTATTTATTTAAATAAATTAATTGTTTAATTTATTTATTTAAATAAGATTAGAATTGTTCTAATTGATTTATTTATAACCTATTTAATATATGGAGAACTAAAAGGTCACTTGCTGTAAAAGGAAGAATAATTATTTAAAGTTAATGGCATAATCGTAATAATATGTTAAGTATATTTAATTTAATCTATGGTGATAGAATAAATTAAATAGCTTAATATTTATTATTTAATATTTAAAAATATTAAATATAAATTAATAAGAGAGTCTTATTAATATTATTATAATTATTATTATTTTAATTTCTAAAGAGTTTAGGAATTAATTTAATATAAGTACTCTCATTTATTCCTAATTGGATTAGGAAGAAAAAATTAGTTAAAGGGTTTAATTAATTATCCCTAATAAGATTAGGGAGTTTAATTAATTAAAAGAATTTAATTAATTAAAATAAATCACAATTCCTTAATTGTTAAGGTGGGTTCTTCACATCTATAAATAAGAGGAGTCTTATTATGGGTGTAGGAGGTTGTTGACTTTTAGCACGACATAATTCCAATTTGTTGGAGAGTACCCTTTCTATGAGATGAAAACTGGGGGGTTTGAGCCGAATACACCATCTTCTTGAATTCTTTAGTTTTTCTTTGGTGGATCACATAAGTAGGCCAAACATATGGGTGGTAACGTTGATCAAAGGAAGGAACCAAAACCGGTAGATTGAGTTGAGCCGCGAAAGGATTTGGAGGTGAACTTGCATTACGAGGAAGCTCGATCTTGAGGGTATGATTTTATTCTTTATCTTTTCGTTTAATTAATAATTGTGCATAAATGGTGATCTAGGGTATATGGTTTGTAAATTTTTAAACTACGATTTTTACACGTTTAAAAGCTTTAATTATGCAATTTGATCAGCGTTCAAGAATATTACAAACCTAATAAATGGTATCAAAGCCAAACCTTTATGCAAATTATTAATTGTTTCGGTTTGATATGTATATTGATATGTGTTTAGAATAATTTAATTGGGCATAATTTTATTGTATAAAATTTATTAAAAAAAAAAAAGGACCGGAATTTTTTTTTTTTTGGAAGCATGTGATTCGGTCAATTTTTTTTTGAGCATGCAATTGTTGTTTTGCCACAAAATTTCGTAATTAATTAAAAAAAAAACAAACAAGATGATTACATCACGTGGCCATTATTATAATCATACTCTTTTTTTTTTTCAAACATAGCAATAGTGCGGAAATGGTAACTGATTTGGAAGTATATTTTGTATTAGTATATATATATATATTATATTATATATATGACATATAATATATTATTTTAATATGAAAGAAATAGGTTGCCACGTCTCGAGATCAAATTTTTTGAAAAGGAAATTAGGATATATATATATATATATATATATATATAGTATAATATGTTAATGATTAACTATATATATATATATATATATCGGTTTTATATATATATATATATATATATATAATAGTTATATATATATATATATTATTCTCAATAATTTTATAATTAAAATAAAGGTTTATTTTATAATTAAAATAAAGGTTTATTTTAATTTTAAAATAAAAAGTTTATTTAATTTTAAAATAATAGGTATATTTTAATTTTAAAATTAGGATTAGCTGATAATGATAACTAATTAAAGTTGGAAATTCATGATAACTAATTGGAGTTGAAATTGAATTTCTAATTTCTTAAATAAAGGAGTTTATTTAGATATGAAATAAGATTTCATATTATTCAAAATAAAGAGTTTATTTGTGAATAGGAAAAGAATCCATGCTTTCCTTAAATAAAGAGTTTATTTAGATATGAAATAAAATAAAAAATAAAGAGTTTATTTATTTAAAGAAATGTTTTTCCTTAAATAAAAGTTTATTTAGATATGAAATAGATTTACATTATTCAAAATAAAAGAGTTTATTTGTGAATAAGAGAAAGTATCTCAAGTGGTTCCTTTAATAAAGAAGTTTGGAATTCGATTCATAATTAATTAAAATAAAGAGTTTATTTTAATTTAGATTTTTATATATAATTGATTTCATATTAATTAAAAAAAAAAGAGTTTATTTGTAAATAAAGATTTTGATTAAAATAAAATAGTTATTTTATTCCTTTAATAAAATAAAAAGTTTTTTTTTTTTTTGGATTAAAATGGTTATTTTGATTCAAAAATAGATTTATCTTAACTAAATTTAATTAAAATATCAAAATATATTTATTTTAATTCATAAGAAAGATTTTTTATATATGGAATTATGATAATAAATGGGATTGATTATGAATTAAAATAGTTGGGTTTATTTTATTGGATTAATTATTAAAGATTTCGTCTTCTCTAAATATAAATAGTTTATTTTATTCAAGACTTTCTATTTAAAATGGATAAATTAGAAAATGAAGAAAATAGTTTTGTTTTGATTTAAATGTAATTTGGATTTAAAATAAAGGAGTTTATTTTGATTCTGAAGTGAACGATTTTATCATAATAACTAAATATTGCCTATATGTAAATTATATCTTATATATTATATATATCAATATATATATTAAATGTATTTTTATTATTCATAAGATGAATAATGATAGTGCTGCGTCGGACTTAACTTGGATAATTTTGATTAGGATGTACCACCACTTGATCGAAATAATCTAAGAGGCAAAAAGAAAAGGAGTTGCAGATATTAGTTTGTTTATCAATACAAGGCTATATACATTTGAAATGGGATCCTTATTACCATTAAATCTTTTTAATTAAATTTTTTGAGCCCCTATATAAGTGAGGTAATATAGTTTAAGAAGAAAATAGTGGGAGATACCAATTTAAAAACAAGACCTAAATTATTTTGGTAATTAATCGAATGTATGTTAAAATGTTGTTAATTACAAATTCGAAATTTTACTAATGTCTAAAATTACTATCCTTGCGTATATATTAGATGCTAAATTAACCGGGCCAAGATTAAGCAGTTGGTTAAGGAATTTGAAATAGTTCTCATTTAAAGCTATCTTATGTCCTTAATCCGCCTATCACTGCAATTGAACCAATGATGCCTCTCGAGGAAGAGATTGCCTTTTAGAAAGTGGCGAGATGATCACGATTATTTTCGATGCATCATGCTCGCATCCACGGTAATTGAGCTTAGGCGTAATGAAACTATGGAGTCTACTATATTTCAAGTAGTTGATGGTGAGGAAATGGGGGATAGATATCAGATATCTAAGTGAGCTCTTAGATCTAGTGCGATGGCCTTTTAATTAACCTTGAAGAACAGTGAAGTTTGATTTACAAATACAAATTTGTTCATGATTTAAAATAAATTTTCTTTAAGTAGATTCTGCTTGGGTATTGGATACATCCGATTTTTATCATAAATATATAGATTTATGAAGGACCAGCGGTAAGCTAAACAAATATAAGTTATCACAATAATGGGAAATGTAGCAAAGGTTGCCATATTATCGTAAAACTTATAGTTTATAAAGAAAAAATTAAATCAATAAGTTGTTATTGTATTCAGTTCTCGTTTGAAACATTATTTGAAATCTTTAGAATTATATTTGAATAATTATGTTTATACTTACATGAAAGTAATTACGAGATGATTAATTAAGCGAAAGTATTATTTAAATACTTGTGCGATAAGTTTTAAATATGATGATTTGTAATAGGAATAGTTTTAACTTTGAATTAAATTGGGAGATTGAATTTGGTATTTATAATGATTTGTTTATTATGTAAAAGTTATATTTAAATACTTAATAATTTGCCCATTACAAGATTTGACATCTTTATTTATTAAGTGGCTTTATTATTAATTATTTAGAAAATCGTTAATCGAATCACGGATCAAGATAGAGGTATTTATTCTGAATGGAGCCTGATTGGGAGAATAATAGATATATATTATTTCGAACATGCTAAAATAATTAATTTAATTGGAATTATTTGTATATATATGTTATACCCATAATGGCCTCATTATTACGGAATATTCTCAAATTTAAGGGTATGGATTAAATCATAGATGATGATGATGAAGTGCTGCATCAAGATGATTCTGATTTACATCAAAATGATAAGTGTTATAAACACTTTCGGAGAAATGGATTGAAACTAGAGTTTCTAGATATGGAACATATTTGATGAAGTAGATCAAATGTTTTGATTTTAGCAAAAATATTAAGTATTTAAGATGTTAATTAGGGAGCATCATTGACATTCTGAATATTATGTTGTTAAATTACGGATAAATATTGTTTTGTGATACTTATCGGTAAAGATATGATATAATCTTTTGAATATTTGGAGTTCTAATTGGGGATATAAATCTATATAATATTTGATTGGGATGTGCCACCACTTATCTAATATAATATTCATTTGATGCAAAAAATGTTCGCATAGTTGATCGTAATGATATGACGTGTATCTCTATATATAGTTTGTTGGCAAACTCCTTTAAGAGAAATGAGATCAAATTTCATAATAAATCTTTAATTAAATATACGAGAACTATATAAGTTGAGGGTCATATCTTGAAGAAATAGTTCCTGATTACGTCATTTAAAACATCTTAAATTATTTGTAGATTAATAAAGATGTGTATGTTAAAGTGTTGTTAATTACAAAAGAGGCTTAACAGACTTTAGTTTTAAAATCACTATCGGATACCGATGCTTATTAAATGCACTTTAAGGTTAAAGAATTATCTTTGAAACAGTTATGAATGGATTGATAGGTTCTTTCGTGACAAAGTTCTTATGTTTAGTGATAAATCCTCAGTATATATTATAAATGAGGAAGAATTGCTTGTTTGGATTAAAGTTAATTACGAACTGGCTCGAATAGCTCCCATCAGATCTCATCTTGGATCTAAAAGTTGTTGGTGGCATTTTATTTGATTATTAGAATCATGGTGAAAGAAGTAGATGATAGATATAGAGAAAGTGGACTCTCAAGAACAACATTACAATATCCATTAAAAAAGTTTTTAATCAAATGATTGAGAATTAACGTTTTGTCATTGTATGGAGAGTTGAGCCAAGATTTGATACCATGACTCCAGGAAGCTTTCACAATTGGGTGAATTCATAAAAGAAGCTGTATGTCAATACATGTTGATTGATAAATCATGTTGGAAAATCTTATTCATTTTATTAATAAAGAGTATTAATTTATTAATGCTAAATTAATTATCTTCAAAAGGAACGATTGTTTTATAAATATGTGATAAACAAATAGTTTTAAGCAATCTCTTTTGAATAGCATGATGAGCATTCTAATGAGATCTAAATTCTTTGAAAGCTTTAAAACTAAAATAGTTCTGGAGATAACGTTGGAAGCTTAGTAAATTGAGGTTTAATCTAAATTTGTCTATGATTTAAATAAATTTTTCTTTATTTGAGATTAAGATGAGGACTATTGGATCTCACTGTTATCATCGCATAGACACCAGAAGGACTAACAAAAGTGAAAGTAACAAATATAAGTTAGATATAATGTTCAAAGGAGCCATATTAGCCATAGAAACTTATAGTTTTAGCAATAATGGAAAATTTATTTGTCAATAAGTAGGAATATAATAGTGATAGAAAACATTAGTATTCCTTGGATTTGAGATGAAATCAGAAGTATATTTAAGAATGATGAGTTATATTTGACAATAATAATGTTTTTGTAAATGGAATATTTATAATAAAAAGGTATACTGCTGTGAAATAATTTTGCATATGGAATAATGTATGAAAGAATAAAAGATGATCATTAAAGAGTTGAATTCCAATAAAAAATACAAGTGTGAATTATTTGGATTCCAAAGAATTCAAAGTGAAACAAATTGTCAAAGTATTAGGATAATTTGATTAGAAGGAATAAATAATTTGCAATAATTTAAGATCATCAAGAATGGTTTTCATAATGGACACATCCATCGACATATAATTAAATTGAATAAGAAATGAAAATCCATGTCTTATATTGGACACTTAGTGCGGACCGTAATGATTTTGAGAAGGATTCTTTCTAGGATCATGTCCTAGAAATGGCTATTCTACGAAAATGGTAAAGTTCAAAATTTATGATTAAGACTCCATAAAAGTTATGGGCGGGGAGGATCTAATCTTAAGTTATGTTAAGAGAGGGTTATCCCAACTTATGTGAAAGCGATTTCAAAGGATAATTTAAACAAATTTAATTGTTTAATTTATTAGGACATCTAAAGTAAGTTTAGGGTATATTATCTATAATTCTACTTAAAAGGTGTTTGTTACGAAACATGCGCATACAAATCAAAGGTGCAGTTTATCATTGAAGGCAGTGGGAGAATAATAGACTTGAAGAGTTCAAAGAACCACAAAAAACATAAATCAAATAAGAGGAACTGTGTGATAGACTTTTATTTTGACTAAATCGTAATTTGGATACTGGAGGTATGGATTCATCATAGATGATGATGATGAGGTATACATCATAGAAGTCAAATATGGAACATTCAGTGATTTTATCAAAATAAGAATGAACCTAGTGTACAAAAGAATTTTAAAGACTCTAAAGAACAAGATTATGCTATTAAGCACATGCTTTTAAATAATGATGAGATGAAAGCTTAAACTAAAATAGTTCCCAATCGTTGGATTACTAAATTGGGGATTAGATGGGTCAATCGTTCTTGCTTTCGTTGGATGAGGATGATTGATCTCATGATCATTTGTTGACTTGTAGGTGACTTATTAGAGAATAAGTTCAAACGTGGCTGCTAAAGAATACCTAATGGAGTTTATTTGCTGCCAATAGGAATTTAGTGATAGTAGTACAAGTAATCCCTTGGACTTGAGATCATCGTAGTATCTTGTGTATGATGAGTACTTTGACTTATTCCTTAAGACCCTTAGGGTATACTCGAAAGGGTATGAAAATAAGTTATACATGGAGTGATGATCAATCACCGTGTCTGTGTGATTAGATAAATGAATGAAATTAGAAGGAGTTTCTAATTTGCATTATTTGGAGTTAAATATTATTTATTTAAATAAATTAATTGTTTAATTTATTTATTTAAATTGAGAATTATTCTAATTGATTTGTCCATGTAAGGAAGTCCAAACAGCATAAATCTTAATATTATTATTTAAGTTAAATATTTAATAATTTCGATTATCAAAGGGTTATTTTTATCGAAAAGGTGTGCGTTGAAATGCTATCCTTTATCTTTTGATAGATTAGGGAAATTATTATTTTAATAAATGAGTCTTAATTATGCAATTTGATTGCGTTCAAGAATATTACAAACCTAACATCGCGCAGGCATGTACATGAAAAGCTTTAATATGTTCGAACAAAGAATGAGTCCGGTTCTTTGATAAAGACAAAGTATATAGCTGTTAAATGAAGCTTCTAAGTTGAAAAGTTTGATTAAAAAGGGAAGGTATCAGAATAGAGTTATTTATTGGAGGAGTTATTTTTTGGCGGGATAAATGAGTCTCCATTGATTAGAGATCGCCGTTAGATTAGAGGTTAATGGTGAACCACGTAAAAAAATCTTGGTCGTGTGGTTTCTGTTTATCCCGCTTTCATTGCATAAATTTTTCTCTTAACTCGATTCATATTTTGCACTGTTATAATCTCTGAAGCAACTGCATAACAGGTTCTCGTATACAAAAACACAGGTTCTATCTTGTCTAGATATCACCAAGAAGATTTTGCATATTAGTTTATTATATACACTAACACAGACAGGTTTTACCTTGTCTGTATTGTTGAGTATTTGTCTCTGCATGTCGATTCATATAAGCAGACATAAATTAACTTGTCTGGATAGCTTGTTAGCAGAAAATTTTAAAGTATCATTGTTAATTAGTTTAGTTAAGTTTAGTTAGATACACTTATTCATCCCCTCTAGGTGTGCACTAGGGTTGAGCAAGTAACCAAATTGGAACCAAAACTGCCCCAAAAATCGCATGAACCGCACCAACAGTTCCGCTGTATGTGGCAGTTTTAAGTGGGTTGAATAACCAAATTTACGGTTTCGGTTTGGTTACTATCCAAAATTACACGCATAAAACCAAAAACGCACCATGTGTGTATATGTATGTATTATCTCTAGTAAATTCTAAAGTTACTTTTCACTTAAACACGCTTAGATAAAACCTCAGTCTTGCATTGTCATTTTTTCACCAATTGAAAGAAGCTGGTTAGAGGTTATAAAGTCAAAAATTAAGCCTTTGGGTTTTGGAATTTCCAATTTGTTTGATGCGTTACAGGAGGGGTTTATAGTTGAGGGGCCAAATTTGTTGCTTCGAGTACTTGATGCATTGGTTAAGGTCTATGATATAGTAGTAATAGTCTAATAGATTATTTTTCAAATTAGATACAGTTAGGATTATATTCTATAAGTCCTCTCTGCAATATATAAGATAAAAATTCATTTTATCTCCATTATATATTTTTAATTTTTGGGGAACTAGATAAACTTTCTTACTTGTTATCGAATATATGGTCTCCGTTGTTTTGTATAGCGTATGTTTTAGTTTTAAAGCATAATTCCTTTATTATAAACTAAAATTATTTTATGTGTTTCACTGTTCTATGATTTGATGGTGAATTTGACATGTTTGGCAGAAGGAGCTTTGGTTCTATGCTTGATATAATTCCTATTGCCGACTATGTCACTAAGTTAATTGCTTGATGTGAGCTTTATGTTAAATACTATTGAAGGCTTAGACCTTTTTGTTGTTTCAATTACTTTTGGAACCGAAACTGCACCAATTGAAACCGCACTGCACAACTTAAAATCGCACCACACCAATCACAAGCGACTTCGTGTGCAGTTTTGGATTTGTCAAACCGCACATAAGCATTTTCGGGTGCGGTTTGGACTTCGAACCGCACCATACTCACCCCTAGTGTGCACACACTCTGAATTTCAATTTTAATCTACATTGTGACCGACCAATTAGGTTAGTATTTGTGTCCCCACATCCAAAAATTCGATCAGATGACCCAACTCGAACTTTTGATAATTGACTCTGTTACTATATCTAATGATCCAGATTAAATTCTGAGTCTGAATATTGCACTTGTCTCAATACTATTTTCTTAGGTCTTATTGACCTACATATGCACAAAAGGTCAGCCTAACCCTAACAGACCTTGAGCGTTGATCAAGCTAGACCAGGTCTTAACTTTTGGTCTAGCATACCAGAAACATGATTTGTTTATGCCTACATGTTAGGTTAGACTAATGTCAGTCTACTCAGGTCGGTCTAGCCTTCTCTTTTTTTTTACTTTTAATGTTAAATATTAAAAATAAAAATTATGAAATATAAACTAATAAAATTTTGTAAAAATAAAAATGAATGAAGAACTAGAGTATTTACAATATTATAACTTATTATTAATATTTAATATTAAAAGTTAGTTTAATGATGTATTAATTAATATTAATATTTAACATTGAAAATAGCAAGGCAAAATTTTAATGTTAAATATTAGTACTTACAAGAAATTAACTTATTATTAATATTTAATCAATTAACTTTTAATGTTAAATATTAAATAAACTAACTAGTTCCATTCACTAAAGATATAATTATATATAGTGTAAGGGTTTCTATAATATGTTCATGGTTCTCTTGTAATTATTTATTTTTTCAAAATCTTAAATAAATGAATGAACAATGTGGACATGACTTTGAGTAATAAGTGAAGTGCATAAAATTTTAATAAGCAGCTTATATTTAGGCATTACTTTAGTGTAAATTTTAATTAATTATCTATTAGTGTTAATGTGAAGATTTTAGATCCAAATAATCTTACGTAGAATGAAACATTGACACTTCAATAATAATTATAATATTATATGGTTTTACATGAAATAATTATTTCGCTTGCCTGTTTTTGAAAGTAATCGGTAGTTATTAAGTGCTAAGAGAACTATCAAGTTAGGCCTTAAGTGTCGGGCTAGGCTGATCTTTTAGCTATAGGGATTTTCCCTTCAAACAACGGCCCCTTTAAAGTCTCCAAATTGACCTTGAATGGTCCAAGCCTGGATCAGAAAAAGTTTTGACCGGGCTGAGCTCAGGCCAGGCCATGGACCACAGACTTTTATGCATCACGATATGAGATAAAATGGGTGTTTGTTTAGAGTTGAATGGTTGAATGACTGAATCGATCAACTATTCAGTACGTTTGTTTTGAATAAAAATCGTCTGAATAGCTGAATCGGTTAGTTTTTTGGGCTGAAAGGTCAAATGTAATTTTTTGGCTAAATGACTGCTGAATGAAGTATTTTATATTTAATTTTTTTTATTTACAATATTAACTATTATATTAAATAATATTCTATCCGTCCTATGATAAAAGTTCTTATTACTATTTTGGGTAGTCCCATATTAAATGTCCATTTTCTTTTAATAACCAAACTTTTACACATATTTTCCTATTATACCCGTAACATTAAATATCTCATACTTTTTTTATTCTAATTCTCTCTCCATATTTAATGACATTATTATAGACAATTTTGTCATTTCATTCATCTTCTTAATATCGTATTTAAAAGTTCACCGCGACTTTTATCGCAGAGACGGAGGAGTATTAAATAAATTTGTAATAATTTTAAATTTTTTCAGAGAGGTAAAATAATAAAAATTTGTTATTCAGATGTTTCAGACATGTCAATTATTAAATAATTTTTTTCATTCAGTATTAAAAATTCTATTTTATTCAGCTCATTCAAATTACTTAAACATTCAGAACTATTTCATTCAATTTTATCAAACACCCTCTAAAATGTTACACTGTTACAAAAATGAGACCAACTTTTGACTTATTTCAAAGCAAACTTTTATGACTGCATACATAACTGTCCAGAAAAGCCCTTAAAGTGGTATTCATTCACCCTAAATGGGCTTTGGATAAGGACGGTTCTTTTCTCTATAGTTTATCCTATGGAAAATGTTGCCACGTCATATGGGTCCAACTTCCACTTGGGTCTGTGACTATGTGTAAAGATTTGAGAGGGTACAATGAATGCTAAGAACAATGCACATCACATGGACCTTCTTCTGTCTTATGGTACCAACATGGCAAAATAATTATGAGTTCGAGAAAAAATGAATGGTATTTTATGGATCCAGATCCTCTATGAGTATTTCTCTGTAAAGATCTTATGAGAGTTTTATTGTGAAGTTGATAACACATTAAAAAGAAGATTCAATGGTTCACAACTCCTTTCTTTGTCTGTATATCAAAACGACGTCGTTTTGACAGATTTTTTTTTTACAAGTTGACTTCATTTGTGACGCCCCCAAATTTAGGTATACATCACCCATCTTGGGTCGTCGGATCGTAGACAAAAATTCAAATCAACTTACTAATGATAAAGATTTAAATTTTGTGAAATAATTTTTTAATATTATGGTGTGAATTTGAGATAATATTATAGTTGTGGGTAGTATTTATAAATTTTGCAAAGTATCACAGTGGTTATATTATATTCGATTGGTGGGGAATATTCGGTTTAGCGGGGAATATTAAATACAATGAGCTCAATCATTGGTGGACCCTGCGAAATTATTGTCGGATTGAAAGCGACAAAAATATTTTATTGAAATAACGGCGGAAGTTTTTCTAGTAGTTCTTGTTGAACTACTTCGGTAGTAAAAAAATGCGATGTCGTGTGGTTGCGTAGTAGCACTGCGGTATTGATTATTGATCTTATGTGAAAGTCTCGGTTTGATTCCATTATTGTCGATTAATAATATGAATTATTATAGCGATAATGGCGTTTTGTTTTATTAGTATTATTAGCGTAATAAAAGCGAAACATCTTTATATAAAATAGAATACTTTATTAAAGTTATTACATAAATAGAATATATTATATTTTATTATGCATAGTGTTGCGTAGTGTTTTGCGTAGTGTTTTTGCGTAGTATTGCGTAGTGTTTGCATAGTAAAATGTTTTTATATAAATAGAATATATTATATTTTATTTAAAAGATTTTTCTTTAAATATGGATAGTCGAGTTAAAAGTAAATCAATCAGATAGTTCATGGATTAATTCTTATGCATTCCATTTTCTATAAATAGAAGCTCGTTCCTTCATTATTTTCTTACGAATTCATTTGAAACTACAGAGAGAAATTATAGAGAGAAGCTATAGAGAAAATTATAGAAAGAAGAAGAGTATATACTTTTTACTTCTTATATTAGGTTCTTTTTACGGTAAGGGGTGTTATTCTTTCTTCTTGAAGAGAACTTACATTATTCCATTTCATTATTATTACATTGGAATAACTTTTGTAAAAAGTGGCATACCCTATACATAACTTTGTATCTGTGGCATACCTATACTTGGTGAAATCTTATGTTATTCCATTGCTTATTATTACATTGGAATAACTTTTGTATCTGTGAGTTTTACCTATACTTGGTGACATTCTTTATTATTACATTGGAACATCACATGCATGTGTTTTACAGGACTGGTTAAGATTTTTATTGATACTGTTGGAACATCACATGCATGTGTTTTTGCAGGACTGGTTAAAATCTTTATCATTACATTGGAATATCTATCATGTGTTTTACAGGATGCAGTTCCATCTTTATTATTACATTGGAACATCACAGCCGATTGTGAATTTCACGACTGGTTAGATTATTATTATTATGTTGGAATAAACATACATCATCTGAATCTGCGTGCGTGGTGATTTCTTTTGTTATTCCATTCTTTATTATACCCGGTTGGTTAAAACTTTGACTTTATACTCCATGAAATTAGTAGAATATCCTTGATATTTGCGTTTCATCGATATCTTTTCATGGAAATATTCTTACGATCATTCTTGAATTTTACTCTCTGAAAGCGATATCGTGTTGACAATTTGGGCGTTAATAATTCATGGATTAAATAATTCTTGAACTTGTTTTATTGAATTATTATGTCATTGTCATCATCCTCGTGTTATATTATGTTATCTTTTTGGCTTACGTGCGTAGATGAACTTAGTATGATTATGACGGGGATCATTCGGTATAATCGTGACTTGATATAAATGATGTGACAAAAGTCCTCGGTGGTTTTTGTAATGCGATGATGGATAGTTTTTGGTATGATTATGACCGGGGTGATTCGGTATAGTCGTGACCATTGATAATTTGATGAAAATCCTTGGTAGTAGTGCGGGGATGATTAGATGTGGTGGTTTATTTATTAAAAGTGAGTCTCGGTGATAAAAATTGATGAAAACCTTTTAAAACCTAAAAGATAGTAGACTTTATTCTCTCTTGACTCTTTTAATGGATTGCTTATTAAATTATGATTAAAGCTGGTTATCTATTGTATTTTATCGGTTTAACTTTGTTGAAGGCTAATGATAATTTATTACGCATTATCTTAGTCGTAATATTTCTTCTTGGGCTAGTTGAGCTCACACCCTTTCTTTCTTTATTCTTGAGGAAATGAGAGACACAGGCATTTGAGACGAGTCGGGGAGCAGTAATGGTCGAGGAGGATAGCATTAGTAGTCCTCATTTATAATACGTGAAATAGTGTGATAATAGTTGTAATGAGGACTCCTTTTGAGTTTGTATAATATCTAGTAGACAATATTTGTATTCAAACTCACGGTTTATGTCGTATTGTACCACAGCAGTTATATTAGTAAGTTGTATTTGAATTTATGTACCATGTAAGTGGCGACCCAAGATGGGTGGCGTATACCTAATTTTGGGGCGTCGCGGTTGGTATCGAGCTTAGGGATATGATCCTGGCTAAGATGTGAGAATAAGAACTAGGAGGGAGGCGGGGAATTCCTTGTTAGTATGACCTACTAAATTTATTTGGTATTTATTTAATTGGTCGGTCGGAGTATAGGGATAATATGTGATATGTTAATTAACCCTTGTTTTGTGGCGGTGTTTGAGAATGGCATCGAAAATCTTTGAGATAAGCGATGAAGCACATGAGAGTGTTGATTGATTTCTGAAAAAAAAAGGTAACGACCAACAACGACGATAATAATCATCATTTGGTGGCAATGGCAATTTATCGAACAATGATAACCATCGTGGGGAAATTATCATCTAAGAATGGTAACCACCGGTGGTAATCATGGCAAAGATAATAGAAGTGGAAATTTCAAGAAAGAAGGTCATTTAGCTCGATTTTTTTGTGTGTATAGTGAAGTCGAGTCAATTTGGGATAGTGGCACCAAAGGCGGATATGGACAAAACAAAGTCGGTGGTTTTTAGGAAGGCGTTTTTCGTGACTTCTAAAAAAAGTGGGTAAACGAGCGAAGTTAGCGGGTTAGTTAATTATAAATTCTTCTTGAAGTCTATACCTTATTAGATCTGGGTTCTACCCATTTTTTTTATCTCTCTTGCTTTGCGTTCAGCGTTTAAATTTGACTCAGGAGAAATTAGACTTTGACTTATTGGTTGAAACCGTTGGGAGAAACGCCGTTACCTCAACATTTATTAATCTTGTTGTTTCAAATAAACACTTTCACGTTACTGTCGATCTTATCTCTTTGAAAATACTTGCCTTTGATGGTGATTTTTAGGAATCGATTGGTTAACTACTCATCATTCTTTTGTAAGGTTGTTAGCTTTTATATTCATAACCAACTTTGTTATCTGAATTCAAAGTAACCAAACCTAAAGTTAATATTGTTATATCAAGCCATAAGTAAAAAAGCCCGATCCTTTTCGTTGTTGACTTCCTTGTGTGGAATGCTGCAGAAGCCGGACTTTACTGTAGGCGACGTCGTGAATGAAGATGGCAAGTTTATAGGTATCATTGTGAGGTCTTATCTAGGTTAAGGGATAGAAGTCGCAGTTGGTATCAATGTGACGTCTTATCAAGTCTTGGATAAAATGTGATTTTGAATGATATTTCTATCATTAATAAATTTCTTGGCGTATTATTTGAAGATTTCTAGCCTACCCTAGGCGTGAAATCGAATTTTGTATTGACCCGATCTACAAAACCCATTTCTTAAACCCTCGAATATTTCTTGACTAAATGAGCAGGTTTCGTGGTTTATGATGAAAGTCATAATAAAAGCATTGGAATAATGAAAATCATGGGTATATGAAGTATTAGTAAGTTTTATGATGAGTTATGTTGGTTAGTATGTGAAAACATGAAAGTTTCTTAGAAATCACAAAGAGTTGAAAATCAGATTTTGGTGAAAAGCGTAACATGAAATTCAATTGACCATATCTCTTATTATATTTTGAATTTTTGAATGTGGTCAAGTCCTAGAGTTAGATCTATGAGTTACCTAACTAATCCAAGTGGAATTACTGGAAAAGGTGTTGTAGATTTTTGTGTGGACTGATTTTAGCAAAAGGGTGCAAAGCTGCAAAAAAGCGAAAAAAAGCTACTGCCATGATTTTAGAGAGGCTGTTTCGGCCACTTAAATTATGAGAAAAATTCTGGCCTTTTGGGACATGAAAGTATATGGTATAAAGTACCTCCTGTCCAAAAATGAGCTCATTACGACTTAAAATGAGCAAGTTATGACTATTTCAATATTTAGGTTTTTAAAAAAAAACGCTATAACTTAGGAGTTCTATAACTCAGATGACCATGAAATTTAAACTGGAAGCTCACGTTAACATGTGTAAGGTCCTGCCAAGATTTGGGAATTTTGGAGTTAAACTTGAGGTAGCTAATTTCTTAAGGAATTAATTAGAAATTGATTTTTAAAAAATAGTAAATGAATTTTAAAAATTCGAGAAAAATATATTTTCATTATGGGACTATATTATGCTAAATCCCAGAAAAGAAATATTTTTGGGACTGATTTGGTATTTTTTCATGAAAATAGTTTAATTCTGAACATATGAGTTAAATATGTTATGTGAAATATGAAAGTTGAAAATAGGATTTTATGGCTAGAGAATCTATATATAGAGTATATGCATATTTTTGATGAGGATTTGATAATTGGTGATGATATCTTATGAGTATGGCATTTTTGAATGATTAAATGCATTATATGGTAAAGCGTAAACAATTAAGATAAATTGTTTATAAATTTAAGAAGTGATTAAAATATTGTTATAATATTAATGTTATTAGATTATGAGATTATTAAGTGATTGATAACATGGGGATATTCTTGAATCTGGATAAATTATATTATAAATGTTTAATATTTATCCTTTATCTCATTTGATTGATTCTTTATATCATTATCCTCCGTGTTTGTTTATATTATGTTGAAAGTAAATACGTGGCACATGTAGTGCATAGATGGACTTGGTATGATTATTATGACGCGGATTATTCGGTATAATCATGTAGTAATTGAAACACAATTATCTTTGGTAGTAGTGCATGGATAATTTGTGGTCGTGATCTTAATGAATATCCTGATTATCTTTGGTGCGTAGTGGGGATGATTTTGATGATGTGGATTAATTATTAGTTTGAGGATGATTGATGAAATATTAATTCATGGATGTGTTCAATGAATATTAATATTATCTTACGTAGTGCGTGGATACGTGCATAGATGGACTTGGTATGATTATGACGATGATTGTAATGAATACACGATTATCTTTGGTAGTAATCATGTGCGTGATCTTAATGAATACACAATTATCTTTGGTAGTAGTGCATGGATAATTTGTGGTCGTGATCTTAATGAATATCCTTGGCACGTAGTGCGGGGATGATTCGATGATGTGGATTAATTATTGAAATTTGAGTCTCGTGATGAAATATTAATTCATGGATGTGTTCAAAGTAAATACATGGCTTACGTGCATAGATGGACTTGGTATGATTATGACGAGGATTATTCGGTATAATCATAATAGTAATTGAAAACCTGATTATCTTTGGTAGTAGTGCATGGATAATTTGTGGTCGTGATCTTAATGAATATCCTTGGCTTTGTAGTAGTGCGGGGATGATTCGATGATGTGGATTAATTATTGGTGAGTCTCGTGATGAAATATTAAATGGATGTGTTCAAAATTAAATATCATACGATGTCATTGTGGCTTACGTGCATAGATGGACTTGGTATGATTATGACCGAGGATTTTTCGGTATAATCATAGTAATGTAATTGAAAACACAATTATCTTTGGTAGTAGTGCATGGATAATTTGTGGTCGTGAATCTTAATGAATATCCTTGGCACGTAGTGCGGGGATGATTCGATGATGTGGATTAATTATTGAAATTTGAGTCTCGTGATGAAATATTAATTCATGGATGTGTTCAAAAGTAAATACGTGTGGCTTACGTGCATAGATGGACTTGGTATGATTATGACCGAGGATTTTTCGGTATAATCATGTGTAATTGAAAACCTGATTATCTTTGGTAGTAGTGCATGGATAATTTGTAGTTGTGATCTTAATGAATACACGATTATCTTTGGTAGTAGTGCATGGATAATTTGTGGTCGTGATCTTAATGAATATCCTTGGCATGTAGTGCGGGGATGATTCGATGATATGGATTAATTATTGGTGAGTCTCGTGATGAAATATTAATTCATGGATGTGGTAAAAAGTCGTCTTTGGTAGTAGTGCATTGATAGACTTGGTATGATTATGACCACGGATTATTGGTATAATCATGGTAGTAATTGAAAAACACGAATATCCTTGGCTGCGGTAGTGCATGGATAATTCATGGTTGTGATCTTATTAAAAGTGAGTCTCGGCATTATTGGTTTTACGGTTGTATATCTTTGCTTTGTAGTGCAAAGATGAATTGTTAATGAATATCTTTGGCGGATTTCAAAGATGAATTTAATATTTTTAAGCGATAAAGGTATTGAGGTATCCTCATCTCTTTATCATATCAGTCGTACCCTAATTTAGAGGGAGAAATTCCATAAGGAGGGAGATTGTGAGACCCAGATTTTATCGATAAAGATTTAAATTTTGTGAAATAATTTTTAATATTATGGTGTGAATTTGAGATAATATTATAGTTGTGGGTAGTATTTATAAATTTTGCAAAGTATGCAGTGGTTATATTATATTCGATTGGTGGGGAATATTCGGTTTAGCGAGGGAATATTAAATGCAATGGCTCAATCATTGGTGGACCCTATGAGAATTATTGTCGGATTGAAAGCGACAAAAATATTTTATTGAAATAACGGCGGAAGTTTTCACAAGTAGTTCTTGTTGAACTACTCGGTAGTAAAAATACGATGTCGTGTGGTTGCGTAGTAGCTTGCGGTATTGATTATTGATCTTTATGTGAGAAGTCACTCGGTTTGATTCCATTATTGTCGATTAATAATATGAATTATTATAGCGATAATGGCGTTTTGTTTTATTAAGTATTATTAGCGTAATAAAAGCGAAACATCTTTATATAAAATAGAATACTTTATTAAAGTTATTACATAAATAGAATATATTATATTTTATTATGCGTAGTGTTGCGTAGTGTTTTTGCGTAGTGTTTTGCGTAGTATTGCATAGTGTTTGCATAGTAAAATGTTTTTATATAAATAGAATATATTATATTTTATTTAAAATTTTTTTCTTTAAATATGGATAGTCAGATTAAAGTAAATCAATACGGGATAGTTCATGGATTAATTCTTATGCATTCCATTTTTCTATAAATAGAAGCTCGTTTCCTTCATTATTTTCTTACGAATTCATTGAAACTACAGAGAGAGAAATTATAGAGAGAAGCTATAGAGAAAATTATAGAAAGAAGAAGAGTATTATTATTACTTACTACTTACATATTAGGTTCTTTTTACGGTAAAGGGTGTTATTCTTTCTTCTTGAAGAGAACTTACATTATTCCATTCATTATTATTACATTGGAATAACTTTTGTAAAAGTGGCATACCTATACATAACTTTGTATATGTGGCGTACCTATACTTGGTGAAATCCTTATGTTATTCCATTGCTTATTATTACATTGGAATAACTTTTGTATCTGTGGTTTACCTATACTTGGTGACATTCTTCTATTATTACATTGGAACATCACATGCGTGTGTTTTACAGGACTGGTTAAAATTTTATTATACATTTGGAACATCACATGCATGTGTTTTACGGACTGGTTCCGTCTTTATCGATACATTCTGTTGGAATATCTATACGTGTGTTTTACAGGATGCAGTTCCATCTTTATTATTACATTGGAACATCACTGTCGGTGTGAATTTCACGATTTTGGTTAGATTATTATTATTACATTGGAATAACTTTTACATACATCATGCACTCTGCGCATGCGTGGTGATTTCTTTTGTTATTCCATTCTTTATTATACCCGGTTGGTTAAAACTTTGACTTATACTCCATGAAATTAGTAGAATATCCTTGATATTTGCGTTTCATCGATATCTTTTCATGGAAATATTCTTACGATCATTCTTGAATTTTACTCTGAAAGCGATATCGTGTTGACAATTTGGGCGTTAATAATTCATGGATTAAATAATTCTTGAACTTGTTTTATTGAATTATTATGTCATTGTCATCATCCTCGTGTTATATTATGTTATCTTTGGCTTACGTGCGTAGATGAACTTAGTATGATTATGACCGGGGATCATTCGGTATAATCATGACTTGATATAAATGATGTGTGAAAAAGTCCTCGGTGCTTTTTGTAATGCGATGATGGATAGTTTTTGGTATGATTATGACCGGGGTGATTCGGTATAGTCATGACCATTGATAATTTGATGAAAATCCTTGGCCAAGTAATGCGGGGATGATTAGATGTGGTGGTTTATTTATTAAAAGTGAGTCTCGGTGATAAAAATTGATGAAAACCTTTTAAAACCTAAAAGATAGTAGACTTTATTCTCTACTTGACTCTTTTAATGGATTGCTTATTCATTGCTATGATTAAGCTGGTTGTCTATTGTATTTTATCGGTTTAACCTTTGTTGAAGGCTAATGATAATTTATTACGCATTATCTTAGTCGTAATATTTCTTCTTGGGCTAGTTGAGCTCACCCTTTCTTTCCTTTATTCTCTTGAGGAAATGAGAACATATTTGGAGACGAGTCGGGGAGCGAAGTAATGGTCGAGGAGGATAGCATTAGTAGTCCTCACTATTACGTGAAATAGTGTGATAATAGTTGTAATGAGGACTCCTTTTGAGTTTGTATAATATCTAGTAGACAATATTTGTATTCAAACTCACGATTTTTATGTCGTATTGTACCAGCAGCAGTTATATTAGTAAGTTGTATTTGAATTTATGTACCATGTAAGTGGCGACCCAAGATGGGTGGCGTATACCTAATTTTGGGGCGTCTACACGCACGAGGATGTTCCAAATGTAATAATAATAAAGATTTTAACCAGTCCCAGATATAAAACACACGTACGTAATGTTCCAAATGTAATAATAATAAAGATTTTAACCAGTCCCAGATAAAACACATGCATAAGATGTTCCAATGTATAATAGAAGAATGTCACCAAGTATAGGTAAACCGCAGATACAAAAGGTTATTCGACCGAATAATAAGCAATGGAATAACAATGATTCTCTTCATGAATAAGAAAGAATAACACCCCTTACATTAGTAGTAGATTGAATACTGCAGTAGTGTAGTAACAGAATACTCTTCTTCTTTCTCTCTTATTCTCTCTATACTTTCTCTCTCTATAGCTTGAATGAATTCGTGAAAAATAATGAAGCACTAGGCCTCTATTTATAGAAGATTTCTAGCTTAGCACTTGAAATGTGAAAAAGCAAGTGGCTTGACAACTGGTGATGTGAAAAGAAAAGTGGTTTGGCGCTTTGTAATGTGAAGCGACAATTAGTTCGGACGCTTTGTAATATGAAACGGCAAGTGGTTTGACGTCTGGTAAAGGTAGTTACTATTGACGAAGGTAATTACTATTGATGAAGGTAATTACTATTGACGAAGGTAATTACTATTGACGAAGGTAATTACTATTGACGAAGAGACTCTTAGATGATGACATATAGGCCTCCCATAAAATAACCAAACTTACCACAAACGTCTCATAATAGACTCTTTATATACATCAAGGATTAAATAAATATTACCACAAATCATTTTATTTTTAATCAACACATATTTAATCTTTCAACAATTATTAATCATTTATAACTTGTTGTCTCAATTATTAATTTAATAATATAATATATTATCTGAGATGATCTTTGTGTGATAATTGAATCAATAATATAAGAGATATGATCGCAATTTATTTGTAGCAATAATTGAGTATAGGTGAGTGACTTCTCACGTAAGCATCAATAATCGATCTGAGTGTGCTACTATGCAACCACGCGTATTCTTCGTACTTTTACTACTAGGGTAGTTCAACAGTTTTAACAGTAACACCTCCACAAGTTATTTTCATAAAGTATTTTCGTCATTTTCTCAATCGACAATAATTTCGTTGTGGGGTCCAATGATGATTGTGTTGTCGCATGCGAATATTCCCCGAAAAAAAAGAATATTACCCCGACCAAACGAATATTTTATACCAACTTGCTTACTTTGTAAAATTTATAAATATTACCCACAACTATAATATTATATCAAATTTACTCCATAATATTCAAAAATAATATTTATAGAAAATTCATCTTTATTTATAAAAGTTGGGGTCTTACAACCTCCCCTTCTTATGAAATTTCGCCTCGAAATTAGGGTACGATACTGGTATGTCGAAGAGGTAAGGATACCTTGATTTCATTTCAGATTCTAACTCTCAAGTCATTTCCTCAACATCGTGGTTTCTCCACAAAACTTTGACTTGAGGTATAACCTTGGAGCGTAAAATATGTTCCTTCTTATCCAAGATTTGAATAGGAACCTCTTCATACGTCAAATCTTCCGCTATTTCGTTCGGTTCTAACTCAATAATTTGGTTCGGATCTTTCACATATTTACGTAACATGGATATGTGAAAAACGTTATGAACACGAGACATACTTGGCGGTAAAGCGAGTCTATAGGCCACAGTTCCTACTCGATCGAGGATTAAAAATGGGCTGATGAATCGAGGATTGAGTTTTCCTCTCTTTCCAAATCTCGAAACTTCTTTCCATGGAGAAACACGCAACAACACACGATCTCCTATATCGAATTCCACGTCCTTTCGATGAAGATCAGCATAACTCTTTTGTCGATCTTGTGAGGTTTTTATACGTTGTCGGATCGTTTGAATCTTTTTCGTAGTCATACGTACTAACTCCGGTCCCAACAACGTTGCTTCACCCACCTCATCCCAGCATACTAGAGAACAACACTTTCTTTCATACAACGCTTCGAATGGAGCCATGCCAATACTTGCTTGATAAGCTGTTGTTGTAGGAAAACTCCACTGATGGTAAGAACTTGTCCCAACTTCCTTGAAATCAAGAACACGAGTCTTAATAGATCTTCAAGAGTTTGAATAGTCCTCTCCATTGTCCGTCCGGATCGAGGATGATATGCCGAGCTAAATTTTAATCTGTGCCCATAGCTTTTTGCAAACTAACCCAAAATCGTGAAGTGAATCTTGGGTCTCGATCGGACACTATGGATAATGCAGATACCATGCGATCTTACAATCTCGTTTATGTACATACTGAGCAAGGCGTTCAAGTGTATAAGTTTCTCGTGTCGGTAAGAAATGAGCGGAGACTTGGTCAATCTATCAACAATGACCCAAATCGCATCTACGCCTTGAGAAACCTTAGGAAGGCCGTGAACGAAATCCATGGTAATGTGCTCCCACTTCCATTACGGAATTTCAAGTGGTTGCAATGGACCTTTTGGTACTTGATGCTCCGCTTTAACTCGTTGACAAGTTAGACACCTTGAGATAAACAACGTTATCTCTCTCTTTATATTGCTCCACCAAAATGTATGACGAATATCATAATACATTTTGGTACTCCCAGGATGGATTACAAACGGTGTGTTGTGCGCCTCCATCATGATTTTATACTTTAAATCAGGGTCGTTAGGAACACAAAGTGTGGAGTTGACTCGAAGTATTCCTTCTTCATCGATTTTTACTTCCGGCATAGCACCTTCTTGCACTTTCTTCCTCATACGCATCAGCTCCAGGTCTGTAACTTGAGCAACTTTAACATTATGGCTTAAAGTTGGTTCTACTCGTATATTCGCCATCATCACATGGGTCCCTGGAGTTTTTAACTCTATCTCCATCCTTTGCAAGTCACACAAAATGGGCCTTTGCGTTGACAATATCGCACTCGTACTTGCATATGATCTTCTACTCAATGCGTCAGCTACCACGTTCGCTTTTCCAGGATGGTATTGGATGGTATGATCATAATCTTTCAACAGTTCAAACCAACGTCATTGTCACATGTTGAGTTCCTTTTGAGTAAAGAAATATTTGAGGCTTATGATCCGTAAAGATCTCCACCTTCTCCCCGTACAAGTAATGCCTCCAAATCTTTAGTGCGAAGACAACAACTGCCAACTCTAGATCATGAGTAGGATAATTCCTCTCATATTCTTTGAGTTGTCTTGAGGCATAGGCAATGACTTTTCCATGTTGCATGAGAGCACATCCCAACCCTTTGCCCGAAGCATCATTGTAGATGACAAATCCCTCCGAGCCAGATGGTATTGTCAGAACAGGTGCCGAAATGAGTCCTCTTGAGTTCTTGAAAACTCTTCTCACATTCTTTGCTCCAATCGAACTTTATATCTTTCTGAGTCAGCTGAGTCAATAGAGTAGCGATTCGAGAAAATCCTTCCACGAATCTCGGATAATAACCAGCTAAACCGAGAAAACTACGTACTTCGGTCACTGATTTAGGTTGCTCCCAACTTTGAATTGCTTCAATCTTTGCTGGGTCAACAGATATTCCATGACTTGATACTATGTGCCCAAGGAATGCTACTTCCTCATGCCAGAATTCAGATTTCTTTAACTTGGCATAAAGCTTATACTCACGAAGCTTTTGGAGTGTCAGCCTCAAATGTTGTTCATGATCTTCACGACTTTTGGAATAAATAAGGATGTCATCAATAAAGACGACCACAAAGTGATCCAAATATTCCTTGAATACTCGGTTCATCATATCCATGAAGGCAGCAGGAGCATTAGTCAATCCAAAGGACATGACTAGGAATTCATAATGCCCGTACCGAGTTCTGAAAGCCGTCTTTGGAATGTCATCGGTTCCAATCTTCAATTGGTGATATCCGGAACGAAGATCAATCTTTAAAAAGAATTTGGCTCCTTGCAACTAGTCAAACAGGTCATCAATACGTGTCAATGGATACCTATTTTTGATGGTGACATGATTCAACTCCCGATAATCAATACAAAGTAGCATATTCCCATCTTTCTTCTTCACAAATAGAACAGGAGCACCCCAATGAGAAGTACTAGGACGAATAAAGCCAATGTCTAACAATTCCTGCAGTTGGGTCTTTAACTCCTGAAGTTCAATAGGAGCCATTCGATATGGGGCTTTGGAAATGGGTTTTGTACAGGGTTCAAGGTCGATACAAAATTCAATTTCACGCTCAGGGGGTAGGCCAGGAAGTTCTTCGGGGAATACGTCAGGAAATTTATTAACAATAGAAATATCGTTCAAAACTTACGTATTTTTGTTTAAATCTGTGACATGAGCTAAGAAAGCTTGACATCCGTTTTTCAATAAACGAATAGCTTTATGGCTTGAGATGACCGTGATTGATTTTAATGGTTTGGTCGCTTGAATTCGCATAATAGGTTGATTAGGAATATGAAAGCTAACAACCTTACGGAAATAATCAATTTTTGCATGATGAGTAGTTAACCAATCAATCCCCTAGAATCATGTCAAATGCAAGTATTTTCAATGAAATAAGATCTACAGGTGGGTAATGTGAGGTACCGAATTGAACCAAACAAGACTTATAAGCGATTGGATGTAATGAAGGTTTCTCCCAACGGAGTTTTCACAGATAAGTCAAAGTCTAATTTCTCCTGAGTCAAATTTAATCGATGAGCGCAAGTAGGAAAAATAAAAGAATGGGTAGAACCCAGGTATCAAATAAAGTATAGATTTCGTTAGAGTTTATGATAAGCTTACCCGTGATGACCTCATTCGGGTTCCTTGCTTTCGGAGGAGGTCACAACAAACGCTATCCCTCAGACTACGGGTTTTGACTTTTTACGGGACTGACCTTTAGGTGCCTCCATCCTAGCTGAATTTGTCTTGGTGAACGACAAAATCGGGCTAAGTGACCTTCTTTTCCATAATTATAACATGCTTTGGATGACATCATCGCGGTTTGCTTTGATTGATGTGCCCCTCCCCTTCGCATTTGAAACATATGATAGGTGGTCGTTCTCCTTCCGCAACGACAGGTGCTGGTGCTGACGTCTTTAATAATACCGATGATAACAGTCATCAAAACGGTGATAATAAGCATGGAGGGAATCAACATGTCAGAAATGGTAACCACTTCGGTAATAATCATGGCCAAAATAATAAGAATGGACATTTCAAGAAGAGAAGGTTCAACAATGACGTAAAGACGCCAACATCAAAGACCCGTTTCAAAGGAAGAAGAACGACCACCGGTCGTATGTTTCAAATGAGGACAAGAGGGACACATCCGTCCAAACTGTACGCAGCAGTCCAAAGCATATTTTAATTGCGGAAGAGAAGGTCACCTAGCTCGATTTTTGTCGTATGATGAAGTCAATTCATTTGGGATAGTGATGCCAAAGGATGTCCTGCACAAGCCAAAGCCTAGTAGTTTAAGAGAGCATTTTTTTTTCTCGTGACGAGGAACCTGAATAAAATTATCACGGGTAAGTTAATCATAAGCTCTTACGAAGTCTATACCGTGTTAGATACCGGTTCTACTCACTCTTTTATTTCACCTAGTTGTGTTCAATGTTTGTGCTTAACTCCGGAGAAGTTAAACTTTGATTTATCTATTGAAACTCCATTGGGAGAAACCTTCGTTACCTCCACTGTTTATAAATCTTGTTTGATTCAAATCGACACTTTCACGTTACCTGTCGATCTTATCTCTTTGAAAATACTTGCCTTTGATGTGGGTTTTTTTTTGAAACGATTGGTTAACTACTCATCATGTTTTTTGTAAGGTCGTTAGCTTTCATATTCCTAACCAACCTATTATGCGAATTCAAGCAACCAAACCACTAAATTCAATCATTGTCATATCAAGCCATAAGTAAAGAGCCCCGATCCTTTTGTTGATGACTTCCTTGTGTGGAATGCACCGAAGCCAGACTTTCTGTAGGCGACATCGTGAATGGCGATGACAAGTTGATAGGTATCATTGTGAGGTGCTATCTAGGTTAAGGGATAGAAGTCACAGTTGGTATTAATGTGACGTACTATCTAAGTCTTGGATGAGAGTAACAGTTTTGAATGATATTTCTATCATTAATAAATCTCTTGACGTATTCTTGAAGACTTCTTAGCCTACCTCAGAGCGTGAAATTGAATTTTGTATTGACATCAGTGCAAAACCCATTTCTTAAACCCTCAAAATATTTCTTCAACTAAAACGAACGTAACATGCGCCAAAGACGTTGACTCGAGCTGTTGAAGATTACGATCGTACTATTCAATATCATCGTGGAAGAGCGAACGTGGTAGCTGACGTGTTGAGTAGAAGATCGTATGCGTTTATAAGTGCGATGTTGTTAACACAAAGACTCATTTAGTATAACTTACAAATGATGAAGATAGAATTAAAGACTCTAGGGACCCACGTGAAGATAACGAATATACGAGTAAAATCGACTTTAATCGATAAAGTTAAAGACGCTCATGCTACATACCCGAATCTGATGAATGTGAAGAAGAAGGTTCAATAGGGTGTTATTCTAGAAGAAAGAGTTGCTGAAAAGAGGAAATCTCAACCCTCGATTTAATTAGCCCATTTGAAATCTTCGATTGAGTAGGAACTGTGGCTTATAGACTCGTTTTACCGCCAAGTATGTCGCGTGCTCATAACGTTTTTAACGTATCAATGTTACGTAAATATGTGGATGACCCGAACCACATTATTAATTTAGAATCGGACGAGATAGCGGATGATTTAACGTATGAGATCTCGTGTTAAAATCTTGGATAAGAAGAATCGTATCCAACACTCTCGAGGTTATACCTCAAGAGTTAGAATCGAAATGAAGTCAAGGTATCCTCACCACATTCGGCATACCGGTATGTACGTAAATTTTGAGGGCGAAATTCTATAAGGAGGGGAGATTGTGAAACCCTAGATTTTATGAATAAAGAATTAATTTTTTCGAAATAATTTTTTTTTATATTATGGTGTGAATTTGAGATAATGTTATAGTTGTGGGTAATATTTATAAATTTTTCAAAGTACGCAAGTTGTTATATAATATTCGATTGGTCTGGGAATATTCGTTTTAACAGGGAATATTAGTACAACTAAGACAATCATTGGTGGACCTATTAACGGAATTATTATTCGGATTGAGAAAACGACAAAAATACTTTTTATGAAAATAACGGCGGAAGTTTTACCGTTAACTGTTGAAACATCCGGTGTTAAAAGTAAAGAATCGATGTCTGGCGTAGTTGCATAAGTAGCACACAAGTATTAATTATTGATGCTTAAGTGATAAGTCACTCAGCTTTTGTTGGTATTATTAATGTAATAATACGAATTTTTTTATATAAAATGTAATACTTTTATAAAGTTATTATATAAATAGAATATATTATATTTTATTTATACGATAGTGTTGCATAGTGTATCGCAAAGTGTTTTGTATAGTAAAATCTTTTTATATAAAATAGAATACTTTTATAAAGGTATACATTTTATTAGACAATAATTAGAATATATTATATTTTATTACGCATAGTGTTTTCATATAGTACTGCGATAGTGTTTGCATAGTAAAATCTTTTATAAAGTTATTCATTTTATTAGATTATAAATAGAATATATTATATTTTATTTTGCTTTAAATATGGACCGTCCGATTAAAGTAAATCAATCTCTAATTGCTCATGAGTTAGTTACTTATGCATTCCATTTTTCAATGAATAGAAACTCATTCATTCATTATTTTCTTATTTAATTCACTTTAAACTCAGAGAGATAAACTATAGAGAGAGAAAGAAGAAAGATATTCTCGCTACTTCACTACTTATATATCCAGTACTCTTCTTCTTAAAGTAGGAAATATTATTTGTTGTACTCGTAAGGGATATTATTCTTTTGTATTAAAGAAGAGAACTTCTGCTATTCCATTTCTTTATTGTTTTGTTGGAATAACCTGTATATGCGGGCTACCCTATACTTGGTGACATTATTCTATTATTCTATCTTTATTATTACATTCGGAATATCTCGTATATATGCTATGCATGGACTGGTTCCATTTTTATTATTCCGTCTTTATTATTCTCGCCGAAATATCCCGTTCTGTGCATATATGCCTGGGACTGGTTCCATCATTTATTATTCGCATTTATTATTCTGTTGGAACATCATGATTGTGAATTTCACCGACCGGGTTCCGTTATTATTATTAATCATTGAATAACACGTACATCGCCAAGCACCGCATTCATGGTGATTTCTTTTGTTATTCCATTCTTTATTATACTCATTTGGTTAAAGTTTCGACTTCTATACTCCATGAAATTAGTAGAATATCCTCGATATTTGCGCTTCATCCAAAGATCTCTTTCATGGAAATATTCTTCCGATCATTCTTGAATTTTACTCTACAAAGCAAAGATCATGCCGACAATTTGGACATTAGTAGTTCTTGGACAAATTAATTCTTGAACTTGTTTTATTGAATTCTTATATCATTGTCATCATCCTCATGTTTATATTATGTTGAAAGTCATCGTGGCTCTGTAGTGCATAGATGGACTTGGTATGATTATGACTGAGGGATTATTGATTGTAATCATGGACCGTAATGTTACAAATGATGTGGTAAAAGTTCTCATTGGCCCGTAGTGCATTGATGGACGATTGTTGTTGGCATGATCATGACCATTAATGAATACACAATATTCTTCGCACGTAGTGCATGGATAATTGTGGTCGTGATACTAAAGAATATCCTTGGTCAGTAGTGCTGAGGGTGATTCGATGATGTGGAATATTTATTAAAATTCGAGTCTCGGCGATAACAATGATGAAAAACCTTTTAAATCATAAAAGATAGTAGATTTTATTTTCTACTTGACTCTTTTAATGGATTATTTGTTCGTCACTGCAGTTAAACTTGATGTCTATTATATTTTATCGTTTAACATTGTTGGGGACTAATGATAATTTATTACGCATTATCTTAGTTATAATATTTCTTACTAGGCTAGTTGAGCTCACCCTTTCTTTCATCGTTTCTTCTTGAAATGAGAATATAGCCGGGACGAGTCGGGGAGCGGAGTGATGGTCCAGAGGATAGCATTATAAGTAGTCCTCACTATTCTCGTGAAAATAGTGTGATAATAATTGTAATGAGGACTCCTTTTGAGTTTGTATAATCTCTAGTAGATAATATTTGTATTCAAACTCACGAGTTTATGTTTGTCGTATGCATACTTACGGTTGTATTTCAATTCTGTACCATGTATCCGACGACCCAAGATGGGTGATGTATACTTAATTTTGGGGGCATCACAAAATCAATCTCGACCGTTCATGAGTTAGTTACTATGCATTCCATTTTTCTATAAATAAGCTCATTCATTCATTATTTTCTTATTTAATTCATCGAAACTCTAGAGATAAACTATAGAGAGAAAAAGAAAGTATTCGCTACTTCACTACTTATATATCCGAAGATTTTCTTCTTAAGGTAGGGAATATTATTTGTTGTACTCGTAAGGGTGTTATTCTTTCTTATTCGTGAAGAGAACTGTTGTTATTCCATTGCTTATTATTCTCGTTGGAATAACTTTGTATACGTGATCTACCCTATACTTGGTGACATACTTCTATTATTCCGCCTTTACTATATTCTGGTTGGAATATCCTCATGCAATGTATTTTTACGCCGCACCTAATTCCGTCTTTATTATTACGCTGGAATATCACGTCAAGCGCGTTTTACGTGGGACTTGGTTAAAATCTTTATTATTATTCGTTGGAATATCCGTCAGGCATGCTTTTCACTTGGGACTCGATTCCGCCTTATTAGTATTCTCGTTGAATAACTCGTCATGCGCAAGTACCGCATGTATGGTGATTTCATTGTTATTCCATTTTTATTATTACGTTGGAACATCCCGCCGGTGCGTAATTTCGCTCCCGACTCGGTTCCGTTATTTAGTATTCTGTTGGAATAACTCGCTCATCTGGCACCGCATGCATGGTGATTTCTTTTGTTATTCCATTCTTTATTATACTTAGTTGGTTAAAGTTTTGACTTCTATACTCAATGAAATTAGTAGAATATCCTTGATATTCAAGGCGCTTCATCCAAAGATCTTTTCATGGAAATATTCTTCCGATCATTCTTGAATTTTACTCTACAAAGCAAAGATCATGTTGACAATTTGGACATTAGTAGTTCTTGGACAAATTAATTCTTGAACTTGTTTTATTGAATTCTTATATCATTGTCATCATCCTCATGTTTATATTATGTTGAAAGTCATACGTGGCTTTGTAGTGCATAGATGGACTTGGTATGATTATGACCTGAGGATTATTCGATTGTAATCATGACCGTAATGTTACAAATGATGTGGTAAAAGTCCTCGTTGGCACGTCAGAGTGCATTGATGGACGATTGTTGGCATGATTATGACCATTAATGAATACACAAATATTCTTGGCTCGTAGTGCATGGATAATTGTGGTCGTGATACTAAAGAATATCATTGGCCGTAGTGCAGGGGTGATTCGATGATGTGGAATATTTATTAAGCCGAGTCTCAGCGATAACAGTGATGAAAAACTTTTTTAATCATAAAAGATAGTAGATTTTATTTTCTACTTGACTCTTTTAATAGATTGCTTGTTCCGTTGCAGTTAAACTTGATGTCAATTATATTTTATCAGTTTAACATTGTTGGAGACTATTGATAATTTATTCTGCATTATCTTAGTCATAATATTTCTTACTGGGCTAGTTGAGCTCACCCTTTCTTTCACTGTTCTCTTCGTGAAAAGAGAATATATTTGGGAGCCAGTGGAAGGAGCGGAGTGATGGTCCAGAGGATAGCATTAGTAGTCCTCACTATTACGTGAAATAGTGTGATAATAATTGTAATGAGGACTCCTTTTGAGTTTGTATAATCTCTAGTAGATAATATTTGTATTCAAACTCACAGTTTATGTTTTGTCGTATTGTACCCATACAGTTGTATTAGTAAGTTGTATTTGAATTACGCACCATGTATCGGCGACCTAAGATGGGTGATGTATACCTAATTTTTAGGCGTCACAACAGTATCAAAGCTTAGGATATGATCCCCGGCTAAGATGTGAGACTAGAACTAGGAGGGGAGAAACGGGAATTCCTTCGCTAGTATGATTCTACTTAAATTTATTTTGTATTTAAATTGGTTGGTCAGAGTTTAGAGATATTATGTTACATGTCAATTAACCTTTGTTTTGTGGCAGTATCTGAAAATGACATCCAAAAATGTTGAAAATAGCAATGGAGCACAAGAGACCGTTGAGTCTCCACATATCAATAATCAGGAGAATGTGCATCAGGAAGGCGACAATCCTCATGCAAATAGCAACACTGACCAAATGATGATTGATGGATTGTTCAGAGGCTTTATGCAATTCATGCAGCGAAGAAAGTAGAGCGCTCCTCTGTCCAAAATGTAGGTGGAAACATCGAAACTCTCAAGTGATCACCGCTAAATAGTTCAAGGAGCTGGGACCACCGGAGTTTAAGGGAGACCCAAAACCACTTATGGCGGAAGCATGGATAAAGCAGATCTCTAAGATATTTGATGTCTTGCGATGCTCCGAGGAGCAAAAGGTTCCTTCACGCTTTTTTATGTTGCGCGGAGAGGAGACTTGGTGGGAATCGGTAAAACGTACTCAACCTGCCGTACTGAAGATGTCTTGGGAAAAGTTCCAAGAGCTGTTCAACGACAAATACTTTCCCGAAATTATTTGTCACATAAAGGAGGTGGAGTTTATCAAATTGGAGCAAAACAATATGACCGTGTCGCAATACGAGGCAAAATTTGCGGGTTATCCCTGGTTTTCGGCCCCACTTGGTGGATAATAAAGAGAGAATCATGCTAATGTTTTTAAGAGGTTTGAAGTCAGGAGATACGCCAACATCTTATTTCTCATAAAGCGTGGTTTGTATTTAGATGTTGTAAATAGGGCTCGATTGGTGGAGCGCGATAACGAGTCAACGCTAACCAAAAAGAAAGCAGCGGCAAAAAATGATAATACCGGTGAGAGCAGATCCATCGAAGCGGTGACAACAAGCGTGGAGGAATCAACAAAGCGAAATGGTAACCACTTCGGTGGTAATCGAGGCTAAAACAATAAGAATGGACATTTCAAGAAGAGGAGATTCAACAATGATGGAAAGACGTGTAACCAAAGACCCGTTGTTAAGGAAGGAGAAAGACCACCTATCATATGCTTCAAATGCGGAGGGAGGGACACATCGGTCTAAATTAGCGATGTCGTCCAAGGCATGTTATAATTGTGGAAGAGAAGGTCACTTGCTTGATTTTGTCGTCGTTCAATCAAGACAAATTCGGCTAGGATGGAGGCACCAAAGGCTGTCCCAGAAAAGTCAAAGTCGGTAGTGCAAGGGAGAGCGTTTGTTGTGACCTCCCAGAAAGCAAGGAACTCGAATGAGGTCATCACGAGTAAGCTTATCATAAACTCTAGCGAAGTCTACACTTTATTTGATGCCGGTTCTACCCATTCTTTTATTTCTCCTACTTGCGCTCAACGATTAAATTTGACTCCTGAGAAATTAGACTTTGACTTATCTGTGGAAACTCCGTTGGGAGAAACCTTCATTACATCCACGGTTTATAAGTCTTGTTTGGTTCAAGTTGGTACCCACACATTATCTGTCGATCTTATTGCATTAAAGATACTTGCATTTGATGTAATTCTAGGGATTGATTGGTTAACTACTCATCATGCAAAAATTGATTATTTTCATAAGGTTGTTAGCTTTCATATTCCTAATCGACCTATTATACGAATTCAAGCAACCAAACCATTAAAATCAATCATTGTCATCTCAAGCCATAAAGCTATTCATTTATTGAAAAACGGATGTCAAGCTTTCTTAGCTCATGTCACAGATCTAAACAAAAATACGTCAGTTTTGAATAACATTTATATTGTTAATGAATTTCCGACGATACCTGAAGAACTTCCGGCCTACCCAGTAGCGTTAAATTGAATTTTGTATCGACCTTGAACCCAGACAAAACCCATTTTAAATCCCCATATCGAATGGCTCTATTGAACTTCGTGGAGTTAAAAACTCAAATCGCAGGAATTGTTAGACATTGGCTTTATTCGTCCTAGTACTTCTCCTTGGGGTGCTCCTGTTCTATTCGTGAAGAAGAAATATGGGAGTATGCGATTTTGTATTGATTATCGAGAGTTGAGTTATGTCACCATCAAAAATAGGTACCCATTTCCACGTATTGATGACCTGTTTGACCAGTTGCAAGGAGACAAATTCTTTTTAAAGATTGATCTTCGTTTCGGATATCACCAATTGAAGATTAGAACCGATGGCATTCCAAAGACGGCTTTCAGAACTCGGTACGGGCATTATGAATTCCTAGTCATGTCCTTTGGATTGACTAATGCTCCTGCTGCCTTCATGGATATGATGAACTGAGTATTCAAGGAATATTTGGATCACTTTGTGGTCGTCTTTATTGATGACATCCTTATTTATTCCAAAAGCCGTGAAGATCATGAGCAACATTTGAGGCTGACACTCTAAAAGCTTCATGAGGCCGTCGTGCGCTTTTTACGGACCGATTTAAATCCTTATTAGTAGATCATTGGAATAACTCATCATGCTGAAGTACCGCATGCATGGTGATTTGTTGTTATTCCATTCTTTATTATTACGTTAGAACATCCCGCTTCGGTCTGTAATTTACTTTGACCGTTCCGTTATTTAGTATTCATTGGAATAACCTGTCTATGTGAAGTACCGCATGCATGGTGATTTCTTTTGTTATTCCATTCTTTATTATACTCAGTTGGTTAAAGTTTTGACTTCTATACTCCATGAAATTAGTAGAATATCCTTGATATTTACGCTTCATCCAAAGATCTTTTCATGAAAATATTCTTCCGATCATTCTTGAATTTTACTCTACAAAGCAAGATATCATGTTGACAATTTGGACATTAGTAGTTCTTGGACAAATTAATTCTTGAACTTGTTTTATTGAATTCTTATATCATTGTCATCATCCTCATGTTTATATTATGTTGAAAGAAAGTCATACGTGGCACCTGTAGTGCATAGATGGATTTGGTATGATTATGCCTGAGGATTATTTGATTGTAATCATGACCGTAATGTTACAAATGATGTGATAAAAGTTATCATTGGCCCGTAGTACAATGATGGATGAGTTGTTAGCATGATCATGACCATTAATGAATACACGAATGTCCTGGCGATGAAGTGCATGGATAATTTGTGGTCGTGATACTAAAGAATATCCTTGGCCATAGTGCGTGGGTGATTCGATGATGTGGATTATTTATTAAATTCGAGTCTCAAATGATAACAAATGATGAAAACTTTTTAATCATAAAAGATAGTAGATTTTATTTTCTACTTGACTCTTTTAATGGATTGCTTGTTTCTCACTGCAGATTAAACTTGATGTCTATTATATTTTATCAATTTAACATTGTTGGAGACTATTGATAATTTATTCTCGCATTATCTTAGTCATAATATTTCTTCTTTGGGCTAGTTGAGCTCACCCTTTCTTTCACCTTTATTCTCTTGAAATGAGAGAATATACCGGGACGACGAGTCGGGAGCGAGTGATGGTAGTCCACACTATTCTGTGAAATAGTGTGATAATAATTGTAATGAGGACTCCTTTTGAGTTTGTATAATCTTTAGTAGATAATATTTGTATTCAAACTCACAGTTTATGTTTTGTCGTATTGTACACGACAGTTGTATTTGAATTCTGTACCATGTATCTGGCGACCCAAGATGGGTGATGTATACCTAATTTTGGGGGCGTCACATACTCCATAATATTCAAAAATAATATTTTTAGAAAATTCATCTTTATTTATAAAAGTTGAGGTCTTACATCATTTGTTTGTTAATTCTTGTTAGTTATGAGCGGTATGATTTTTTTCATGATTGTAACGGGTTGGGTGTTAATCTAGTTGAGCCGTTTTATTAATCATTTTTTTGGTGCTTTGGAATCGATAGGATTATTAATCTTTGTATCTTTGTCAAAGGCTAATAATATTATTCTTTGCTCCTCAAAAAAATAAATCCAACAGACAATTTTTATCCTATTAAAAAAATTGAGTTTCCATTGTGATTCTTTAAGCTAATTGAAAAAAATTAAAGAAAAAAAATTAGGGTAAATAATCTGGGGAAAATTTGAATAAGGGAAAAAAAACTAAATGAAATTTGGCTAATCCTAAACCTTGGCGTGCTCTGGGAAAAACAAGAAATGAAGCAAAGAAAGAAAGGAGAAGAAAACAGAAAAACGAAGCAAACAAACGAAGTAAACGACGTTTGGTGGCTTCCAATTTTCTATCAACTTGTAAAAAAAAATTCTATCAAAATGACGTCGTTTTGATACACAAACAAGAAAAGAAGTTGTGAGCCATTGGATCTCCTTTTTGCTGTGTTGTCAACCCCACAACAAAACTCACAAGATCCTCACAGAGAAATCCTCATAGAGGATCCAGATCCGTATTTTATGGGAGTTCAACATACATGCGGGATGTGATCTATCTCTCTGCATATTAATATTGTATTGATCAATTGATCAACTTACCATGAAGTTAATTTTATGATAATTAAATTCGTATTTTACAAAAGGTATATGTATAACTGATTCTCATATTTATATGCTAATTATTTTATAAAAATATAAATTTTTACTCATGAAATGAGAATTCTCTATATAAATTATACAAGGAGAGAAAAATAAAATAAATTACACCATGTTCATATTTGTTTGCTAGAATTACAATTCGAACTATATTTGTATGAATTATAATCTCAAAACTTAAGATTAAATAATTTTAGTTACATATTTTTTTTTCATGAGATTATTCATAGGATAACTTAAAATAATGTTTGTTTTGTGCAATATTATTTAAAAGATTGGATAAAACTTATCATTTGAACTATTATACTCTTACCACTAATAACAAAGATATCATGTTTTCAATAGTTTTGGTACAAATAGATATGATAAGATATATCAATGTTTTAAACAAAGTTAAATATTAATTTTGTTCACAAATTTTAGTTTTAAATGGTAGGGATTATAATACGTAGTTAGACATTATATTAAATAATCTCTTCTTTCAAGTCATTTTATTATCCTGAGACTAACAATTTCAAGTTTATTTTTCAAAACAAACGTGAAACTTGAAATTAACAGTTCAAACACTAGTATAATTCTTATAAACAAACATAGTCTAGATTACTTGTCTATGGAAAAAAATATTTTGAATATGCTAAAGTGGTAAAACAAATATCCTTTATAGGATAATGAAATAACATTTTGTAAACTTTTTAGGAACAAACATGTTGGTGTATCTAAATTTTACTATTATTTATTATTTATTATTTTAATCCTATTATTTTCAAGTTCTAAACATTATTTTATATATTCTTATCAAATATGATTATTGAAAAGGTTTCATATTTTCACACCCTCAAAATTAAACTACTTTTCATTTACACATTTCTTGTACATAGAGAAAAACCTTTAACGATTTTCAATAATATTGTGTTTCTTAGGAGGTGTTTGATAAAAATAAAAGAATCTGAATCTGAATATAAATGAACTGAATCTGAATGAAAAAAATTATTTGATAATTAACATGTTTGAAACATCTAAATGACAGAATTTTATTATTTTATCCCTCTGAAAAAATTTAAAATTTAAAATTTAAAATTTATTTAATATTTCTTAGGCTTAAATATGATTTACTACCCTAAACTATAAACCATATTCCACTTCGGTAATCCACCTTTCCATTTTATCAATTAGATGATTGAATTATTAATTTTTTTCAATTTCATTCAATTGAGTCTGCCACGTCAGAAATTGCTTACGTGGTATCCTAATAGGCTAAATGAGTGCTTATGTGTAAAAAGAATATATATTTTTAATGAGATCAAAGGACAAAAAGGTAAAATAACAAATAAAATAACTAAAAATTACACAAATAATATAAATTAGTTGTATACTTATTTATTTATAATTATATAAATAATATAAATTATTTATATAATTATTATATAAAGAAAATAATAATTATTTTTATTAAAAAAATTATTTTTATTAAAAAAATTATTTTATTAAAAAAATAAGAGAGCATTGTTTGGCTTTTTTAATAAAAATAATAATTATTATTTTTTATTAAAAAACTCGCATTTTTTATTTTTATTAAAAAAATCGCGCTTTTTTATTATTACAAAAAAGCTGCGTTTTTATATTTTAATTTCAAAAAAAGCGTGTTTTTTTTTTTTATTTCAAAAAATTAAGTTTTTTTAATTTTTATTATCATTAATATTTTATTATCATTAATATTAAACATAGTTTTTTTAATAAAAAAATTAATAAAACGTAATTTTTTAATAATAAAATAATTATTTTTAATAAAATAATTATTATATTATTTATATAATAATTATATAAATAATTTATATTATTTATATAATTATAAATAAATAAGTATACAACTAATTTATATTATTTGTGTAATTTTTAGTTGTTTTATTTGTTATTTTACCTTTTGTCATTCGATCTCATTAAAAATATATATTCTTTTTACACATAAGACTCATTTAAATTTATTAGGATGTCACGTCAAGAATTTCCTCGACGCTAGCATCAAATTGAATGAAATCAAAAAAAATTAATAGTTCAATCATCTAATTGACAAAATTGAAAGATGGATCACTGAAGTGAAATATGGCCTATAGTTTAGGGTAGTAAATCATATTTAAGCCTATTTCTTAATATAATAGTTAATATTTTTTTTTAATTTTTTAATTTTTTATATTTATTTTATTTTATTCAGTTTTTTTATTCAGCCAAAAAAACCTGACTTAGTCATTAGGGGTGTAAACGAGTCGAATATCAGCGAACACCTTCATTCTCGATGATTCTATTTATTAGAAAAAATTGATTTTTCAATTTAACTCGGATTCGATAAAGGATTTATATTTTTTGCGTCGATTCGATTTCGGATCATTACTTCTGACTCTTTAAGGTCGTAAATCTTTAATTCATTTACAAAAGCGAAATTCTTTCATGTAGCCCATCAAATGAGTTTCGAATATGAACCATTTCACTTAAAACCGAACCACTACATACTAAATTGGTTACTTAACTAATATTTATATATAAAACTTTTTCACTTTTATTTATGTATTGAAATTATAAAGAATGTAATATAAATTGACGTTCAATTTATTGATTTATTCAAGTACAAGTTTACACAATTTCATATTACACTTTATAAATTATAGGGTTAAATTTAGATGACCACCTGGGGTTTGGGTTAAATTATAGGGTTTCTCACTTAACCACCTGTAGTCAGTAAAGCTACATTTAAACTCCCGACCTTTTGAGTTGAAGTGAAAACGTCACTTTTTTCATCCAACTTAACCGTGCGTGTAAGTCAGATGCCAAAAGTGCGTGAGAAAGAATTATAACAGTAAAAAAAGACAGATAAATATCCAAAATCCCCTTCGTCTTCCTCAAACCACAATCTTGTCTCTCATTTCTCACTCCATGCGTCTCTCTCTCTCTCTCTCTCTCTCTCTAATCTGCAGTATCCCAAATCTAATACTCTATCTCTCCTCTTCAAATGGCTTCCAAGAATCAGAACAAAGCTCCACTAAACACTTTCGCTCCTGCAAGCCCTTCAATTATAAGTTTTGATTTATGCTAAACCCTTATGGATTCTCTGATTTTAGATTGATCTTCATCTGGGTTTTCTTTCTTTTTCCGTTCTGGGCTTAAATGTGTAATCTTTTGTTGTGGGTCTTTTAGGAGAGCAAGCGTCAAAAGGGGGTCTCACCAAATTCCACCCCTCAATTACTGGTACGTCCTTCCTTCTTTCCCCTGTGACACAAATTGACAAATCTTTGATTTCCCATATTTTTTTTTTAAGAGAAGAGTCTGTATATCTGTTCAAAACTTGAGAAAAGTCTAGTCCTTCGCCTTCTCCGTACACCCCAGATGTTTGATTTATTGGTATCTTAATACTTCTTTGTATAGGGATTTTTTTTTCTTTCATTAATACTTTGCTTAAGTTTCAATCTCTGATTAGTGGGTTCTTCGATTTTGGTTTAATGTACAATTTGGTTGAATTGGATTGAACTTCTAGAGACATTATTTTTGGTTCAATGTACAATTTGGTTGAATTGGATTGAATTAGAGACATAATTTTTTGATTTTATTTTTTGGACCCAAAGATTGTCTCTTTAGATGCTGCTGCTATAGTTAGGGTTTCAAATTTAGATGGCAGATCGATAATGGAAATTTGGAAATTTGATTTGATTTGATTTGATTTTCTTTTCTTTTCATTTTTTGGAAATTTGGGTGATCATATGTTGTGGTGTTGCAGTTAGTGCAGCGGCGAGCAAGTAGTGGGTCGCCGCCGGAGATATTGGCTGTGTGGGCTCCTCCACGGCTGGACTTGTTATGATGGGTTGGTGGGGGTGAAGGGGCGTGTTTGGGCTGTAATATGTCCCAAAAGAAATTGGGCATTTAAGAAGAGCGACGTTCGTGTTGCACTGCTACAGCTTTACCATTATTGTTACTGCAATTATTGTCATTGGATAAACGAGTGGAGGGAGTTCCTAAGGATAGAGTGCAATCCACAGCGGAGGAATAAGAAGAGGAGATAAAGGGCAGGATTTATATGAAATGAAATGAAACGAAACAAAACAAAACCCTTATGTCATCTGTCGTTTTCAATATATATATATATGAAGGGTAAATAAGTCATTAGCCGACTCAACCAACGGAGTGAAGACGGAAAGCACATTTTCACTTCAACTCAAAAGGTCGGGAGTTTAAATGTAGCTTTACTGACTATAGGTGGTTAAGTGGGAAACCGCCCAAACCCTAGGTGGTCATCTGAATTTAACCCTAAATTATAAGGATTGATACAAATATCACATATTTAGCTTAATAGATGGATCAGACCAATATTCGAATATAATTCATCAAACAGGTATCGAGTATGGTTCGAGAAAAAATGAAATACTCGAACCCCAATACGAGCGAATACTGGTATGCTCGAATTCGACTCGTGTATCATTAAATAGAAAACGAGTATGGATCAGATTCGACTCGATCAACTTCGAATTCGAGCTTTGGATCATATTTTCGAGTCGATCTTGAGTCGAGTACCGAACTACTTGGCTCGGCTTACACCCCTATTAGTCATTCAACTCAATCATCTAACCGATTCAGTCATTCAGAAGATTTTTTTTCAAAACAAACGCACTTAATGACTGACCGATTCAGCCATTCAAATGTATTCAGTCCTAAATAAACAGTCAATTAGTAAAGTTTTATAAACACTTAAAAATGAAAAATGTTAATAATTACATATCTGTAATTTTGCACAAGAAATTACAATAAAACTCGATTTTTCCACCTTATTTTTTATTTATATATTAAAATTTAGTTACTATTCTTAAGCTACAATTGCGAATTCGGCATAGCATGAATGGTAATGAGGGTATCATTACATCTTTGCTTTGCATAATTTATAAATATATATGATTAAATAAAATAATAAAGTTGATCCATTAAGTTTTCTGTCAAATTATAATTTATTGAGTAACATTATAAAGTTAACTCACTATATTAAATTCATCGTTAAAATATTATTAAATATAATTATTCATGTAACTTACGACAACAAAATTGACATATAAAATTAAAATATACGATCATTTTACTTATGGGTTTAAGTCCCCCTTCCGTAATTAAAATGTAGTCATAATGGCAAAAAAATAAATGTGACGCCTCCAAAATAGGTATACATCACCCATCTTGAGTCGCCAGATACAAGGTACTGAATACAAATACAACTTAATTATACAACAGTCGTGTAAAATACGACAAAATATAGTCGTATGGGTTTTAATACAAATATTGTCATCTGTATAATATCCACACTCAATTCGATAGTCCTCATTACATTTATTATCACACTATTTTAAAAAATAGTGAGGACTACTAATGCACCATCTAGGATCATCACTCGTTCTCCAACTAGTAAAAGCCACGTTCTCATTTCTCAAGAGAACGGTGAGAAGAAAGGGTGAAATTTCAATTATTTCAAGAAGAAATATTATGACTAAGATAATGCAGAATAAATTATCATTAGCCTTCAATAATGTTAAACCGATAGAATATAATGAGACAACAAAGTTTAATCTGCGGTGGATCAAGCAATCCATTAGAAGAGTCAAGTAAGGTATAAAATTTACTATCTTCTATGATTTAAAAAGTTTTTCATCAACTTTATCGGCCGAGACTTTTTAATAAATAAAATCGAATCATCCTCGCTTCCACTCGGCCGAGGATATTCATGTAACCATCAACGGTCGTGGACTATCTATACCGAATAATCCTCGGTCATAATCATACCAACAACCGTCCACCAATGAACTACGTGCCAATGAGGATTTTTACCACATTATTAAATCACGTTACGGTTATGATTATACCTAATAATCCTCTGGTCATAATCATACAAGTTCATCTACGCACGTAAAGCCAAAGATGACTTTCAACATAATATAATCATGAGGATGATGACAATTCAATAAAACAAGTTCAAGAATAAATTTTAAAGATTTATAAGTTAATTTATCACGAACTCAATAACATCCAAATTGTCGATATGATCATCGCGCATAAAGTAAAATTCAAGAATACTTTGAAGAATATTTCCATAAAAAGATCTTTGGATGAAGCCTTAAATATTAAGGATATTCCACTAATTTCACAAGTATAGAATAAAACATTAACCAACCGAGTATAATAGAATATATGAAACTAAGAATGGATTTTCACGCCGCCATGCAGAATCCACGATACTGAGATCATTTCCACAATTTAATAAGGAATGAATACAAAGGATCATTCACCATGCATGTGGTAATCCACATAAACAGGTTATTCCAACAGAATAATAAAGAATGGAACAACCTTACGAAAACAATCAATTTTAACATGATGAGTAGTTAACCAATCAATCCCTAGAATCACGTCAAATGCAAGTATTTTCAATGAAATAAGATCAACAGGTAATGTGAGGGTACCGATTGAATCAAACAAGACTTATAAATAGTGGATGTAATGAAGGTTTCTCCCAATGGAGTTTCCACAGATAATTCAAAGTCTAATATCTCCGGAGTCAAATTTAATCGTTGAGCGCAAGTAGGAGAAATAAAAGAATGGGTAGAAGCCCAGATCAAATAAAGTATGACTTCGCCAGAGAGTTTATGATAAAGCTTACCCGTGATGACCTCATTCGGGTTCTTGCTTTTCGGGAGGTCACAACAAACGCCTCCTCAGACTACTGGCTTTGACTTTTTCGGGACTACCTTTGGTGCCTCCATCCTATTTGAACTTGTCTTGATGTGAACGACAAAATCTGCCAAGTGACCTTTCTTCCACAATTATAACATGCTTTGGATGGCATCGCATGCAGTTTGGTGATGTGTCCCTCCCTCCGCATTTGAAACATATGATCGGTGGTCGTTCTCCTTCCTAAACAACGGATCTTTGTCTTTGGTCTTGCCGACGTCTTTCCATCATTATGAATCTCCTCTTCGAAATGTCCATTCTTATTGCTTTGGCTCGATTACCACAAGTGGTTACCATTTCGGCCGTTGATTCCTCCACGCTTGTTGTCACCGCTTCGACGATCGCTTCTTGGTCAGTTGCGTTGACTCATTATCGCGCTCCACTAATCGAGCCTTATTTACAACATCCGAATACAAACACGGTTTATGAGAAATAAGATGTTGACGTATCTCCGCTTCAAACCTCTTAAAAATATCGGCGTCATTCTCTTCATTATCCACCAAGTGGGGACGCAAACCGGATAACTCGGCAAACTTTTCTTCGTGATCGCGACACTGGCCATATTATTCGTTTCAACTTAATGAACTCCACCTCCTTCACGTGATTTAATACTTTCGGGAAAGTACTTGTCGTTGAATAGTTCTTAGAACTTCTCCCAAGACATTTTCGGTGCACGGCGGGTTGAGTCGCTTTCTGGAATTTCCCACCAAGAATCTGCCTCTCCTCGCAACATAAAAGGCGTTAAAGGAACCTTTTGCTCCTCGGAGCATCCAAGACATCAAATATCTTGGTGATTTGTTTTATCCATGCTTCCGCTTTAAGTGGTTTTGGCTCTCCAATAAACTCCGGTGGTCCCAGCTCCTTGAATCATTTAGCGGTGGACCGTCGAGAGTTTCAGATGTTTCCACCTACATTTTGGACATGAGTTTCTCTTTGCACGATGTCAGATTTAATTGCAGAAAGTCGCTAAACATTCCATCGTTTCGCCATTTGGTCGGTGTTGTTGTTCACCGAGGATTATTGTCTTCTGTTGCACATTTTTCACCGGTATTAATTTGTGGTGACTCCACGATCTCATGTGCTTCATTGCTTATCTCAACATTTTGGATGCAATTTTTCAATATCGCCACAAAACAATGGTTAATTAGTATATCACATATTATCCCTATACATCTGATTCCACCGGTTAAATACCAAATAAACTTAGGTAGGTCATACTAGCGAAGGAATTCCCGAATCTCTCCCTCCTAGTTTTTATCTCACATCTCACCGGGATCATATCCTAAGCTTTGATACCAATTGTGACGCCTCTAAAAGCAGTATACATCACCCATCTTGAGTCGCCAGACATCTGATCTGAATACAAATACAACTTAATTATACAACAAATGTGTAAAATACGACAAAATATAGGTTCATGAGTTTTAATACAAATATTGTCATCTGCATAATATCCACACTCAATGGAGTCCTCATTACATTTATTATCACACTATTTCACGTAATAGTGAGGACTACTAATGCACCATCTAGGATCATCACCGTTCTCGATTAGTCAAATACCACGTTCTCTCATTTCAAGAGAAGAAAGTGAAAGAAAGGGTGTGAAGCAATCTAGCCCAAGAAGAAATATTATGACTAAGATAATGCGAATAAATTATCATTAGCCTTCAATAATGTTAAAGCGATAGAATATAATAGACAACAAGTTTAAGCTGCAGTGGATCAAGCAATCCATTAGAAGAGTCAACTAAGGTATAAAATTTACTATCTTCTATGATTTAAAAGTTTTCATCAACTTTATCGTGAGACTCGAATTTTTAATAAATAAAATCAAATCATCCTCGCTCCACTACCAAGGATATTCATGTAATCATCAATGGTCACGACTATCTTAGAATAATCCTCGATCATAATCATACCAACAATCGTCCACCAATGAACTACAAAGCCAATGAGGACTTTTACCACATCATTCGTCACATTACGGTCGTGATTATACCGAATAATCCATGGTCATAATCATACCAAGTCCATCTACGACGTAAGCAAAGATGACTTTCAACATAATATAAGCGTGAGGATGATGACAATTCAATAAAACAAGTTCAAGAATAATTTTAAAGATTTATAAGTTAATTTATCCCGAACTCAATAACGTCCAAATTGTCAACATGATCATCGCTTTATGCAAAGTAAAATTCAAGAATACTCGGAAGAATATTTCCATGAAAAGATCTTTGGATGAAGCGCTTGAAATATCAAGGATATTCCACTAATTTCATGGAGTATAGAAGCCAAAACTTTAACCAACCGAGTATAATAGAATATATGAAGCTATGAATGGATTTTCACCCGCCGCGCAGTAATCCACGATCTGAGATCATTTCCATAATTTAATAAGGAATGAATACAAAGGATCATTCACCATGCATGTGGTAATCCACATAAACAAAAGTTATTCCAATGTAATAAATAAAGAATGGAATAACAGAATGATTCACCACGCGTGCGATGCGATAGGCATGCATAAAAGTTATTCCCAATGAATAATAAATAATGGAACCAGTCCATGCCAGAACGTTACGTATATGATATTAAATGTAATAATAAATAATGGAACAGTCCGCCATAAACGTTACGCATGTGATATTTAAATGAGAATAATAAATAATGGAATTAGGTCAAACAGAACTCACGAGATAGGATATTCCGGCGAGAATAATAAAGAAACGAGAATATTAGAAGAATTTCACCATGTATGCAGATTTGATAAGCGAGTTATTCCAATGAGTAATAATAAGAATGGAATAACAAAAGAATTTCACCAAGTATAGGGTAATCACAGATACAAAAGTTATTCCAACAAAATAATAAAGAATGGAATAATGAAGTTCTCTTCACGAATAAGAAAGAAAGAATACCCTTCTTACGAGTACAACAAATAATATTCCCTACCTTAGAAAAACCGAATCTCAAGTAGTGAAGTAGCGAGAATACTTTTTTTCTTTCTCTATGGTTTCTCTCTACAGAGTTTCAATGAATTCGTAAGAAATAATGAAGGAATGAGCTTTATTTATAGGAGAATGGGTGAATAAGAATTAATTCATGAAGCGGTCAGATTGATTTACTTTTAAAGCAGATTTGTTCATATTAGTTTACTATTAAAATTTAAAGCAACCATTCATACCGATTTACTTATTAAAACTTTAAACCAAATGATCCATATTGATTTACTATTATAACTTTTCACCAATGGTCCATATTATATCTTCAACCAACTATTCGAAAAATTAAGCACATCTCCTCATGGAATAATATTGTACCCAAAAAATAATTTGGAATGAAAAGAAATATATCTTACTGGTGAATAGTACCTCGTGAATAAGTAACTCGTGAATAAGTACTCAAACACGAAAAGTGTCCCGAATAACCCGATTGAATAATATAACCTCCGGACATCAATTATACTAATACAAATAAGTCCAACACAATGGAAATATAAAATTCATCTTTAATCAACACGAACTTATTCATCATTAATATTATAATTCACAATATTTAACAACCGTGTCGTTCCCACGAAAGAAGGGCTTTCCGATAAGGATTTCTCCTTATCAAGCGCAATTAGGTGACCAAACCTCTTCGATGCAGAACTTCAGACATTGTCAATATTGCAAATAATAATATGAATAACTTTCTTGCCGTCTCAATTATTGATTTAATAATATATCATATTATATGATCTTGTAAAATAATTAAATCAATAATATGAGAGATATGATGCAACAATTATCAGTAGTAATAATTGAGTATAACCGAGTGACTTCTCACGTAAGATCAATAATCAATACCTTGGCTACTTACGCAACCACGCCAGACATCAGACATTTTTTACTTAAGGGTAGTTCAACAGTTTTAATTGTAACACCTCGTAGTTATTTTTATAGAAAGATAATTTTGTCGTTTTCTAACTACGACAATACTTCCGTTGTGGGGTCCACCAATGATTGTGTCATCGTACGAATATTCCCTGTTAAAACGAATATTCCCCGACCAATCGAATATTATATAACCACTTGCATACTTTGTAAAATTTGTAAATATTACCCACAACTATAACATTATATCAAATCCACACCATAATATTCAAAAATATATTTCGAGAAAATTATTCATTATTCAAAAAAAAAGTTGGGGTCTTACAATAAATGCAATGCAAAAAATAGAAAATAATTAAGTCATGTTGAGTGGATTTTGTGAAAGCATTAATAACTTAGTTTATCATATTATCCTTATATTAAATATTACTCCCTCGGCCAGTATTAAATATTCTAATTTTTAAGATATTCCACAATTATTTATCTTTCATCTTTTTTTCATAAATTTAAAGGGTAATATTGAGATTGTATATATACTCATTTAATTGAATTAAACAAATCATTAATTGTATTACTTAATATTTATATTTTCACCTAAAATGTCAAGTAAAAAAGAACGGAGGGAATAATAACTAATTAAATAATTACCACTAATAGTTATTTACACTAAAAAATTGGTATACAATTTCTTAAATATAATTTTACAAAAATGAATTAGTATTGAACGGTCCGGATCTTAAGCTCGCCCCTTATCTAACTCACCTTGTTCACCCCTCTTTAGCGAGGATCGAGCGACGATTCGGTCCGTCGCTATATATAGAATCGTCGTTATATTTTGTCTGTCCCTAAAAGCTAAGACGACGGTTCTATTTATAGCGATGGACCGAATCGTCACCTGATCCGTCGCTAAAGGGGAGTGAACAATGTGAGCTAGATAAGGGGTGAGCTTAAGATCCAGACCGTAATATTGAAATCTATACTTTGCAAAAATAGAGATAACATAAACAATTTAACACCTTCTTTCTAAAAAATAAAGGGTAGTATGCACACCCTAAATTGATTACTGCACATATTTATATATCAAAAAGGCTATATTACGTTTAATTAATGAAAAGTTAATTAACATATTTATAACTTGTTTATTATAATTGATTTTTTTTATTTTAAAAACAAGTCTAAATAATTATGTTTCTTTATATTTTAAATTTTGTTAATTTATATTGCAAGTCAAAATAAATTTTTAAAATTAGATGGACCAATAAACTATATTAGGTATACTTTAATAAAATAGCAAGATAAATTATATATATCATCTCCTTATAAAATTTTTTTTTGCTAATATTTATCTGTTTTAATTTTTAATTATAAAGATAATAAATTTAATATATTAGCTTAATTCTATATATAGTTAAAAATTAAATTTTGTCTAATTAAGTGTATAGACCTTTTATCTTATAAATATGTTATATAATAAAATTATGACAATATAAGTAAAAATTAAATAATTAATTAATTTTAATTATATTAAGGGTAATATAGTCTTTTCAACTTATTTAAACCAAAATAAAAGGGTTAAATACGCATGTCTTTCGAAATATGACCTCTTTTACACTCGTGACCCTAATTTTAAAACCTTACATTAGTATACTCTAAGCACACTTGAGTAAACAAAAGTGACCCCAAAAAATTTTTCGGATAAAAAATACGTCTGAATGTTGAAGTGGCACCGGAGAAGGCTATTTTATGGTTTAAGTGTATATACTATTACAAATACTGAAATATTTATTAAATACACGAAAGATCATTTACCCACTAAAATAAATTACATAAGCTAGTTTTGAAAACAGAGTTCGTTAAAAAGCTAGGGTTGTGTATCACAGTTGAACGATCAAGTGGAATAATGTCAAATTGGAGGAAATTTGTGACTTGTAGAGCTTTGAAGTGGCTAATCGAGGTTCGAAATCAAGATTAGGGAGGTTGCAATGGTATGGGTTGTGAGAAATCTAGATTTGGGAGTCAGACGAACTCTAAAATATTGAGGTAAAGAATATTTTTTGACATGGATACTTTCACCTTCATGGTAGTTGAAAGTTATGATATACGTGTATATATGTGTGTATATATATATATATATATATATATATATACATATATATACATATATCGATTAGTTATATGGTAGTTGAGAAAGTGATTGTGCATTTTTCATCTTCGATTCTTTATTCTTTAACAATTGTGTGGTCCCTTCTTTGGGTCCTAAAATATTCTTTATGTCATTTTTTTATCTGATTATGCTTGGAAGTAGTTTAGTAATAGTATTTTTTGTTGGTGGTGTATTTATTATGATTTTTTTTTACTGCAGTTGTGCATGATGATCTTTAATTTAGTATAAAATTGTAGTCTGTTGGTGAATTTGTAGATGGGGGGTATGAGGGGGTCGATGTCAATATTTTAATTATTGTGAGCTTAATTAGTTAACCACAACAAAGTTGGGTACCGTGGCAATGGAGGTTGGTGTTTGGGTGTTATTATCATACTACCACTTTGATCCAATTAGGGGATACAAGGAACTGAACTCAGTTAATGATATTAAGCAGTTGAAGCATTTTATTTCAAAATTCGGAGTGTAAAACTCCAAATTTTATGAAATAAAAGTATTCAATTTTTCTTATAAATAATATTCTAAATATTAGACGTGTTACCTATCATGGCTCAGTTGATTAATCGAAGAGTGGATGTACACAATGTTTGTCAGATGTGTAATGGCGGTCCCGAGAGTACCTTTCATCTTTTTATTCAATGTCCTTTTGCTCAACGAGTGTGGAGAGGATCCTTATGTGGGTTGATTTTTCCTCCTCAGCCAAACTTCATTTCCTTGTTTAATTATCTACTGCAGACCTTATTTTTTGACCTTATTTCGGCAGCTGCAATGGTGCTTTGGTCTCTTTGGCAAGCTCAAAATGATGTGGTCTGGAATCAAAAGCAAGGATCTCGCCCGATGTTTCGCTTCACTGCGCGATGACCACCACACATAATGGCAAGCTCATTTTTTAGCTGCTACACTTCATCGAGTGAATTCTGATCAGGTTCGTAATCTTAATTGGTGCAAGTCTTCTTCTGGATTTGTTAAGTGTGATTTTGATGCGGCTCTTTGCAGCTAAGAATGGTTTATTAAATTGCACTCAAGATCCAGCTCTTGCTGAAGCCCTTTCTTGTAGAGAGGCCCTCAGTTGGCTTAAGGCTCGTCATTTTTCCAAAGTTGTGATGGAAACTGATTGTCACGTTTTTCAACAAGCTTTAGCCCATCTAACTACGGATTTCTCTTTGTTTGGTTTGATTACTCGAGATTGTTCTTATGCTCTTTCGGCTTTGAATAATAGTAGTATTTGTTTCGCTAAACGATCAGCTAACCAAGCAACGCATTTGTTAGCCAAAGCTGCTGGTTTACAGTCTGATCCGAAGGAGTGTGGTCCTGTCCCTCCTCCGTTTATTTTTGATGTTCTTGTTTCCGATTTAATATAATTGGTCCTATTTGTTTCAAAAAATAAATAGTAAGGTGATAATTTAATAAATGCTATAGTTATGAGTGATATGTGCAAATTTTACAAAGTAAGCAAGTTGTCATAAAATATTCGTTGTGTCAGGGAATATTCGTTTGGTCAGGGAATATTCGTTTGGTCGGAGAATATTCTTTTTGTCGGGGAATATTCGTACGACGGCGCAATCATTGGTGGACCCTACAACGGAATAACTATCGGATATAGAAAGCGTCAAAAATAACCTTTTTATAAAAATAACGATAAAACTTTTACCGTTAAACTGTTAAAATACCAGGTGATAAAAGTACAGTAATACGCGTTGTTGCACAGTAACACACGATATTGCATAATATCTCTGATTATTGATGCTTACGTAAGAAGTCACTCAATATTTTATTCAATAATTGCCACAGTAGTTGTTGTATAGTATCTCATATTATTGATTCAATTATTGTCACAGTATCATCTGCACAATATTTTATATTATTAAATTAATAATTGACACGACACAATTAATTATATTATTATTAGCATTATTGACAATGTCTAGAAAGTTCTGTCGAGGAAATGAGTTTGGTTATTTAATTGCGCGCCAATAAAGAGAAATCTTTATCGTAAAGCCCCCTATTTCTTGGGAACGATCTGGTTATCAATATTGTGAGTTATAATATTAATGATGAATAATTGTTGAAAGATTAAAAATGTGTTGATTGAAGATAAGTGATTTGTGGTAGATATTTATTCAATTTTTGATATAAATAGAGGTGTTTGTTATAAGTTTGACTTATAATTCCACGGACCCCATGTGCCAATTTGTCAAACCGTCGGTACAAAGTTATCTCAGTTTTGTTTTATTATTATTATAATAGTAATAAAATAGAATTTTTTATATATAAAATAAAAACTTTTTATAATATATATAAAGTTATTTATTTTATTAGAATATAATAGGAATATATTATAATATATATAAAGTTTTTGTTTTATTAAAATATTTTATTGCGTAGTGATGAATAATAAAAATCATATTTCACCCGTGAATTCGTCCGAAATTGGACTGTTCATCTGTGATTAAATAGTGCCCTACCATTATCCTAAAAATAACATGCTTAGTTAAGAAATGAAAATCACACCAGAATCAAAGAATTTTTTTCTATAATATTGTGCGTATTTCTTTTTGAGTATAAGGATATTTTGAGTGTAATAAATAATGAAAGATTTTCTCAAGATAATCTCCGTTATACCAGTCAGATTTAGTCTCTTATTAAGGTAAAGGATGTTAGTTTCTTCATACTCATAAAGGTTGTCATTCTATTCCTTATTAATATGTGGAAATAACTTGTCTACGCGGACTACCGCATGCTTGGTGAATAACCCTTTGTATTCATTCTTTATTAAATTGTGGAAATGATTTGTCTACGCGGATTTTCGCATGACGGGTGAAAATCCATTTGCAGTTTTGTATATTCTTTCATATTCGTATGAGATATCATTTCTTTTGTACTCGTCAAGGGATATCGTTTTCTTTTATATTTTTCTCCATCATGGTACGGAATTATTATTTGTTTCCATAACCTTATTATTAAATGGTGAAAATCTCTTAAATTAGTAGAATATCCTTTAGTTTTGCGCTTCATCTAGTATCGTTTCACTGAAATATTTGTCTGAACCTTCTTATTAAATTTTAATATATTCACTCGACGTACTATTCACGACAAAATTGGTTTCTTTTCTGTCCAAATTATTTTTGATACATGAATATCATTCTTGAATTTTACTCCACAATTAGTTATCATGTTGACAATTTGGACATTCTTGAACTCTAAATAAATTGAATTATAAATCTCTAATATTTATCATTGATCTCACTTGATTCATTATTTATATCATTGTTATCATCCTCATGCATATATTGTGCTGAAAGTCATCTTTGGCCCGTAGTTCAAAGATGAACTGTTGATTGGTATGATTATGATCAAGAATTGTGTATTGGTATAATCATGACCTTTAATGTTAAAGATAAAGGTTTGTGGTGAAAGTCCTCTTTTGCCCGTAGTGCATAGATGGACATGTGTTTGGCATGATCATGACCACTGGTGATGCAAACGATTGTATTTTTCCCGTAATGCATAGATAATTCATTGATTGGAAATAATTATTAATTGGTGTTACAGTTGTATGTCTTTGGCCCGTAGTGTAAAGATGGACTGTTGATTATTGATTTTAGAGTTGTATGTCTTTAATTGGCCCGTAGTGCAAAGATGGATTGTTGATTATTGGTTTTACATTTGAACATCTTTGGCCCGTAGTGAAAAGATAGACCATTGATTGGTATGATCATGACCATTGCTATTATAGTTGAATATCTTTGGCCTGTAGTGCAAAGATAGACAATTGATTGGTATGATCATGACCATTGTTGTTACATTTGAATGTCTTTAGTGTAGGGTGTAAAGATGATATGATTATTGAGTGTCTTTAGCCTTTGTGGCAAGGACATTAAGTGAAAGATCTATTAAGCATTTGTGGCAAGAAGAAACAGTTGATTTACATTATTATAAACATGAATTATGAATTTAACTATAATTTTTGGTAGTTCAGGTGAAGACAGGTGATGAAAGTTTTTCCTGTCTTGGGTACAATAAAGAACTGATGATGGGTATTACAGGAATGTAATATTAATGATGGACTTTTAATTTGGAGGAGATAGTAGACATTATGTTCTACTTGACTCTTCTAATGGATTGTTGATTCCGCTGCAATTTTGGTTGAAAACTTTTATCATCTACCATATGTTCTAAATATCTGATTTATTAATTATGAAGGCTATTGATAATATAATTATCTTTAGTCATAATATTCTTTACTGGACTATTTGTGCTTACTCTTTTGCTTCACAATTTTTTTGAGGTAATAAGAGTGTAGCTGGGTCGAGCGGGAATAACAGGGGAATAAAGTGTTGGTCTGTGATTGTTGAAGTTTCTCAATACATTATAAAACATCATGACAATATATAATTATATTGAGCACTTAAAATGTCTGTGTCGTATTTTATACGTCATTTAATAGTTAATTTTGGTGAACAACAATAGGGTGATGAGAACCCGACTTTGGATGCGTCAAAAATGCACCCCATTAGAATGAGGAGGACATAATTGTACAGAGAGCTTAAAGGGTGTGTTGCCACTATTATATATGATGTCTAAACACATACAAATTCGTGTTATCATAAGATATGGTTGTGCGCATCCACTTGATGACTATATCTATGAGCATTATCTATATAATCTTGGAGTATGGTTGGAATATAATCCTCAATTTGAGGCAATGGAGATAATTATTTGGCAAGAAGATACACACCATTGGAATGAACATGATAGTAATCTTCTCGTTCTTCTTTGGAGTCTTTTGGGTCAACCAAGGTTAATTCTTAAGTCCTATGATATCTATTGTAACTTAAATGCATGGCCTCCCATGTATGAAGGCTTCCTTGAGCATTTTCCAAAGATTTTAATTCCAAAAACAATTATTGACTGTACCTTTATGTAAAGTATCATTGGTTTGAAGTGTGAGTACTGTTATTTATATTGAAACTCACAACTTATGTGTTGTCGTATTTTACCCGACAGTTTAATAGTTGTATATAAGAAGTTTGTATTTGGATTCTGCAGTGTGTATTTGGAGACTTAGAATGAGTCGTGTGGACCTATTTTGGGGGCGTCACACAGAGAGGTTGATATAGTAGTGATAAGTGACCAGCCCTTATAAATTCAATCTCCAGTGAAGATATTTGATTATGATGAGGATGAAAGTAGTATGCACACAAGCCAATCATGTTTAATGATAAAGCATATACTTTGTAACAATCTTATTCATTTATTAATAAAAAGTATTAATTTATTAAAGGCTTTTTTTAATTATCTATATGATCTTCGTTTTATAATATGTGATAAACCCATAGTTTTAAGCAATGCTTTTAGAATAATGATGATGATCATTCTAATGATATCTAAATTCTTAGAAAGCTTAAAGCTAAAATAGTTCCCAATCGTTGGATTACTAAATTGGGGATTGGTGAATCCGGATAGATTGGTGCATACGTTGCTTGCTCATTGGATGAGGATGATTGATCTCATGATCATTTGTGTGGAGACACTAAAGCAAGTATGTAGGTGCTTATTAGAGAATAAGTTCCGGCTGAGCGTGGCTCGCTAAGGAATACCTAATGGAGTTTTACTTGTCGTCGATAGGAATTCTCAGTGATGATAGTAGTCACAAGTGATCCTTGGACTTGAGATCATCATAGTATCTTGTGTATGATGAGTTATACTTTGACTTATTCCTTAAGACCCTTAGGGTATATCAAAGGGTATGCTTGGGTATAATAAGTCAGTACATGGAGATAATGTATGATCAATAAAGAATCTACCACTTCTAGTAAAAGAAGAGAAATGTCCTATGTGATTCGATAAATGACAACCCAAAGAGTCCTCGCCAAGGCGAATGAAATTGGAAAGGAGTTTCTAATTTGTATTATTTGGTGTTGTGCATTTAAGAGTCTAAATACATATAATTAAATAAAATAAGACTTCGTGGTAATTCCATGCCTTATATTTAATTGGGACATTGTATGGTGGAAGGATTGAATTATCTAAGTAACTATTTACTCAAAGGTTCTTTTATGATTAATGTTAAAATCTATATTATCCGGAAAGTCGTTGATCATTTAGGAAGGCTTATCCCTATTGTAGAATAAATATTATTTAGTTAAATAAATTAATTATTTAATTTATTTATTTAAATAAGATTAGAATTGTTCTAATTCATTTATTCACAATAGGTTTAATATGGAGAACCTAAAGAGTCACACCATAAAAGGAAGAATAATTATTTAAGAAGTTAATGGCATAATCGTAATAATATGTTAAGTATATTTAATTTAATCTATGGTGATAGGATGAATTAAATAGCTTAATATTTATTATTTAATATTTTAGAAATATTAAATATAAATTAATAAAAGGAGTCTTATTAATATTATTACAATTATTATTATTTTAATTTCTAAAAGAGTTTAGGAATTAATTTAATATAAGTACTCTCATTTATTCCTAATAGAATTAGGAGGAAAAATTAGTTAAAGGAGTTTAATTAATTATCTCTAATAAGATTAGGGAGCACATTTAATTAAAAGAGTTTAATTAAATAAATAATACCTTATTTTTAATTAAATAGGGTTACCTGATATTTTTATAAGAGGAGTCTTATATCAGATATCAATATACGTAATTCCAATAGTTGGGAGAGTACGCTCTTTTTCTATGAGAGATAGAAAAACTAGGGTTTAGCCAACCACCTATCTTCTTGAATCTTTCTTCTTCCTTGGTGGATCACCTCTAGAGGCCAAACACTTGGGTGGCTAACATTGATCAAAGGAAGGAACCAAACCCGATGGATTCAAGTTGAACGCGAAAAAGATTGGAGGTGAACTTGTACCTGAGGAAGCTCGAATCTTCAAGGGTATGATTTTTATTCTTTATCTTTTCGTTTAATTAATAATTGTGCATAAAGGATGATCCGGGTATATGGTTTGTAAAATTTTAAAACTCTGATTTTCCACGTTACCGCTTTATTTGTGCAATTTGATTGCGTTCATGAATATTACAAACCTAACAGAGGAAGATATATATACACCAGGTGGTGATAGGGAAGACGTCTATACATATGGTGGTGATGAGGAAGACATCCACTTTGGTGATGATGACAGTGAAGATCCCTCATTCAATGAATAATTTTATGATAGTTCATATGAGGAAGACGACATTGCATTCACTACTAATGTGGGATAGTGGCTTAGAAGGCATATATGGTTCAGATGATATAGAGCAAGAAGAAGTAGGGGTCTCAAGTAGAAAGAAGAGAATGTGACTGCAAAAGGGAAGGAAAAGGTTATTGCAAAAGGGAAGGAGAAGGTGCATGCAAAAGACAAGGATAATGTCACTGAAATTGATGATGAGGAAGATCTTATTGAAGAAAGAATTACTAAAATGACTTTAAATGAAGATGGACCAAAATGGCCAGAGTTTGATCCTGAAACTATGATGAATGATCCTAAATTTAAAAAGGGCATGTTGTTCAAGGACAACAAGGTATTCAAGAAGGCAGTTAGAGCTTTCAGTCAAGCATGGAAGAAATCTAGTAATATAAAAAAATGAAGCTTTCAAGGTTGGTTATAAATGCAGTCCTCCTTGTCCATGGAAAATATATGCTAGTAAGTTACAGAGGGACAAAACACTACAAGTGAAGAAGTTGTATGGCCCCCATACTTGTTTGAGAGATGCTAGAAATAAGTATGTTAACACTAGGTGGCTTGTAGAGAAGTATGTAAATGAATTAAAAAAAATCCAAAGACAAGTGATGCCACCTTTGTAGAACTATTTGTAAAGAAGATATTGTGAAGATATCAGAGGCTCAAGCTTATAGAGCTAGGGTCAAAGAAGTGAAGATGATCCAGGGCAGCATGAGTGAACAATATGTGTTGTTATGGCAGTATGCTCAAGAGTTGAAGAGGCTAAATCCAGGTACTATAGTTGAGTTGGTGACTGAAGAGGGTACACTAGTAATAGAAAAACTAGTTTTTAAAAAGATTTATATCTGTTTAGGAGGACTAAAGGAAGGTTTCAGGCATCGTAGGCCTATCATTGGGGTTAGGGGTGTAAGTCGAGCCAAGTAGTTCGGTACTCGACTCAAGATCGGCTCGAAAATATGATTCAAAATTCGAATTCAAAGTTGATCCGAGTCGAATCTGATCTATACTCGTTTTCTGTTTAATGATACACGAGTCGAATTCGAGCACACCAGTGTTAGCTCATATTAGGGTTCGAGTATTTCATTTTTTCTCAAACCATACTCGATACTTGCTCAATGGATCATATTCGAATATTGGCCTTATCCATGCTAGTAAGCTAAATATGTGATATTTGTATCAATCTTTATAATTTATAAAGTGTAGTATGAAATTGTGTAAATTTGTACTTGAATAAATCAATAAATTGATGTCAAATTTTATTATATTCTTTATAATTTCAATACATAAATAAAAGTGAAAAAGTTTTATATATAAATATTAGTTAAGTAACCAATTTAGTTTGTAGTGGTTCAGCTTTAAGTGAAATGGTTCATATTCGAAACTCAATTTGAAGCCTCATTGAGTAACTCGCTTTGTAAAGGAGTCGATTACTTACGAGCTGAGTAGGTCTGAGTAATGATCCGAGTCGAATCTGGCACAAAAATATAAATCCCTTATCGAATCCGAGTTGAATTCGAGCTCAATTTTTTCAAGTCAATCCGAATCTGAGTATGAAGTTGTTCACTGAGATTCGACTCGTTTAAACCCCAAATTAGGGTTGACGGTACCCACCTGAAGAGTACAAATGGAGGAGTCTTTTTAACTGCAGTAGGTATTGATCCTAACAACAAAATGTTTTCATTGGCGTACGCAGTTGTGGAAAGTGAGAAAATGGCTACATGGACATGGTTTTTCAAAATTTTAAAGGATGATGTATGGATTGAGAATGAATATGGGTGGACATTTATGTCTGACAAATAGAAAGGGTTGATTACAACATATGATGATATAGTCCCTAATGCTGATAAAAGGTTTTGTTTCCAACACTTGCACCAGAACTTTGCTAATGCTAAACATAGAGGTATGCAACTAAGGAATTTATTATGGAATTATGAAAGGGACAGTAATAGGATGTAGTTTAAGCACTTAATCGAGGAGCTAAAAAAGGTTGATCCTAAGGCAATCGAGTGGCTAACTGACAAGCCACCCTAGCAATGGTAAAAATCTCATTTCGGTCCATATCCAAAATGTGATATTTTGACTAACAAACTATGTGAAAGCTTCAATGGGATGATCAAGTTGGCAAGATAGAAACATATCCTCAATATGCTTGAGGATATTAGGGACTTGTTGATGAAAAAGATGACCTAATTTAATCGAGAGGTATGTAAGAGATGGTTTGTGGACATTTGTCCTAATGCAATAGAAAGGTTTGAAACTGGTAAAAAATTAACAGGAGAATCAATCCCTACACCTTCCAGTGAATTTAGATACCAAGTAAGGACAATATGTGGAGATTAGTACTCAGTTGATTTGGACACAAAAGGCTACAGTTGTAGGCGATGGGACATAACTACCATACTATGTAGTCATGTCATTGTTTGTATGTCTTTCAAGAACCTGGATCCTAGTACATTTGTCAATGATCTCTACAATATTAATACTTATCAGTTAGTTTATGCATCAGTCATTGCTTTAATGGCGAGTAAAGATATGTGGGAAGCTGAGGTTCAAGATAGTCCAACAATGATACCTCTAATATACAACAAACTTCCTGATAGGCCAAAGAAGTTGAGGAAAAGGAATAGAGATGAACCAAAGCCATGAGAAGATATCAATTATGGGAATTTGGGGAAAAGTTTTAGAATTCTCTTAGATGCGTAGTTTGTTGGCAGTATGGACATAATTCAAGATTTCACAAGAAGCGAAAAAGGAAACAACCTGCTAATGAAACTGCAGCCAGAGAAGAAAGTAATGAAGTTGTAGTCAATCAAGAGAAAATACATTTAACACAACCTGTTGCAACTCATTAATTCCAAACAAGATCAAAACTACTAGTAAGTAATATATCACTTTACTTCTTTCTTTGGTTACTTTTGGCAACATATTGACCTTTTTTATATTTATTTTAGTTTATTAGGACCTCAATGTTGCCTAATTTTTAATAACACTTTACCACGCAAGTATACACGTTCAATTGTAATATTCAGCAAGCAAGGATATCGTTCCCACGAGGAAATAGACTAATATTTATCAATTACTAATTCTAATGCAATTAATCCTATTTTAAACTACGAAATTTTGTTTATGATTTGAAATTTAAACTTAACAAAACTAATGATTAAAATCAAAATTTCACAAGAATAACTGCAGATTTAACAGGTTAAGATTACAACTTCCCTTGGCATTTCATTTAAATCAATTCACTTCCCATTTAAAGCAATTAATTAATATGAATCATTATCCAAGAATGATTTATAAAATTCACACACTTTTTCCAAAACACGTGAACAAATCCTCCTAACTCCGATCCTTATGACACAAAATTACAAGGAACACCCTACTCTATTAATTCACTATATTCCTATGTGAATCAAGTTAATTAGGGTTTACGCACAAATTCTTTCAAAAGATATAAAAGACACATAGGTATATTCCTATCCTACATGCTAATCATATTAACCCTATTCAGATTATATGAACAGATGTTATCATATCCAGATCTCAATCTATACTCCATCTTCCAATTTTATATAGATTATCACAATAATTGTTGGCCAAATAATTAATCAATAAGCAAAAGATATAATAAACAATTCAATAAAAACCAACTTTCATTCAATGGGAAGGTTCAATTTAAACTACATACCAAGTTCCGTTGCAATCTTAATGAAAATTTAGTTCATGCTAATAATAAAGAAAAACATCATCCAGATTAATAATCCAAACATCCCAGATAATTACAAAAGATAAAAACTAGAAGAAGAAGAAACTCTGAATTTGCTCCAATACTCTCTCTTTGATCTTCAGCCCTTGCAATTTTCCTTCGTGTTTTTCTTCGTTGTCCTCTCTACAAATCTCTTGAAAAATTAAGTGATACGTCTTTTCTAAAGTCTTCTCATATTTGTATTGGTCCCAACTCTCTTTTAGATTCCTACTTGGCTTCAAAAACCCACTTAGAAGTAGAAAAATCCTTCTTTCGCCGCACATGAGCGCCTAGGCTCTCAACACAAGCCATTTCCAAGCGCCTAGGCGCTTGACCAGGACCACGTAATTACAAAAATGCCACTCAACTCTAATTTTAATCATTTTTGACCTTTTTCTTCTTCGAAATGACCAATTTGTCCCTCTAGCTCCAACCTACAAGAAATAAACACCAAACACATAAAAAGATACTAAAAACAATTAATGATAGCAATAATTAAGTTTAATAATATCAGATTCATAGGTATAAAACCTACTCATCACTCAACATCTCAAGGAGGTGAGCAAAGAACAAATGTTAGCCCTGCTAATGAAAGTATTCATTTGGTTCGTAAATATATTTAGTCCTTTTTTATTACAGTGTTTAGTTTGAATGATCATCACTCATGTGACGCCCCCAAAATAGGTATACAACACCCATTCTGAGTCGTCAAAATACATGGTACAGAAACAACTACAACTTTATTAATACAACATAAAAACTGTGAGTTTAAATACAAATATTGTCATCTAGACAATATCCACACTCAAATAAGTCATCATTACAATTATTGATACATTATTTTACAAAAATGGTGAGGACTACTAAAATGACTTTCTAGAACCTTCATTCCATACCCCGACTAGTACTCGCTACATTCTCGCCTACTGAGAAGAAAAATGGAACAAAAAGGAAAAGGGTGAGCTCAACTAGCCCAGTAGAGAATATTATGACTAAGATAACATAGAACAAATTATCGTTAGTCTTCAACAGGAAAAAATCTAATAGAATACAATAGACAATCAATTTTAAATCAATCTTCGCAGCGAAAATAATAATTCATTAGAAGAGTTAAGTAGAGAATGCAAACTACTATCTTCTATATATGAATTTAAAAGTTCATCGCTGATATTTTATCCTTGTAACATCAATCAATATATATCTGGAATTAAATATTCATCTTTGCACTACAGGCCAAATATATTCATCAGTTGGTCCTGTTCATCTTTGCACTACGGGCCAAAGATATTCATCAGAAAATCATTCATCTTTGCACTACATGTCAAAGATATTTAGTAATTTCATCATTTAGGACTGAGGATGATGAAAAATATTTTAAAGAAAACGAATCCAGTGAAACAAAAGATTAAATATTAAGGATTCGTATTTCAGCTATTCCATGTCCAAAAATACCTCATAAATAATCATAATGGAGTAAAATTCAAGAATGATCAAAACATGGATACAATCAAAGCTAGTATCCATAATAGATATTTTGGACAAAAAGAAGAAAATTTTATTTTTCGGTGAATAGTGCCGTATTCGTGAATAGTTCCATATACGTGAATAGTGCCGTATACGTGAATAGTAACTCCGACACAAAAAATTCAAAATTTGATAAAAAGTTCAGATCAATACTTCGGCATAATGATATTGAAAGAAATAATATCATATATGAAGAAAATAACATCCCTTACCTTGAAAAGATAGTACTTCTGACTGCAATACTGAATATAGTGTTGAAGGGAACTCGCACCGTATAGCAACACTCAAGATATCAAAATACTCACAAGAATACGCTCGATAATATAGAGAGAGAAAGAGAGAGAAAACTTGTTTCTGGTGTGATTTTCAATTATAACCTAAGCACCCTATTTATAGAAAAATGCTTAGAACACCAAAGCAGAAATTTTAATATAATATAAATATATATATACAAATTTTCTACGCCCACTTTCTTAGATCTGAATTCAGCAACTTACATCACATGCATGACCCACAATTAATGACAAAAACGTTTTTATTAATAAAAATAAATAAAACTTCCAAAAATCAATTATTTCGGAACTTCAGAACTTCAATAATTCATAATAAATAGCCCTTTTGTCAGACAAATTCGAACCACATGTCTTTTCCATAGGAAATTTCATTATCTACAACTTTGCAGAAGAAAGTTTTTCTAAATTCCAAATGAAATTGACCAAATCCATCCTGACAGACGATTCTAATGTGCTATAATCAAATTTCAAGAAAGAAATGGGCCTACGACATGTTTAACATGTTTTAAACAACTTTTGCAACAAAAAATACTCTTCCTCCTCATATACTCATATATTCCACATTCATCAAAAATATCATCATTATTATATTATAATAATATAATAAAATATTATTTTATCAAAAAGATAAAATATGAATTTTCAACAATTCTTTAAAAATTTCTCCGCCTATATCCACATAAAATGAATATTTTTCTCATCATATAAATCAATAATTAATTATTCACAAATAATATTACGAGAATCACAATCATCGACAACCGTGCAGGTTCTGGAAAGAGGGGCTTTTCAATAAGAATTTCTCTTCTTACTAGCAAGCAATTAGGTGACCAAACCTCTCCTGAGCAGTAACTTTCTAGACATTGTCAATAATGTTATCTAATAATATTATTCAGGATAATATGAATTATCGCTCAGATAATGGAAAAAAATGTGTAATGATAATTATGAAACAACAAGTAATATAAAATATCAACGTAGCAATTATTGAATCAATAAAATCTTGAACAGTAATTATTGTAATAATTATCGAGTAAGGCCTTCTTACGTAAGAATCAATAATTGGTGCAATACCGGTGTAATAAATGCAACAACGCCAGACATCGTGTGTTTTAACCATCGGGTATTCCAACAAAAGATAAGCTGTAATAACTACGATGTTATTTATAAACAACTTATACTTGTCGCTTTCTTCATCCAATCGCTTTCAGTTATGGGGCCCACACAAGGTCAATTTTGCGTCGTCGCATGCGAATATTCCCGAGAAAGAAGAATATTCCACGACCAAACGAATATTCTCTGATAAAAATGAATATTTTATAACCACTTGCTTATTTAAAATATTTACGCATTTTATCCATAACTAACCACATTAATCAAATCAACCCTTACTATTTCAAAATGATAAATAGAGGAAATTAAATTTCATTTACTAATATTTTGGGGTCTTACAAGTGTGCTTAACTCTAAAACGTCATTAAATCTGGATAGGAGGGAGTATAATATATTTTTTTGGGGTTGCTACTTCATATAATTTTTTGGACTGTTACTTGATACATTTGTTGGGGCTGGTACTTGATTGGAATATATTTCTTGGGGCTGCTACTTCATATATTTCATATATTTTGATGTGATACTTTGCAAACTTAAGAACTACATGTTTATAGTTTGCAAAGTTTGAATGGCGATGTGCTATATCACAAACATATGTTAACCTGTGAATGGGGAATGATGAACTCCAATAATGTAATCTGTTAATGGTTAAGGATATTATGTTACTGGTCAGATGTTGAATGTTGTAATTTGTTAATGGTGAAAGTTTTGTACTATGTTATTGCCAAACTAGTGTACTCTGTTTTGTGTGATTGAACTCTGTTTTCTATTTTGAGCGATGTAGTCTGTTAATATTGAACGGGTTTCCTCTGTTTAAACTTTGGTTTTCATTCATAATAGTGAAGATTAATATTACATAGACTGCATACTAGAAACATCATTTCCCATAAATTTCATAAACATTACAATACTCAATAACAATACTATTGTTCCTCTATAAATTTTCTCTCTTATATAGCTTTGTTAGTTCTTGCTCAGTTGCAGAAATCCTTCTTAAGAGGCCAGAAATAACTTGGACTGTTCTTGTGAGACCCCAAATTTAATGAATAAAGATTTAAATTTCTCGAAATATTTTTTTAATATTATGGTGTGGATTTGATATAATGTTATAGTTGTGGGTAGTATTTATAAATTTTGCAAAGTATGCAAGTTGTTGTATTATATTCGATTAATTCTGGGAATATTCGTTTTAGTAGGAATATTCGTATAACCACAAGTAATCATCAGTGGACCCCATAACGAAATTATTATCATCGGATTGAGAAAGCGACAAAAATATTTTTATTAAAAATAATCTGGCGGAAGTTTTATCGTTGATCTTGTTGAATGAACCACTCGGTAGTAAAAATAAAGAATGTCTGGCGTAGTTGCAAGTAGACACCTGCAGTATTGATTATTGATGCTTACGTGAGAAGTCACTCAGTTTTGCTTATTTTATGGACCCCCTATTTACCCATTTTTTTAAATATTTGGTAGAAAATTATTTAAAGGTGGAGCCCACATGTGGGGCCCATATGTGTTGAAAACAGATTTTAAAATTGGGGGTGAGAGGAAGTTACGTATAGAGGAGGAAATTATATATATATGTGATGTGTATATATATATATATATGTATATGTTGTGTGTGTGAGTGGGAAATGGTGGAAAAGAAGTGAGAATAATGTGTGTGGACGTGGATGTGGACATGTTGGTGGAAAAGTAAGAAATGTGTATGTATATATATATGTAATCTAGTATAATGATATTTATATATATATATATATATATATTGAATGAGTGAGTGGATTTTGGTGGAGGGGAACACGTGGGGCCCACGGGTGTTGAAAATGAATTTGGAGAAAAGAAATCTAGCAATTTGTTCGGGTGATGGAGTTATTTTTAAAGAGGTGATTGGTATTATAATATATATATATATATATATATATATATATGTTTATAACATGTGGGTTTATATATATATATATATATATATGTATTATATTTTGTCTTGCTTTTGTTATGATTGGTTGAAGGTTTGACAATTTGAATATGTAGTATCAAAATTTTCATAGTGAGTCTTTGAATTATTTCATCCGTGAAGAAATCCTTACACAAAAGTGCCTTTCCATTCTCCTATAAATGAAAGCTCATTCCTTCATTATTTCTTACTTAATTCAACTTTGAAACTCGTAGAGAGAAATTATAGAGAAAGAAGAAAAGTATTCTGCTACTTCCCTACTCTTATATCCAGTTTCTTTTACGGTAAGGGATATTATTTGTTGTACTCGTAAGGGGTGTTATTTTTTTTGTATTTATGAAGAGAACTTCTGTTATTCCATTATTTATTATTCTGCTGGAATAACCAAAGATATCGCGACTACCCTATACTTGGTGACATTCTTCAATTATTACATCTTTATTATTCGGCCGGAATATCCCGCCTATGCTATACTCCTAGGACTTGGTTCCATTTTTATTATTCGTCTTTATTATTACGTTTAATATCATGTCATCTTATCTATACGGACACTGGTTCCATCATTTATTATTCCGCATTTATTATTACATTTGAACACATCTGCATCGATTGTGAATTTCACGACTTGGTTAGATTATTATTATTCCGTTGGAATAATAAATACATCGCAATCTGCGTGCATGGCTATATATCTTTGTTATTACATTTGGTATTATACTCGGTTGATTAAAATTTTGACTTTATACTCCATGAAATTAGTGGAATATCCTCGATATTTCAAGGCTTCATCCAAAGATTTTCATGGAAATATTCTTCCGAGAAATTTTAAATTTTACTCTACAAAGCAAAGATCATCGTGCCGACAATGAGGACGTTATTAGTTCTGGATAAATTAATTCTTGAACTTGTTTAATTGAATTCTTATATCATCATCATCATCCTCGTGTTTATGTTATGTTGAAAGTCATCGTGGCACAGTAGTGCATGAAGCGGACTTGGTATGATTATGACTGAGGATTATTCGGTAAGATAATCATGGACAGTAATGTTACAAATGATGTGAAAATTAAAAGTCCTCATCGGCGCAGCGTTGATGGGACGATTTTTGGTATGATTATAGCTATGGATTCTCTTCTACCAAAGGAGCAAAGATGAATTATTTTATGGCATGATCGGATAGTTGATGAAAACACGATTATCTTTGGCCCATAGTGCATGGATAATTCGTGGTCGTGATACTTAAAGAATATCCTTGGCCCGTAGTGCAGGATGATTTAATGATGTGGATTATTTATTGGTGAGTCTCCGATAAAAGTGATGAAAAACTTTTAAATCATAAAAGATAGTAGATTCTATTCTCTACTGACTCTTTTAATGGATTCTTGTTCCAATCGCAGATTAAACTTGATGTCTATTGTATTTTATCGGTTTAACATTATCGAGGCTAATAATAATTTATTTTGCATTATCTTAGTCGTAATATTTCTTCTTTGGGCTAGTTGAGCTCACCCTTTCTTCACTTTTTCTCTTCGTGAAATGAGAATATATTTGGGGACGAGTCGAGAAGCGGAGTGATGGTCCAGAGGATAAGATTAGTAGTCCTCACTATTCGTGAAATAGTGTGATAATAATTATAATGAGGACTCCTTTTGAGTTTGTATAATCTACAGTAGATAATATTTGTATTCAAACTCACGGTTTATGTTTTGTCGTATTGCACACGCGATTAGTATTAGTAAGTTGTATTTGAATTACGCACTACGATCTGGCGTAACCCAAGATGGGTGATGTATACTAATTTTGGGCGTCCACAGCCTGGTTCAGATTGGAGGATCATACCAACAGAAGAAACCACATCCTTGAACTCTAATAGTTTGGCAAGAAAAAAATCTCCTACCTGAATTTCTATCAGTCCAAGATGTCCTGAGTTCAGCCGGAAGATGACAGTGACACAAAACTACACCTATGGAATTTTCAAGTATGCCCTTTCTCTGCATATTCTCTTTCTCCTTCTCTTTTTTTTGTTCTTCTACTCCTTTTTCTCTTTCCGCCATAACAGCTGATATATAGGGGATGGTTAACACTGTCTATTGGACTAACATAGATGGAAGGAAATAAACAATATTGGAGTTGGAGGGAAAATAATAGGGTCAATTGGAGAGAATTATTTGGTTTTATTGATAAAATACACTGTAAATTACAAATACAGTGAAATACACTCCTTATCTGGTGCCATGGCAGCATTCAGACGTATTTTTTGTCCGAAAAAGTTTTTGAGATCACTTTTATTTATTTAATGTAAGATTTTAAATATGAAGGTCACATGTGTAAAAATGATCATACTTTGACAACAGAAATGTATTTAATCCAAAATAAAAATATTGGTAGTTTTGTCCGTCTCTCCATCTTCATCATTCTTCAATAGTCCTACCATTATAGCCCACACCAAAGCCAAAACAACTTTTCCTTCCGAGAGGAGAGAGAAAATGGAGAGAAGATAGAATCGAAATAATTGTTGCTTAACAGCAAACCATATAAATACTTTAATATTCTAAATTCCAATAAACTAATCAAAACAGCAAATTCAACCCCTCCTCATTTTCTCTCTCTGGTACTTTCCTGCAAAATTGCAGAAAATGTAAAATTCTAACAGCCATTAATGGAAGCTCAAGCGTCCTTTGGGAGCTAAACACAAGCTTTTTCATCCTCTTTAATGGTGTATTTGGGACTTTCTGTTTCTTCTGTACATTCTTTTTAACAGATCTGTGTTGTTTGTTTGTTTTTCGCATTCGTGGAGGTTATTCATTGGTCGGCAAAACGGCTTTTTCCCCATTCGAGAGGACAGGCGAGCGTACGGCGACGTTTGACGTGTTGCGTGATGTTTTAGATCTGGTGATATAATTGTAGAATCATCGTAGCTGGTATTTACAGATCTTCGTTTTTAGTAGCTGTCGATTTCCGTGAGCTGAATTTGTACGGCCTTTAGCTGAATTTATTGCTATTTTACGAGTCTTACAGAATATAGAAATTGTCTTGATTTGATTAGGCTTGGTATTTGTATGGATGGATTTAGATGATATGCAGATCGTGAAGAATTGAGGAGAGAGAGAGATTGAGCTGATTATAACTAAATCCGATTTGGTTAGAGACTAAGAGAAGAATTATATAGGAAGAAATAGAAGAGGTTAAAATCCAATTCGATTTGAGTAGAAAAATGGATTTGGATGAATTTCGTGTGATTTTATCGAATTCAACATTAGATGTTTGGACCTTTATAGATGCGGCAATTGCCGTAGCTTCATCGGACCATGGACACGAACTTAAGGATCGAAGAGACGCAATTGTGCAGCGACTCTATGCCTGCCGGAGCTGCGACGAAGTTAACCGGCAACAAAATTTGCCTGCGATTCGGGAAGATAATGAAGCCAAGGTCAAACACTCGCCTTATACTCCGCAATCGGTTCACAGAGACGAAGATGTTGACATTGAAAACGAGGATGAAGAACCAGATCCCTTTGGAGGTTTATTTGATGATGAGGAAACAAGGATTCTCACAATTAAAGAACAGATTGAAGATCCTGAGCAGGTAATTTTGGATTTTATAATTTGTTCTTACTTTTTAGCTTTGATTTGTTTTGGTTAAAATGTTTTTGTTTCTCTGTTTAGTCTGATGAGTCTCTGGTGGAATTGCTTCAAGGCCTTGCTGATATGGATATTACATTCAAAGGTCTCAAGGTAATTATAGTTTATATTGTTGGTTTTGGTGGGTGAGTTGTACTTGGTGTGCTTTTCATGGATTGTACATTGGTTCTGCAATAGCTAATTATCACTGGGAATATTATCTTTTAATGTTAGTTTTAGCATAATTCAAAGTCTACTGTAATATCAGGAAACTGATATAGGAAGGCATGTGAATCGACTGAGGAAGCATCCGTCGAATGATGTAAGGAGACTGGTGAAGCAACTTGTGAGGTTTGAACAATTTGAAACTCAAAAACTTTTGTGGAACTGAATGATGTAGAAGGAAGTTAATTTGATTATGTCTTTTACAGAAAGTGGAAAGATTTGGTTGATGAATGGGTGAAGTTGAACCCACCAGAAATACCATCTTCTACTATTATTGGTAATTTAACCACTAATCTCTATTTTTCTTAGGCTATTTAATACTGCTACTTTGTTTTTAACTAAAAAGAAGGTTCATTAATGGTGGAGGCAGCTGATGGAGAATCACCTCCGATGAACATGAGGAGGAATCTTCAAAATGGTCACAACCAGGTGAAAATTCTATAACTCGATTGGTTCTTATGACATAAAGGTTTTTGTTGTGAATCCCAGCTTTTTTGAGGTCTAAAGTTCTGGTGTTTTTAGGTTCCTGATTTCGCTTATTCCCCAAATCCACACAGTAAGTATAGAATCTGATTCAAAGATGATCAATTTGGTTATTTGCATCTCTTTATTCATTTTTTATCTAATCTTTACACCCTATTGGTTATAGATGGAAGCTCTGGCTCGGAAAGGAATAACTCGGAACCAGAACAAAAGCCAAAATCTGTTCCCAAAAGAGATGCACCGGCCAAACCTTCCTACCAACATGCTGCTGGATCTGTGTCCGCTCCTCCTCCAAATGTATTATTTCGAACTTATGCACTTGATAATTTACTTCAATTTCCTTGTCTTTTGCGAGAGAGGAAACTACGGAAAATAAATGAAAATGGTAGTACCACAAAAACTTGATAGCTCTTAAACTGTTGCAAGACGCTTCAAATTCGATATTGTAATTAAATGTTTTGGAGTGTCTTATTAGCAGTTATAAGGTGCCATTAAGGTAAACACTTTTAAGCTTTTATGGTCGTATTTTTTTTTTTATTTCGCAATTGAGAGCAGAATGTTCTTGGGTTAGGCTAATAATTTTGATTGGAGAATATATAGATTTTTAAAAAAAATTCAAAGTTTGATACTTTAATTTCTATTCTTGACTGCCAAATGGAGTACAAGTATATTGAAGTGCAAGTTTTTGAAGACTATTGGAATTTTGCAGAGACCACACAAGGAAACAACTATAGATCCTGATAGGCTGGCATCAGCAAGGAGGAGGCTTCATGAGAACTACCAAGAAGCTCAAAATGGTTTGAATAATTTACTTTCATAAATTTGGGTTTACTAAGAATCTTTTGTGACTACTTTGGAGGAGCTTGTGCTTGCTGACTTAAACTTTTTTACATTTGTTTTTTGTGAAGCTAAAAAGCAGAGGACAATACAGGTGATGGATATCCATGAGATACCAAAGCCAAAGAATGGATACATAGCCAAGAATAAAGGTGGTTTTCAGGGAAGGCAACACCGGTGATTGGGTCGGTCATATGTACGACACGACGTCACATGAACTTATACGCAGTTTTTTGTTTGTTATAATGGGGTTTACCAGAAACCTGTCTATCCCCCCTATTTCAGTTCTTACCTTACTAAAAATAACTCCCATATAGTAGTACTCTTTCTACTCTAATTTGGTTTGGCTTATTTTTGATCGTAAATCATAGTTTTATATAATCTATTTTAATATGCTTTTGATGTTAAAAGTTTGAATATTTTGACCAAGCATTTTTGATATTTTAGTCGTATGACAATATGGGTAAATATATATATATATTTGGAATTATTTTTTGTACCTAGTCTCTCTTTTATTTTTAGTAAAGAAGAAACCCTTGTATACAGAAAGACTTGTCCAAGGGATTTATGTCCTAGTAAAGAAAATCAAAAGATCTTTTGTTTATAGCACGAAGAAGGTAATCGAAAGCAGAAATTCGAAATCTCAAGCAGCTTACGATGAAAAGAATATACTGGCCAGGCCAGGCCAGGCGAGGACAATATCTTGGACTTGCAGTCTTTATCATCTTTCTTATTCAGTTATTTTTCTTCAGTAATTCTTCATTGATTTTGTCTCCTATAAAAAAAGTTTAATTTGGTTGAACCCAAAAAGATACCAGAGTCGGTACACTATTTTGCCAGCCCAGAGCACACCAATTGCAAATTGGTATGCGGCAGACCCATTAGCAATGTGAGCACTGATTGACCAATTATGGGAGGAAAGAGAGAATACTAGTGTTTTAAGTACAAGAAATATTCAATGTAATATGTGGACCACTGATTGACCAATTATGGGAGGAAAGAGAGAATATTAGTGTTTTATTCCCCTCGTTATAAAAGATGGAAGTGGTTAACATGAAATTCATTTTTGAGTAAGTTGGTCAATTGATCAATATAGTATTGATACGTGGCGAAATAGCGTATGTGTGTCGATATTTTATTTAATAATTGACCAACTTACTAAAAAAATTAACTTCATCTTAGGATCCATAAAAGATGATTGAAGTATATATTCTTTTTAGTTTAATTTTACTATATTTAGCGTAATGTAAATTATTTATCAGTCCTTCTAGGCCGACGGTGGTTTGGTGACAGGGGCAACTACCCTTTTTTTTTTTACAATAAGTGCTGCATAATAGCTTTCTTCCAATAGGGTTAATTCTTGGAATTAATTTTTAAATTTTAAATTTTTTTTTTGTTTTTGACTATAAAATAATTAATGTGATTTATTAATATTGAAATTTTTACAAAATACAGTGATTTAAGTGTCATTTGGATACATGTAAAAAATAGAGGTTATGCGATGCATGCAATACTGTTTTTACATATATCCAAATGATACCTAAATCACTGTATTTTATAAAAATTTCAGTTTCAATAAATCACATTAATTATTTAGTAGTCAAAAGCAAAAAATAAATTAAAAAAATTAAAATTTCCAGGCCAGGTCACTATCTAATCTGAAGATAAGCGATCGATTGTAGAAAACTCTTTTTTTATGATTCTCAAATAATTTATAAGATTTATTGGAACTGTAATTTTTACAGAATCCAATTATTTGAATATCATTTGGATACATGTAATAAAAAAAACGATCGATGCCCCTGTCGCCCGGACCCCCTAGCATTTTTGATTATTTATTAGATATGGTGGGTTGTACTTGTGAGACCCCAGATTTTATGAATAAAGATTTAATTTTCTTGAAATATTTTTTAAAATTATGGTGTGGATTTGATATAATGTTATAGTTGTGGGTAATATTTATAAATTTTGCAAAATCTGTGAGTTGTTATAAAATATTTGTTTGGTGGAGAATATTCTTTTTGTGGGGAATATTAGATGCGACGACACACAATCATTAAGTGGACCCCATTAACGAAATTATTGTCGGATCGAGAAAGCGACAAAAATACTTTTTATGAAAATAATGGCGGAGGTGTTACTCGTTAAAGCTATTGAACTTACCGGTAGTAAAGAAAAAAGCGATGTCTGGCATTGGTTGCGTAGTAGCACACGGTATTGATTATTGATGCTTACGTGTGAAGTCAATCATTTATACTCAATTATTCTTCTGATAATTCTTTGCGATCATATCTCTTATATTATTGATTGATTATTGTCACGATATCATACGTATAATATGTTATATTATTAAATCAATAATTGAGACGACAAGTTATAAATGATTAATAATTGTTGAAAGATTAAATATGTGTTGATTAAAAATAAAATGATTTGTGGTAATATTTATTCAATCCTTGATGTATATATAAAAATTACATTATGAGGCGTTTGTGGTAAGTTTTGGTTATTTTATGGGGGTATATGTCATCATCTAAGAAGTCTCTTCATCGATAGTAATTACCTTTACCGGTCCGCCAAACCACTTTGTAGTTTCATATTATAGGCGTCCGAACCACTTGTCGTTTTCACATTCTGGTGGTCGAACCAATTGTCGTTTCACATTCTGAGCGTCAAACCACTTTTTTTTCACATCACCGGGTCGTTGAGCCACTTGCCTTTTCACATGGCAAGTCTAAGCTAGAAATCTTCTATAAATAGAGGCCTAAGTGCTTCATTATTTTCCACATTTAATTCATTTCAGTATAGAGAGAAAGTATAGAGAGAATAAGAGAAAAAAGAAGAGTGATACATTCTTCTACACTCTTTGCAGTAAAGATCTCTACTAAAGTAAGGGGTGTTATTCTTTCTTATTCGTAAGAGAAGGCTGTTGTTATTCCATTGCTTATTATTACATTGGAATAACTTTGTATCTGTGATTTACTATACTATTCTTGGTGACATTCTTCTATTATTTACATTGGAACATCACATCTGTGTGTTTTACACGGGACTCGGGTAAAATCTTTATTATTATTTCGTTAGAACATCACATGCATGTGTTTTACACGGGACTGGTTCGTCTCTTTATTATTATTACATTGGAACATCACGCTCATGTGTTTTACAGGACACGGTTAAAATCTTTATTATTATTACATTGGAACATCACATGCGTGTGTTTTACTCGGGACGGTTCCATACTTTATTATTCTGTTGGAATATCACATGCATGCGTTTTCTGTGGGACTGGTTCCGTTATTTATTATTCATTGGAATAACCTTCTATGCGATCTATCGCATGCGTACGGTGATTTCTTTTGTTATTCCATTCTTTATTATACTCGGTTGGTTAAAACTTTGACTTATACTCCATGAAATTAGTGGAATATCCTTGATATTGCGCTTCATCCAAAGATATCCTTTCATGAAAATATTCTTCTAAGTATTCTTGAATTTTACTCTACAAAGCAAAGATCGTGTTGACAGTTTGGATGTTATTGGTTCTGGATAAATTAATTCTTGAACTTGTTTTATTGAATTCTTATATCATTGTCATCATCCTCATGTTTATATTATGTTGAAAGTCATGATGGTTTTGTAGTGCATAGATGGACTTGGTATGATTATGACCGGTATTATTCGGTGTAATCACGACCGTAATGTAATTACAAATGATGTGGTAAAATCCTCATTGGCCCAGTAGTGCATTGATGGGACGATTGTTGGCATGATTATGACCATTAATGAATACACAAATATTCTTGGCCGTAGGTCATGGATAATTGTGGTCGTGATCTTAAAGAATATCCTGGCAGTAGTAGTGCGGGGTGATTCGATGATGTGAAATATTTATTAAGTGAGTCTCAATTTATAACAAATGATGAAAACCTTTTAAATCATAAAAGATAGTAGATTTTATTTTCTACTTGACTCTTTTAATGGATTCTTTGGATTCTGCTTACTTGATTAAACTTGATGTTTATTATATTTTATCGGTTTAACACCTTTGTTGAAGGCTAATGATAATTTATTACGCATTATCTTAGTCATAATATTTCTTATCTTGGGCTAGTTGAACTCACCCTTTCTTTTCACCGTTCTCTTGAGAAATGAGAATATATATTTGGACGACGAGTCGGGAGCGGAGTAATGGTCCGAGGATATCATTAGTAGGCCTCACTATTACGTGAAATAGTGTGATAATAATTGTAATGAGGACTCCTTTTGAGTTTGTATAATCTCTAGTAGACAATAATTGTATTCAAACTCACAGTTTATATTTTTTCGTATTGTACATGACAGTTGTATTAGTAAGTTGTATTTGAATTCTGTACCATGTATCTGGCGACCCAAGATGGGTGATGTATACCTAATTTTGGGGGCGTCACAGTACTCATTTTTTTAGAATTAGAGATGCTTTTATTTTTAATTTGTTCTAAATTAGAGATATATTTTTATTTCAAGACTATAATTTTATTTTTAGAATGTTTCATAATAAATGTCCTATTTCTATATTTATAATTACTTGTATCTAGGCCTGGCAAAATATGGTTATAAGTTGGTTTTAGTTTTCAAAATATGGTTATGGTTCCATTTAAGAACTAAAATCATATTAACCATTTTTAATATGGGTTATGTGGGCGGGAACCATATGGTTATGGTTAAAAATCATATTAACCATTTTAAGATGTTTTGACTTTTAAATAAAAAAAATTTAAAAATGAAATTAATATATACTATAGATAGAGTGACGAATATAAGGGATGTAATTTAGGCTCCTTAAGTAATGCTATGAGATATACATAATCACATAATATATATTTTTTTGGGTGTGGTTAGGGGTGGGGTGGGGATGGGGGAGGTGGGGGTGGGGGTGAGGGTGGTGTGTATACATAATCACACAATATTAATTTTTTTAGGAGATGGGGGGGGTGGGGGTAAGGGGTGTATACATAATCACATAATATTTTTTTTGGTGGGGGTAAGTGTAAAACCCCAACTTTTTGAATAAAGATGAATTTTCTATAAATATTATATTTGAATATTATGGAGTGAAATTGATATAATGTTATAGTTGTGGGTAATATTTATAAATTTTGCAAAGTACATGAAGTTATTATATAATATTCGATTGGTCTGGGAATATTCGTTTTAACGGGGAATATTAAATGCAACGACACAATCATTGGTGGACCCCACAACAAAATTATTATTCGGATTGAGAAAGCGACAAAAATACTTTATGAAAATAACGGCGGAAGTTTTACAGTTAAGCTGTTGAAACACCGGTGTTAAAAAAGTACAATAATCTGGCGTGGTTGCGTAGTAGCACACAATATTAATTATTGATGCTTACGTGATAAGTCACTTTCGTTTTGTTGGTATTATTAATGTAATATCTGAAAATCTTTTTTTATATAAAGCAGAATACTTTTATAAAGTTATTATATAAATAGAATATATTATATTCTATTATGCATAGTGTTGCGTAGTGTATGCAGATAGTAAAATCTTTTTATAAAATAGAATACTTTTATAACGTTATACATTTATTAGACAATAATTAGAATATATTATATTTTATTATGCATAGTGTTTGTATAATTACTGCATAGTGTTTTGCGATAGTAAAATCTTTTATAAAGTTATTCGTTTTATTAGATTATAAATAGAATATATTATATTTTATTTAAAAGGTTTTGCTTTAAATATGGACCGTCAGATAAAGTAAATCAATCTGGACCGTTCATGAGTTAATTCTTATGCGATCCATTTTTCTATAAATAGAAGCTCATTCCTTCATTATTTTCTTACGAATTCCTTTGAAACTAGAGAGAAACTATAGAGAGAAAGAAGAAAGTATTCTCTACTTCACTACTTATATATCCATTACTCTTCTTCTTAAGGTAGGGAATATTATTTGTTGTACTCGTAAGGGGTGTTATTCTTTTGTATTCATGAAGAGAACTTATGTTATTCCATTCTTTATTATTCATTGGAATAACTCTTTGTATCGCTGGCTACCCTATACTTGGTGACATTCTTCTATTATTCCGTCTCTTCTCTTATTACGTAGAATATATCGTATGCATGCGTTTTCATGGGACTGATTAAAATCTTTATTATTACGTTGGAATATCATGCATGCGTTTTACTGTGGGACCGATTTAAATCCTTATTAGTATTACATTGGAATAACTTTTGTCTATCGCGAAATACCGCATGCATGGTGATTTACATTGTTATTCCATTCTTTATTATTACATTGGAACATCCTCGGGGTGCAATTTACGACACTGGTTTAGATTATTTAGTATTCTATTGGAATAACACATACTATGCAATCTTTGCATGCATGGTGATTTCTTTTGTTATTCCATTCTTTATTATACTCGGTTGGTTAAAATTTTGACTTCTATACTCCATGAAATTAGTGGAATATCCTTGATAATTCCGCTTCATCCAAAGATCTTTCATGGAAATATTCTTACGAGCATTCTTGAATTTTACTCTACAAAGCGATGATCATGTTGACAATTTGGGCGTTATTGGTTCTTGGACAAATTAATTCTTGAACTTGTTTTATTGAATTCTTATATCATTGTCATCATCCTCATATTTATATTTTTGAAAGTCATACGTGGCTTGTAGAAGTGTAGATGGACTTGGTATGATTATGTTAGGATTATTGATTGTAATCATGACCGTAATGTTACAAATGATGTGGTAAAAGTCCTTATTGGCCGTAGTGCATTGATGGACGATTGTTGGCATGATCATGACCATTAATGAATACACAAATATTCTTGGCCCGTAAAGGCATGGATAATTATGGTCGTGATACTAAAGAATATCCTTGTCAGAAGTAGTGCAGGGGTGATTCGATGATGTGGATTATTTATTGTCGAGTCCCAACGATAAAAGTGATGAAAAACCTTTTAAATCATAAAAGATAGTAGATTTTATTCTCTACTTGACTCTTTTAATGGAATGCTTATTCCGCTGCAGTTAAACTTGATGTTTGTTGTGACGCCCCCAAAATAGGTATACATCACCCATTCTGAGTTGTCAATACATGGTATGTAAACAACTATAACTTTATTATTACAACAAGAAAGCTGTGAGTTTGAATACAAATATTATCTTCTAGACAATATCTATACTCAAATAAATCCTCATCACATTTATTGATACATTATTTTACAAAAATGGTGAGGACTACTAAACAACTCTCTCTAGAACCTTCATTCCATACCCCGACTCGTACTCGCTATATATTCTCGCATCGAGAGGAAAAATTGGAACAAAAAGGAAAAGGGTGAGCTCAACTAGCCCAGTAAAGAATATTATGACTAAGATAATATACAACAAATTATCATTAGTCTTCAACAGGGAAAAAATCTAATAGAATACAATATCCAACAAGTTTTTAAATCAATATTCGCAGCGGAAATAATAATTCATTAGAAGAGTTAAGTAGAGAATGCAAACTACTATCTTCTATGTATGAATTTAAAAGTTCATCGTCTATCTTTTATCCCTGTAACATCAATCAATATTTATCTGGAATCAAATATTCATCTTTGCACTACTGTGCCAAAGATATTCATCGATTAGTCATGTTCATCTAAACACTGTTCATCTTTGCACCTTTCGCCAAAGATATTCATCGAAATCATTCATCTTTGCACTACTGTGCCAAAGATATTCCATAATATCATCATTTAAGATCGAGGATGATGAAAATATTTTAAAGAAAGCGAATCCGGTGAAACAAAATGATGAGGATTAAGGATTAAGGATTAAGTACTTTGTTTTATCCACGTCAAAAATACCTCAAAATAATCATAGTGGTGTAAAATTCAAGAATGATCAAAACATGGATACAATCAAAGCTAGTATCCGAATAGATATTTTGGACGAAAAGAAAATTTTTATTTTTCGATGAATAGTGTCAGTATTCGTGAATAAAGATCAGTATCGTGAATAGTCCGTTACACGTGAATAGTAACTCAGACACCAAAAGTTCCAAATTTGATAAAACTTCAGATCAATATTTCAACATAATGATATTGAAGAAATAATATCATTACAAAAAAATAATATCTCTTACCTCGAAAAATCAATACTTTAAGCTCAAAACAGGATATAGGCTATGACTTGAACTTACATCCGATATAGCAATACTCAAAATATACTCAAAATACTCACAAGAATAACGCTCGATAATATAGAGAGAAAACTTGATTTACGGTGTGATTTTCAATTCTAACCTAAGCACCTATTTATAGGAAAATGCTTAGAACACCAAAAGCGAAAATTTATTAAAATATTAATTTATTAATTTTTTATTCCTCGCCCACATTTAGAGATCTGAATTCAGCCACTTCTAACACATGCAAGACCCACAATAATGACAAAAAACGTTTTTGTCATTTTAAATATTTTATACTTCCAAAAATCAATTATTTCGGAGCTTCGAAACTTCAATAATTCACAATAAATAGCTCTTTTGTCAGAAAATTCGAAACTCGCGACTTTTTATAGGAAATTCAATTCTCTACAACTTTGCAGAAGAAACTTTTTCCGAATTCCAAACAGAAATTGACTGAAATCCACAAACGAGCGATTTTACAAGCTATAATCAAATTTCAGTTAATAAATGGGATCCACCGACATGTTTAACATGTTTTAAACATTTATTGCAACAAAAATACTCTTCCTCCTTGTATACTCATATATCCCACATTCGTTGTAAAAATATCACCATTATTATATTATTAAAATATAATAATATATTTAAATGAATTATTTTATCGGAAAAGATAAAATTTCAATTTTCAACAATTGTCACATTAAAATTTTCTCCATCTATATCCACATAAAATCAATATTTTTCTCATCATATGAATCAATAATTAATTATTCATAAATAATATTGAGAATCACAATATTGACAACTAAGCGGTTCCTACGAAAGAGGGGCTTTCCAATAAGAATTTCTCTTTCTTGGCCGCAATTAGGTGACCAAACCTCTCCTTGATGAGAACTTTCTAGACATTGCCAATAATGTTATCTAATAATATTATTCAGATAATATGAATTATTAGCTTCGATAATGAAAAATCTTGTGTAATGACAATTATTGAAACAACATCAATATAAAATATCAACGCGACAATTATTAAATCAATAAAATCTTTGAGCGGTAATTCTTGTAACCATTATTGAGTAGTGTCTTCTTACGTAAGAATCAATAATTGGTGCAATCTGAGTGTCTTCTTGTGTTTTAACCACAGAGTATTTTAACAATGATAATCAGTAATAACTACGTTGTTATTTTTAAACAACTTATATTTGTCGTTTTTCTTCATCCAATCGCTTTAGTTATGGGGCCCACGTAATGCATTTGCCTTAGTCGAGCGAATATTCCAAGCGATCTGAATATTCCACGATACCAAGCGAATATTCCCAAACAACAATGAATATTTTATAACCACTTGCTTATTTTGAAATATTTGCGTATTTTACCCCTAACTATCCACATTAATCAAATCAACCCTTACTATTTCAAAATAATAAATAGAAAATTAAATTTCATTAATAATAAGTTGGGGTCTTACAACCTCCCTCCTTATGAAATTTCGTCCTCGAAATTGGCGACGTACACTGGTGTTACGAAAAGGTGAGGATACCTCGCTTTCATTTCGTTTCCAATTCAAGGTCATTTCCTCTATAGCATGATTCCTCCACAAAACTTTAACTTGTGGTATGACCTTTCTTGGCGTAGGACATGCTCCTTCCTATCCAAAATCTTGTGGTACCTCCTCATCGTTAAGTCTTTGACTATCTCAAATGGGTTCTAACTCTATAGCGTGGTTGGGTCTTTCACATATTTTCTGAAGTACAAATATGTGAAACACATTATGAACACGAGACATACTGGAGGTAGTAGCGAGTCTATAGGCTACATTTCCTACTTCGGTCAAGAATTTGAAATGGACCAATAAATCGTGGATTGAGCTTTCTCTCTTCCCAAATCTTGTAACTCCCTTCCATGGAGAAACTTCTCGCAACAATACATGATCCCTATACTAAATTCCACGTCCTTTCGATGAAGATCCGCATAATTCTTTTGTCGATCTTGTGCCGTTTTATATCGTTGTCGAATCATTTGGATCTTTTTCGTAGTCATACGTCTTAACTCGGGTCCCAACAATGTTGCTTCACCCACCTCATCCCAACATATTGGAGAGCGACACTTTTCGTCCATATAATGCTTCAAATGGAGCCACACCTATACTTGTCGATAAGCTGTTGTTGTAGGAGAATTCCACCAATGGTAAATACTTATCCCAAGCGCCCTTGAAGTCAGGACACGAGTCTTAATAAATCTTCAAGAGTTTGAATAGTCCTTTTCGATTGTCCGTCTGGTTTGAGGATGGTATGCCGGCCAGAATCGTAAATCCGTGCCCATAGCTTTTTGCAAGCTAACCCAAAATCTTGAAGTGAATCTTGGGTCACGATCCAAAACTATGGATCTTGGCATGCCATGCAACCTCACAATCTCATTCACGTCACATACTAGCAAGACGTTCAAGGAATAAGTCTCCGTGATCGGCAAGAAATGAAAGCGGACTTGGTTAATCTATCAACAATAACCCAAATAACATTGATGCCTTGAGAAACCGTAGGAAGACCCGTGAACGAAATCCATGGTAATGTGTTCCCACTTCAATTTGAATCTCAAGTGGTTGCAACGGACCCTTAGGTACTAGATGCTCGCCTTTTACGTTGGCAAGTTAAACACATCGAGATAAACTTTGCAATCTCTCTCTTCATATTGTTCCACCAAAATGTATGTCGAAGATCACGATACATTTTAGTACTTCCAGGATGGATAGCAAATGGTGTATTGTGTGCCTCCATCATAATTTTGTACTTCAAATCAGAGTCGTTAGGGACACAAAGTCTAAAGTGGACTCAAAGTATTCCTTCTTCATCAATTCTCGCTTCCGGAATAGCTCCTTCTTGTACTTTCTTCTTCATACGCATCATTTCGATTCGGTGGCTTGAGCAACCTTAACTTTTTCTATTAAAGTTGGCTCTGTCGTATACTTGACATCATCGCACTCGTTTCGCATATGATCTTCTACTCAACGCGTCGCGTTACCACGTTCGCTTTTCAGGATGGTATTGAATAGTCCGGTCGTAGTCTTTCAATAGCTCGAGCCAACGTCATTGCCGCATGTTGAGTTCTTTTGAGTGAAGAAATATTTAAGGCTTTTATGGTGCGAATATATCTCCACTTTCTCCCATATAGATAATGCCTCCATATCTTTAGCAGCAAACTGCTCACGCCAACTCTAGATCATGAGTAGGATAATTCCTCTCATACTCTTTAAGTTGTCGCGAGGCATAGGCTATGACTTTCCCACGTTGCATGAGAATACATCCTAACCCTTTGCCCGAAGCATCATTTGTGAGATAACAAATCCATCCGAACCGGATGGTATTGTTAGAACAGTCTTAGAAATAAGTCTCCTCTTAAGCTCTTGGAAACCCTTCTCGCATTCTTCGCTCCAAACGAATTTTGTATCCTTTCGAGTTAAATTTGAGTTAATGGAGTAGCGATTCGAGAAAACCCTTCCACGAATCTCCGATAATAACCAACTAAGCCCAAAAGCTACGTACTTGATCATGGACTTGGTTACTCTAACTTTGTATTGCTTCAATCTTCGTCGGATCAAGCAGATACTCCATGTTTCGACACCCGTGCCCAAGGAATGCTACTTCCTCAAGCGAACTCGCATTTCTTCAATTTGGCATATAGTTTGTTTTCACGAAGCCTTTGGAGTACCGGCTTCAAATGGTGCTCATGATCTTCACGACTTTTGGAATATATGAGGATGTCATCAATAAAAACAACAACAAACCGATCAGTCAAATATTCCTTGAATACTCGGTTCATCATATCCATGAAAGCCTTGAGGAGCATTAGTCATCCGAAAGACATGACTAAGAATTCATAATGCCGTCTTCGAGTTCTAAAGCGTCTTTGGAATATCCTCGGTTCTAATCTTCATTTGATGATATCCGAAGCGAAGATCGATCTTTGAAAAAAAATTGTGCCCCTTGCAATTGGTCAAACGGGTCATCAATACGAGGTAGAGGATACCTATTCTTGATGGTGACATGGTTCAATTCAGATAGTCAATACTAAAGTCGCATACTCCGTCTTTCTTCTTTACTGAATAAAAGCAGAGCACCCCGAGGAGATGTACTAGGGCCAGATGAAACGGATGTCCAACAATTCACGTAGTTGGACCTTTAACTCCACGAAGTTCAATAGGAGCCATTCGATATGGGGTTTTAGAAATGGGCTTTGTACGGAGTTCAAGATCAATAAAGAATTCAACTTCACGTTACGGGGGTAGGCAAGGAAGTTCTTCAGAAATCGTCGGAAAGTCGATAACAACGGGAATATTATTCAAATTTGGCGTGTCTTTATTCAAATCCATAACATGGGCTAAGAAAGCTTGGCATCCGTTTTTCAATAAGCGAATAGCTTTATGATTAGATATAGCGTTGATTGATTTTAATGGTTTAGTTGCTTGAATTGCATACAATGAGGTTGTTTAGGACTATGAAAGCTAACAACCTTACGAAAATAATCAATTTTGGCATGATGTGTAGTTAACCAATCAATCCCTAAAATCACATCAAAAGCATGTATCTTTAAAGAGATAAGGTCAACGAGGTAAGGTGATGGTGCCAACTTGAATCAAACAAGATTTATAAGCAAGTGGATGTGATGAAAGTTTCTCTAACGGAGTTTCCACAGATAGGTCAAAGTCTAATTTCTCCGAGTCAAGTTTAAGCGTTGAGCACAAGCGGAGAGATAAATGAATGAGTATACCGGTATCAAGTAAGGTATAAACTTCGCAAGAATTTATAAATAGTTTACCCGTGATCACCTCGTTTGGGTTCCTCGCATTTTGAGCGATCACAACAAACGTTCTTCCGGGCAGATTGACTTTGACTTTTCTCGGGATGATCTTTTGAGTCACCGTCCCCATTGAACTAGGTTTCGCTACTGAGACAATCTCGGCGATATGTCCTTCCTTTCCACAATTATAGCATACCTTGAAGCTGTTGTGGGCGGTTTGGTGATATATCCCTCTTTCCGCATTTATAGCATATGACCGTGGTCGTTCTCCTCCCTTAGAACCGGTTGTTCTTAAGACTTTATCGTCTTCACATGGTCGTTGTTAAATCTCCTCTTTTAAAATCTCCTCTTGACTCGCTTCTTCTATTTTCATGACCATGATTACCACCGTAGTGGTTACCATTTTTGTCCGTCTTTTCTTTCTCCATTTGGTTATCGTTGTTTTGTTGACTACCATCTCCGGTATGATCTGGTTGTGGTCCCTCGGTTGACCGTACTCGTTATCTCGCTCTAATAATTGAGCCTGTTTTAACATCCGAATAGAGAGAAAATTTATGAGAAATGAGATCTTGGCGTATGCCGGGTTTCAAACCTCTAAGAAACATCCGTCATCACGTTCCTCATTCTCCACCAAATGAGGTGCAAACTTGGATAACTCGCAAACTTTACCTCGTCTTGAGACACCGTCAAGTTATTCTGCTCCGATCTAATAAACTCCACTTCCTTCATATGACGAACACTTTCGGAAAGTATTTGTCATTAAATAGTTCTGAAATGTCTCCCCAAGACATGCTAAGTCTTGCAAATTTGGATGGATGTACGCTTCAGAGACTCCCACCGGTGACGTCTGGAACATAAAGGTGGCGAATAGAACCTTACATTCCTCCGTGCATCCCAAGACATCGAATATCTTGGTAATTTGCTTGACCCATGTTTTTACGCCATGATCGGATCTGGCTTTCCCTTAAATTCTGGTGGTCCCACCTCTTTGAATGCTTGCATTTGTGACAACCCGTGAATTGCTATCATTTCCTCCTGTATTTTGAACACGAGTCTCCCTCATCTCGATTTTGCATGAAGCGCAAAAAGCTTCTAAACATCCCCTCGTTCATCATACGCTTTCGGTGGTGTTGTTCACGGGAGGAACATTGCGACTGTTACACGTTCTCCTCGTTGGTGAGTCTGAGGCGTCTCACGGTCTCATTTCCATTGTTAATATTCTCGATCGACATTCTCAAATCATTGTCATAAAATAAGGGTTAATTAAGGAAATCAATATATCACATAATATCCTATATCTTGACCAACTAACAAATAAGCTTAGGTAGGACACACTTTAGCGAAGGATTTACTCGTCTCTCCCTCCTAGTTCTATTCCCGATCTCCGCCGGAGATCATATCCCTAAGCTCGATACCAACCGTAACGCCCCAAAATAGGTATACATCACCCATTACGAGTTGTCAATACATGGTACAGAAACAACTACAACTTTATTATTACAACAAGAAAGCTGTGAGTTTGAATACAAATATTATCTTCAGACAATATCTATACTCAAATAAATCCTCATCACATTTATTGATATATTATTTTACAAAAATGGTGAGGATTACTAAACAACTCTCTCTAGAACCTTCATTCCATACCCCGACTCGTACTCACTATATTCTCGCCTCCTGAGAAGAAAAATGAAACAAAAAAGGAAAAGGGTGAGCTCAACTAGCCCAGTAAAGAATATTATGACTAAGATAATATACAACAAATTATCATTAGTCTTCAACAGGGAAAAAATCTAATAGAATACAATAGACAACAAGTTTTTAAATCAATATTCGCGGCGTGAAATAATAATTCATTAGAAGAGTTAAGTAGAGAATGCAAACTACTATCTTCTATGTATGAATTTAAAAGTTCATCGCGTCATCTTTTATCCTGTAACATCAATCAATATATATCGGAATCAAATATTCATCTTTGCACCTACAGCCAAAGATATTCATCGATTAGTCATGTTCATCTAAACATTTGTTCATCTTTTGCACTACGGGCCAAAGATATTCATCGAAATCATTCATCTTTGCACTACTGGGCCAAAGATATTCCATAATATCATCATTTAAGGCGAGGATGATGAAAAATATTTTTAAAAAAGCGAATCCGGTGAAACAAAATGACAAGGATTAAGGATTAAGGATTCGTACTTTGTTTTATCCACGTCCAAAATACTCAAAAATAATCATAGTGGTGTAAAATTCAAGAATGATCAAAATATGGATACAATCAAAGCTAGTATCCGAATAGATATTTTAGACGAAAAGAATTTTTTATTTTTCGATGAATAATAGTGTCGTATTCGTGAATAGATCAGATATCGTGAATAGTGTCGTATACGTGAATAGTAACTCAGAGACACCAAAAGTTCCAAATTTGATAAAAACTTCAGATCAATATTTCAACATAATGATATTGAAGAAATAATATCATTACAAAAAATAATATCCTTACCTCGAAAGATCGGTCTTTAAATTTGAAACACAGGATATAAAGCTATGACTTGAACTGCAACCGATATAGCAATACTCAAAATATACTCAAAATACTCACAAGAATATGCTCGATAATATAGAGAGAGAAAACTTCAGTTTCTGGTGTGATTTTCAATTCTAACCTAAGCACCCTATTTATAGGAAAATGCTTAGAACACCAAAGTAAAAAATTTAATATAATATTAATTTATTAATTTTTATTCCTATGCCCACATTTAGAGATCTGAATTCAGCCACTTCTAACACATGCAAGACCCACAATAATGACAAAAAACGTTTTTGTCATTTTAAATATTTTATACTTCCAAAAATTAATTATTTCGGAGCTTCGAAACTTCAATAATTCACAATAAATAGCTCTTTTGTCAGAAAATTCGAAACTCGCGACTTTTTATAGGAAATTCAATTCTCTACAACTTTGCAGAAGAAACTTTTTCCGAATTCCAAACAGAAATTGACCGAAATCTCTAAACGGGCAATTTTACAGGCTATAATCAAATTTCGGTCAATAATTGTGTCCACCAACACACAAAATATGTGTTAAACATTTAATGCCACAAAAATACTCTTCCTCCTCATATACTCATATATCCCACATTCATTATAAAAATATCACCGTTAATATATTATTAAAATAATATATTTAAATGAATTATTTTATCGAAAAAATATAAAATATTAATTTTCAACAATTGTCACATTAAAATTTTCTCCATCTATATCCACATAAAATCAATATTTTCCTCATCATATGAATCAATAATTAATTATTCACAACTAATATTACGAATCACAATATTGACAATCAGTAGGTTCAGGAAAGAGGGGGCTTTCAATAAGAATTTCTCTTCTTCGATCATGCAATTAGGTGACCAAACCTCTCCTTAGAGCAGAACTTTCTAGACATTGCCAATAATGTTATCTAATAATATTATTCGGATAATATGAATTATTGCTTCGATAATGAAAAAAATCTTGTGTAATGACAATTATTGAAACAACAAACAATATAAAATATCAACGCGAAATTATTAAATCAATAAAATCTTTGAGCGGTAATTACTGTAACCATTATTGAGTAGTGTCTTCTTACGTAAGAATCAATAATTGGTGCAATACTGGTATCTTCTTGTGTTTTAACCACCGATTATTTTAACAAAGATAATTAGCAGAATAACAACTTCTACTTCGTTATTTTTAAACAACTTATATTTGTCATTTTCTTCATCCAATCGCTTTCAGTTATGGGGCCCCATAAAGATCGCTACTGCCGTAAATGCGAATATTCAAAGCAATGAAGAATATTCCACGACCAAACGAATATTTCAAACAACAATGAATATTTTATAACCACTTGCTTATTTTAAAATATTTGCGTATTTTACCCCTAACTATCCACATTAATCAAATCAACCCTTACTATTTCAAAATAATAAATAGAGAAAATTAAATTTCATTTATTAATAATTTGGGGTCTTACATATAATAAGTCATAAAAGTATAAAATAAAGTGCAATATATAACAAGATATGTGTTTGAACTTTAAACAAATGTCTTTATTATTTTACTTTATATTATTATTTTGTTTGGATAAATATAAGATAAAATATTAAAATTGATTTAGAATAAAAAAATCCCGCCTAGACCCTTTTAGAACATTGATGGTGTGATATTGAAAATGATAGTAAAAAATTAATACTCTCCGTCCCAAAATAAACGTCCTAATTGGTTTCGCACGCTGATTAATAATATATTTTTTATACCTAAATTGTCCTTTTGAATTACTCATTAATTGAAGTATTTCTCCTTTTTTATGTATGAAGTATTACTTCTTCCCATGTGAATTAGTTTTCTAGATCATTCTTTTTGTTATTCACACATTCTGAATAAGTACTAATAGTTAGAATGAATAGAGAAAAAGATTCTAGAGAGTCGTTAAATAGAAGACATGTTATATCGATACTATAAGAGAGAAAATGGTATAATAATCTATCAGTTCCCAATGTAAATATTTTCTCATTTCTTCAATTTTCAATAAAAATTGAATAAAAAGATTATGAGAGTATAAGTAAAAAAAATAAGATACAAGTAGACCTGACAATATAATTGGTTAATTGTCGGGTCGACCCATATTAACTGAAACCAAATGGGTTGGTTAACTGTTTTTATTTATTTGTGTTGGTTAAAGTTTGGAACCATTTTTAAAAAAAGAAATATAGTTCAAACCCTGTTAAGCATTTTTTTGACCTATATTTTATTCCAAATCCAAATCAAAAGTCCTTTCCATCCATATTTACATATTCAAGAAGCTCAACCACCCACACCCACCCACACCCTACCAAAAAAAAATATTATGTGATTATGTATACACCCCTTACCCCCACCCCACCCCACCCCACCCCACCCCCCCAAAAAATAAATAAATTATGAGATTATGTATACACCCCCCTTACCCCCACCCCCACCTCCACAAAAAAAAAATAATATTATGTGATTATGTAAACACCTCTTACCCCCCATCCCACACCCCCAAAAAAAATAATATTATGTGATTATGTATACACCCCTTACCCCCACCCCAACCCCCCACCACCCCCACTCCCCCCACCCCACCCCACCCCCCCCCACTCCCATCCCTACCTCACCAAAAAAAATATTATGTGATTATGTATACACCCCTTACCCCCCCCCACCCCACCCTCACTCCCCCGCTCCCCACCCCCATCCCTACTGTGATGCCCCCAAAATTAGGTATACCTCACCCATCTTGAGTCGCCAGATACATGGTACAGAATTCAAATACAACTGTCGTGTACAATACGACAAAACATAAACTGTGAGTTTGAATACAAATATTGTCTACTAGAGAGTATACAAACTCAAAAGGAGTCCTCATTACAATTATTATCACACTATTTCGCAGAATAGTGAGGACTACTAATGCACCATATAGGACAATCACTCCGCTTCTCAGGCTGCTCCAAATTTATATTCTCATTTCGAAGAAGAAAACGGTGAAAGAAAGGGGTGAGCTCAACTAGACCGAGAAGAAATATTATGACTAAGATAATGCAGAATAAATTATCATTAGCCTTAAACAAAGATGTTAAAAGCGATACAATATAACAAATGTAAGACCCCAACTTATTATTAATGAAATTTAATTTTTCTATTTATTATTTTGAAATAATAAGGGTTGATTTGATTAATGTGGATAGTTAGGGGTAAAATACATAAATATTTCAAAATAAGCAAGTGGTTATAAAATATTCATTGTTGTCGGGGAATATTCGTTTGGTCGTGGAATATTAAATGCTGTCGAGGGGAATATTAAATATTTACCAGCCTTGACCATGTGTGGGCCCCATAACTTGAGCGATTGGATGAAGAAAGCGACAAATATAAGTTGTTTAAAAATAACAAACGTAGTTATTACAATTAATCTTGTTAAAATACTCGGTGGTTTAAAACACGATAGATACGGTATTGCACCAATTATTGATTCTTACGTAAGAAGGCACTACTCAATAATGGTTACGATAATTCTTATTCGAAGATTTTATTGATTTAATAATTCTTTGCGTTGATATTTTATCTGCTTTGTTGTTTCAATAATTGTCATTACGGTATTTTTTCATTATCGAAGCAATAATTCATATTATCGAATAATATTATTAGATAACATTATTGGCAATGTCTAGAAAGTTACGTATGTAAGGAGAGGTTTGGTCACCTAATTCACGCGCTTGATGAGAGAGAAATTCTTATTGGAAAGCCCCTCTTTCAGGAACCGCACGGTTGTCGATATTGTGATTACGTAATATTATTTGTGAATAATTAATTATTGATTCATATGATGAGAAAAATATTGATTTTATGTGGATATAGATGGAGAAAATTTTTAATGTGACAATTGTTGAAAATTAATATTTTATCTTTTTCGATAAAATAATTCATTTAAATATATTATTTTAATAATATATTAACGGTGATATTTTATAATGAATGTGGGATATATGAGTATATGAGGAGGAAGAGTATTTTTGTGGCATTAAATGTTTAACACATATTTTGTGTGTTGGTGGACACAATTATTGGATGAGAAATTTGATTATAGCTTTTGTAAAATCGCTTGGTTTATAGATTTGGTCAATTTACATTTTGGAATAGGAAAAAGTTTCTTCGCAAAGTTGTAGAGAATTGAATTTTCGCATAAAAAGTAGCTAGTTTTGAATTTTCGACAAAAAGAGCTATTTATTGTGAATTATTGAAGTTTTGAAGCTCGAAATAATTGATTTTTGGAAGTATAAAATATTTAAAATAAAAACGTTTTTTGTCATTATTGTGGGTCTTCACATGTGTTAGAAGTGGCTGAATTCAGATCTCTAAATGTGGGCGTAGGAATAAAATTAATAAATTAATATTATATTAAATTTTCTACTTTGGTGTTCTAAGCATTTTCCTATAAATAGGGTCTTGGGTTAGAATTGAAAATCACACGTAAGCTGAAGTTTTCTCTCTATATTATCGGCGTATTTTGTGAGTATTTTGAGTATATTTTGAGTATTGTTATCTGGTGCAAGTTCAAGTCATGCTTTATATCGGTATTTAAATTTAAAATCTTGATCTTTCGAGGTAAGGGATATTATTTTTTTGTAATGATATTATTTCTTCAATATCATTATGTTGAAATATTGATCTGAAGTTTTTTATCAAATTTGGAACTTTTGGTGTCGGAGTTACTATTCACGATATCGACTAATTATTCACGATACTCTGATCTTATTCACGAATACGAGACTTTATTCATCGAAAAATAAAAAATTTCTTTTAAGTCAAAATATATATTCGGATACTAGCTTTGATTGTATCCATGTTTTGATCATTCTTGAATTTTACACCACTATGATTATTTTTTGAGGTATTTTTGGACGTGGATAAAACAAAGTACTGAATCCTTAATCTTTAATCCTTGTCATTTTGTTTCTTTGGATTCGTTTCTTTTAAAAATATTTTTCATCATCCTCGATCTTAAATGATGATATTATGGAATATCTTTGGCTGTAGTGCAAAAATGAATGATTTCGATGAATATCTTTGGCCCGTAGTGCAAGATGAGCAGTGTTTAGATGAACATGACGGTGATGAATATCTTTGGCACGTAGTGCAAAGATGAATATTTGATTCGGATATATATTGATTGATGTTACTGGGGATAAAAGATGAGCGATGAACTTTTGAATTCATACATAGAAGATAGTAGTTTGCATTCTCTACTTAACTCTTCTAATGATAATTTGTTGTATATTATCTTAGTCGTAATATTCTTTATTGGGCTAGTTGAGCTCACCCTTTTCCTTTTTTGTTCCATTTTTCTTCTCGGGAGGCGAGAATATAGCGAGTACGTAGTGGGGTATGGAATGAAGGTTCTAGAGAGAGTTGTTTAGTAGTCCTCACCATTTTTGTAAAATAATGTATCAATAAATGTGATGAGGATTTATTTGAGTATAGATATTATCAGAAGATAATATTTGTATTCAAACTCACAGCTTTTCTTGTTGTAATAATAAAGTTGTAGTTGTTTACGTACCATGTATTGACAACTCGGAATGGGTGATGTATACCTATTTTTGGGGCGTCACGGTTGGTATCGAGCTTAGGATATGATCTCTGGCGGAGATCGGGGAATAGAACTAGGAGGGAGAGACAGTAAATCCTTCGCTAGTGTGTCCTACATAAGCTTATTTGTTAGTTTTTGTCGGTATATAGGGATATTATGTGATATATTGATTTCCTTAATTAACCCTTGTTTTATGGACAAATATTTGAGAATGTCGTCGAGAATATTAACAATAGAAATGAGACAGTGGAGAGCCTTTGTACTCACCAACGAGGAGAACATACATGGTGGCAATGTTCCTCCTGTGAACAACACCAATCGCGAGATGATGAAGCGAGGGATGTTTAGAAGCTTTTTGCAGTTCATGCAAAATCGCACGAGGAGACTCGTGTTCAAAATACGAGGAGAAATGATAGCAATTCAAGGTTATCACACCAAGCAGATTCAAAGAGTTGGGACCACCGAATTTAAGTGAAAGCCGGATCCGATCATGGCGGAAACATGGGTCAAGCAAATTACCAAGATATTCGATGTCTTGGGATGCACGAGGAACGAAGGTTCCATTCCCCACCTTTATATGTTCCGTGGCGAAAGGCGTATCATCGGTGGGAGATCGTGAAGCGTACCCATCCAGCCGCTTTTCAAAGCATGTCTTGGGAGACGTTTCAGAAACTATTTAATGACAAATACTTTCCGAAAGTGTTAAATCATATGAAGGAAGTGGAGTTTATTAGGACGGGAGAGAAAAATGGCGGTGTCTCAATACGAGGCAAAGTTTGCGAGTTATCCGAGTTTTCACCTCATTTGATGGAGAATGAGGAGCGTATGACGCGGATGTTTCTTAGAGGTTTGACCCCCGGATACGTCGATATCTCATTTCTCATAAATTTTCTCTCTATTCAGGATGTTGTAAACAAGGCTCAATTATTAGAAGCGAGATAACGAGTACTGGTCAATTGAGGACCACAACGAGGATCATCTAGGAGATGGTAGTCAACAAAACAACGATAACCAATGGAAAAAGAAAAAGACGGACAAAATGGTAACCACTCTGGTGGTAATCATGGTCATGAAAATAGAAGAAAGCGAGTCAGGAGGAGATTTTAAAAAGAGGAGATTTAACAACGACCATGTGAAGGCGGCAGTCAACGCAACAACAACCGGTTCTAAGGGAGAGAAACGACCACGGGTCATATGCTATAAATGCGGAAAGAGGGACATATCATCCAAAGCATCCCACAAGTTCAAGGTATGCTATAATTGTGGAAAGGAAGGACATATCGCTCGAGATCAGATCAGATGTGAAACCTAGTTCAGTGGGACGGTGACTCAAAAGATCGCATCCCGAGAAAAGTCAAAGTCAATCTGCCCGGAAGAAGCGTTTGTTGTATTTGGTCAAAATGCGAGGAACCCAAACGAGGTGATCACGGGTAAGCTATTTATAAATTCTTGCGAAGTTTATACCTTACTTGATACCGGTGCTACTCATTCATTTATCTCTCCTGCTTGTGCTCAACGTTTAAACTTGACTCAGGAGAAATTAGACTTTGACCTATCTGTGGAAACTCCGTTAGGAGAAACTTTCATCACATCCACTATTTATAAATCTTGTTTGATTCAAGTTGGCACCATCACCTTACCTGTTGACCTTATCTCTTTAAAGATACATGCTTTTGATGTGATTTTAGGGATTGATTGGTTAACTACACATCATGCCAAAATTGATTGTTTTTCGTAAGGTTGTTAGCTTTCATATTCCTAAACAACCTGTTGTTATCTAATTCAAGCAACTAAACCATTAAAATCAATCATTGTCATATCTAATCATAAAGCTATTCGTTTATTGAAAAACGGATGCCAAGCTTTCTTAGCCCATGTTATGGATTTGAATAAAGACACGTCAAATTTGAATAATATTCTGTTGTTATTGACTTTCCGACGTATTTCTGAAGAACTTCCGTCTACCCCGTAGCGTGAAGTTGAATTCTTTATTGATCTTGAACTTGTACAAAGCCCATTTCTAAAACCCCATATCGAATGGCTCTATTGAACTTCAGGAGTTAAAGGTCCAACTACGAGGAATTGTTGGACATCTGTTTCATTCGCCCTAGTACATCTCCTTGGGGTGCTCTGTTTTATTCGTAAAGAAGAAAGACGCGGAGTATGCGACTTTTGTATTGACTATCGGAATTGAACCATGTCACCATCAAGAATAGGTATCCTCTACCTCGTATTGATGACTGTTTGACCGATTGCAAGGGGCACAATTTTTTCAAAGATCGATCTTCGTTCTAGATATCATCAATTTGAAGATTAGGCGAGGATATCCAAAGAGCGCCTTTAGAACTCGAGACGGGCATTATGAATTCTTAGTCATGTCTTTCGGACCGACTAATGCTCTGCTGGCTTTCATGGATATGATGAACCAAGTATTCAAGGAATATTTGGATCGATTCGTTGTTGTTTTTATTGATGACATCCTCATATATTCCAAAAGTCGTGAAGATCATGAGCACCATTTGAATTTGGTACTCCAAAGGCTTCGTGAAAACAAACTATATGCCAAATTGAAGAAATGCGAGTTTCGGCTTCGAGGAAGTAGCATTCCTTGGGCACGTGGTGTCGAAAACATGGAGTATCTGTTGATCGGCGAAGATTGAAGCAATACAAAGTTAGGAGTATCCAAGAAGTCGGTGGATGAAGCACGTAGCTTTTTGGGCTTAGTTTGGTTATTATCGGAGATTCGTGGAAGGGTTTTCTCGAATCGCTACTCCATTAACTTTCGCCTAACTCGAAAGGATACAAAATTCATTTGGAGCGAAGAATGCGAGAAGAGTTTCCAAGAGCTTAAGAGGAGACTTATTTCGGACTGTTTCTAACAATACCATCTAGTTGGATGGATTTGTTATCTCTGACGATGCTTCGTGCAAAGGGTTAGGATGTGTTCTCTCATGCAACGTGGGAAAGTTATAGCCTATGCCTCGCGACAACTTAAAGAGTATGAGAGGAATTATCCTACTCATGATCTAGAGTTAGCGGCCGATCGTTCAGCGCTTAAAGATATGGAGGCATTATCTATATGGGAGAAAGTGGAGATATATTCGGACCATAAAAGCCTTAAATATTTCTTCACTCAAAAGAACTCAACATCTTGGCAATGACGTTGGCTCGAGCTATTGAAAGACTATGACCGGACTATTCAATACCATCCCGAAGCGAGCGTGGTGGTTGGCGACGCGTTGAGTAGAAGATCATATGCGGAAGCGAGTGCGATGATGTCAAGTATACACATAGAGCCAACTTTAATAGAAAAAGTTAAGGTTGCTCAAGCCACAGGCCGGAGGCGATGCGCGTATGAAGAAGAAAGTACAAGAAGGAGCTATTAGGGGCGAGAATTGATGAAGAAGGAATACTTTGAGTCCACTTTAGACTTTGTGTCCCTAACAACTCGATTTGAAGTACAAAATTATGATGGAGGCACACAATACACCATTTGCTATCCATCTGGAAGTACTAAAATGTATCGTGATCTTGACATACATTTTGGTGGAACAATATGAAAGAGAGAGATTGCAAATTTTATCTCGATGTGTTTAACTTGCCTAGCGTGTAAAGCAGAGCATCTAGTACCTAAGGGTCCGTTGCAACCACTTGAGATTCGAAATTGAAGTGGGAACACACTACCATGGATTTCGTTCTGGGTCTTCCTACGGTTTCTCAAGGCATCAATGCTATTTGGGTTATTGTTGATAGATTAACCAAGTCCGCTCATTTCTTGTCGTCACGGAGACTTATTCCTTGAGCGTCTTGCTAGTATATACGTGAATGAGATTGTGAGGTTGCATGGCATGCCAGTATCCATAGTTTTGGATCATGACCCAAGATTCACTTCAAGATTTTGGGTTAGCTTGCAAAAAGCTATGGGCACGAATTTGCGATTTAGTTCGGCATACCATCCCCAAACGGACGGACAATCAGAGAGGACTATTCAAACTCTTGAAGATCTATTAAGACTCTGTGTCCTAGACTTCAAGGGCAGTTGGGATAAGTATTTACCATTGGTGGAATTCTCCTACAACAACAGTTATCAGGCAAGTATAGGTGTGGCTCCATTTGAAGCATTATATGGACGAAAGTGTCGCTCTCCAATATGTTGGGATGAGGTAGGTGAAGCAACATTGTTGGGACCCGAGTTAATACGTATGACTACGGAAAAGATCCAAATGATTCGACAACGTATACAAACGGCACAAGATCGACAAAAGAATTATGCGGATCTTCATCGAAAGGACATGGAATTTAGTATAGGGGATCATGTATTGTTGCGAGTTGCTCCATGGAATGGAGTTACAAGAATTGGGAAGAGAGGAAAGCTCAATCCATGATTTATTGGTCCATTTCAAATTCTTGACCGAGTAGGAAATGTAGCCTATAGACTTGCGTTACCTCCGAGTATGTCTCGTGTTCATAATGTGTTTCACATATCTGTACTTCGTAAATATGTGAAAGACTCGAACCACGTTATAGAGTTAGAAGCCAGGACGAGATAATAGAAGACTTAGCGTGATGAGGAGGTACACCATCAAGATCTTGGATAGGAAGGAGCATGTCCTACGCCAAGAAAGGTCATACCACAAGTTAAAATTTTGTGGAGGAATCATGCTATAAAGGAAATGACACGGGAATTGGAAGCGAAAATAAAAGCGAGGTATCCTCACCTTTTCGAAACACCGTGCACGCACGTCAATTTCGAGGACGAAATTTCATAAGGAGGGAGGTTGTAAGACCCCAAATTATTAATAAATGAAATTTAATTTTCTATTTATTATTTTGAAATAGTAAGGGTTGATTTGATTAATGTGGATAGTTAGGGTAAAATCATAAATATTTCAAAATAAGTAAGTGGTTATAAAATATTCATTGTTGTCGGAAATATTCGTTTGGTCGTGGGAATATTCTTCACGTCGGGGAATATTCATACGACCGGTAGCGATCTTTGTGGGCCCCATAACTAAAGCGATTGGATGAAGAAAACGACAAATATAAGTTGTTTAAAAATAACGATTGTAGTTATTCTGATTAATCTTGTTAAAATACTGGGTGGTTAAAACACGAAGAAGATTGCGGTATTGCACAATTATTGATTCTTACGTACGTGAAGGCATTACTCAATAATGGTTACGGTAATTCTCGCTCAAATATTTTATTGATTTAATAATTTACTGCGTTGATATTTTATATTGTTGTTGTTTCAATAATTGTCATTACACGGTATTTTTCATTATCGAAGCAATAATTCATATTATCGAATAATATTATTAGATAACATTATTGGCAATGTCTAGAAAGTTACATCTAAGGAGAGGTTTGGTCACCTAATTGCGGCAAGATGGAGAAATTCTTATTGGAAAGCCCCCTCTTCCAGGAAGCGCACGGTTGTCAATATTGTGATTACGTAATATTATTTGTGAATAATTAATTATTGATTCATATGATGAGGAAAATATTGATTTTTATGTGGATATAGATGGAGAAAATTTTTAATGTGACAATTGTTGAAAATTAATATTTTATCTTTTTCTGATAAAATAATTCATTTAAATATATTATTTTAATAATATATTAACGGTGATATTTTTATAATGAATGTGGGATATATGAGTATATGAGGAGGAAGAGTATTTTTGTGGCATTAAATGTTTAACACATATTTTGTGTGTTGGTGGACACAATTATTGACCGAAATTTGATTATAGCCTGTAAAATCGCCCGTTTATAGATTTCGGTCAATTTCTGTTTGGAATTCGGAAAAAGTTTCTTCTGCAAAGTTGTAGAGAATTGAATTTTCGCATAAAAAGTAGCTAGTTTTGAATTTTCTGACAAAAGAGCTATTTATTGTGAATTATTGAAGTTTTGAAGCTCCGAAATAATTGATTTTTGGAAGTATAAAATATTTAAAATGACAAAAACGTTTTTTGTCATTATTGTGGGTCTTGCATGTGTTAGAAGTGGCTGAATTCAGATCTCTAAATGTGGGCGTAGGAATAAAAATTAATAAATTAATATTATATTAAATTTTCTACTTTGGTGTTCTAAGCATTTTCCTATAAATAGGGTGCTTAGGTTAGAATTGAAAATCACACCAGAAATTGAAGTTTTCTCTCTCTATATTATCGAGCGTATTTTTGTGAGTATTTTGAGTATATTTTGAGTATTGTTATACTGATGTGCAAGTTCAAGTCATAGCTTTATATCCGGTGTTTCATTTAGAAATCTTGATCTTTCGAGGTAAAGGATATTATTTTTTTGTAATGATATTATTTCTTCAATATCATTATGTTGAAATATTGATCAAGTTTTTTATCAAATTTGGAACTTTTGGTGTTTGAGTTACTATTCACGATATCGATAATTATTCACGATACTCTGATCTTATTCACGAATACTGGCACTATTCATCGAAAAAATAAAAAATTTCTTTTTCGTCCAAAATATCTATTCGGATACTAGCTTTGATTGTATCCATGTTTTGATCATTCTTGAATTTTACACCACTATGATTATTTTTGAGGTATTTTTGGACGTGGATAAAACAAAGTACGAATCCTTAATCCTTAATCCTTGTCATTTTGTTTCAATTGAATTCGTTTCTTTAAAAATATTTTCATCATCCTCGGTCTTAAATGATGATATTATGGAATATCTTTGGCCTGTAGTGCGAAGATGAATGATTTCGATGAATATCTTTGGCCCGTAGTGCAAAGATGAGCAGTGTTTAGATGAACACGATTAATCGATGAATATCTTTGGCACGTAGTGCAAAGATGAATATTTGATTCGAGATATATATTGATTGATGTTACGAGGATAAAAGATGAGCGATGAACTTTTAAATTCATACATAGAAGATAGTAGTTTGCATTCTCTACTTAACTCTTCTATTGAATTATTATTTCATTGCGAATATTGATTTAAAAACTTGTTGTCTATTGTATTCTATTAGATTTTTCCTGTTGAAGACTAATGATAATTTGTTGTATATTATCTTAGTCATAATATTCTTTCTTGGGCTAGTTGAGTTCACCCTTTTCCTTGTTGTTCCATTTTTCTTCTCTCGGAGGCGAGAATGTAGTAAATCTTAGTCGGGGTATGGAATGAAGGTTCTAGAGAGAGTTGTTTAGTAGTCCTCACTCACTTTTTGTAAAATAATGTATCAATAATTATGATGGGAATTTATTTGCGTGTGGATATTGTCTAGATGGCAATATCTGTATTTAAACTCACAATTTATATGTTGTAATAATAAAGTTGTAGTTGTTTCTGTACCATGTATTGACAACTCAGAATGGGTGATGTATACCTATTTTGGGGGCGTCACATTATATGTCATATTTGAGTTTGATAAAACTCATTTGTGTGCATAATTTAAGTAAGTATAAAAGGTGTAACTTAATGTCCTCTACATGGAGAGAGAATTTTATTTGATTTGTGTAGAAATCATTTGATTTATGCCTATAGTGAAGCATTTAATAAGGTACAAAGTTGTTTGATAAAACTAATTCTTTCTTGTCATGTTTAATAGAAAGATTACTTGTCACTTTATAAGTACAAGTGTATAGTTTTATTTTATTTTGAGACAAGAGATATTTTTATGAGACTTTTGAAATTCCATTTAATTATAAGTTTATTACTCATATATAACTTACATCATTAGTAGTAATAAGTATAATTAAAATAGAAATTAATAATAGTTTAATGTTGAAACTATTATAGATATATGTATATATCTATATGCGTAGAAATAGAAATACTACATATATGAATATAAAGAGAAGTCTTATATACATTTTGGACATAATAATTTTTGCACCATAAAAATCTCTCCTTTTAGCTATTCTTCCTACAAATAAATAATTACTACAAAACAATGTTCTATTGAATTTTTCTGTGAATTGCTATCACAAATAATTTACCAAAAGCTTGACATATATCTTGGAGGTATATCGTCTGCATCCCTTAGCAAATCAATCGTGGTGGGTGTAATAAAGACCTTAAGGACATGGATCAACCCGTGTCATGTCTCTCGTTCTTGTTGATGATTTTGATTCTATGAAGCTACGATTCTAATATATCCATATTGACAATGTCAAAGTTCAAACACAAACATACAATTATTCAAAGTTCAAACACAAATAAATTAATATTAATTTCTTAAAAATCAATTAGAGATATTTTTAAATTTAAATAAATGTTATTTTTTAAAATTAACGTGAAATTTATTGAATAAGACATTTGATATTATTAATTATGAAATTATTTTTATTTGTGTAATCTTCAAAATTGAGAACTTAAAAAATATCAAATATCATATGTTAAATATGGTTAACATATCTTTAACGTATTAGTTTTATTCATAAATAAGATTGTTAATAAATAAGAAAATTTAAAATGCATGTCTATCTCACCTAATTTCCCGTCAGGGGCGGATCCAGCTTATTAATTCAGTGGGATCAATTTTTTTAAAACAAAAAATTATAAAAAAAATAAAATACAATAAAATAAAGGCGCCAGAATGCGAGGAATATTTCAAATAATTGTGTGAGCTATCATATAAAATTGATATTATTTTATGTAATTGAATACACTTCGAATCCTCGATCTTATGTTATATATAAAATGATATTTTATAATTTTTAAAACACTGTTATTATAAAAGACACTTCTTGTGCCCTCTAAAATAAATTATAAAACTAAATAATATTGTTAAAATATTATTTATAATAACATTTTTCGAGATTTCATTGTTTGAAACTATCGTAATGATAGTCTCATTTCAATAGCTGCAAAAATATCATGTTCAATGTAAGTTACTAAATAATATAAAAGAGTAGTGTGTTTGTGTTAGTAGAAATTTGAGATATTTAATAGTCTTTTAATCTAAATTTTTTATTTTCACTAAACACTTTATAAAATTAAAATCAAATTGAAAATTGACTCCCAAAAATTGAGTGGGGCCAATTGACCCCATTGCCCTAAGGTAGATCCGCCCATGTTTCCCACCTAGCCCACCTAAAAGGATTTTTTACCGCCTTGAGCCTAGGTGAAGCGCCAGAGGGGGCCTAGCGCCTAGTCGCAGCCTAATCCACTTTTTAGAACATTGCACACCACTACAACCAAATTCCAAGTTAATACTAATGTTATATTTGAGAATATAAAATTATCTTTAAAAATTATCGCTCGACAAATATATCTCTAATCTTAGAACGAAGGGAGTATATCATTTGATCTGAATATATCAGCTTGCTTAGAATAAAAATATTTTTATGATATATTTCATATTAAGAAATTGATATTTTCACAAATAAATATATGTCAATTTTAAAGATCTTTCTCTCATATGAAGATAAATGTTATTTATTATTCATATAAGTAAGAGGTAGAAGTAATACTTTAATTTATAAAAATATTAATTCCCTAATATTATTTGCTAGTGTAAAATTGATATTATGACTTTAACAACTGTGTGGTTAAAGTAATTGGTTAAAGTAATAGATACTCTATCCGTATACTGTTATGGGCCATTCGTATACTGCTATGGGCATTTTTTTTAATGCTGTTTCTTGGAAGAAACTATTTTCTTAATATAAATACCAAAAAGTATATTAATTAGTATATATTAAATTTAAATAATAAAAATAATTCAAAAGCAGTCAATGGAGGTGTGCCGCTTCAAGCCTTCAATAAAGGCTTGGCTCTAATTATATTTCATTAAAGGAGGAAATAGTAGTAGATAGCCTTTTTAGGTGTATACTCTGAATTTACATTTTAAGAATAATCATATATATTTTTAAATAATTTATGCCGAATTATAATTATGAAACTTATCCAGATATTAATAGAAATTATAAAAGGGTTCCACTTATTACACATCTATCAAAAAATATTACCACTAAGCTGTTATCCATGTAATCGATAATCAAAAAATTAGCGTAAACTTTTGTAATATGTATCATTTTCCTTATTAAATTAATTATAACTATTTGGATTGATTAACTATTTTTATTATTTAAGTTGGTTAATTATTTTAAGACCTTGCAATATAACATGTTGAGTCAATAATCAATTCAAATTAATTAGAATTATTTAAGCTGAATAATTATTTTTATTATTTCAAAAGATAAAATAAGCTCAAAAACTGAATAACCATTTTTCAACCCACTTTGTCAGTTAATTTGTTATGTCGTATCACCTGCTTAATTAGAATTCATATTACTAGAAATGTCACTAAAAAAATGTTTCCCTAAACTTATTGAATCGGGATACTTTCAAATTCAGTCTACGAATCAACCAAACTTATTATTTTATTTAAAAATTAAAAAGTACATTTACAACTCCACTTTACAAGTATAGAATTATAACTACAATTAAAAACAAAATAAAAAAATAATAACTAATTTTTTAATTTTTTTTAACTATGTATCAATTTGAAAATATAAGGACTTTTAGTAAGGAATGACTTTTTATACTTTTTGTCGACAAATCTTGGAGTAAAAACAACATAAAAATGTTACGTGGACCCTCAAATATTTGCATTTGAAGTAAAATCATAAGCTTTTGTTTTTTGTACCATAACCTGTTTTAATTAGGAGTTGTTCGGGAATTTGATAAAATTGAATGAAATATAGTTTTAAATGAGCTGAATGAAATAAAATTCTGAATACTGAATATAAAAAATTGTTTCGTAATTGATATGTATGAAACATTTGAATAATGTTTTTTTACTATTTTACCCCATCAGTCCTACTAAATGCAAAAATCAAATAAAATAAAATTTAAATCTCCAAAAACACAAAAAATGCACTAGTTTTCAACACAAAGCTTTCTACTTTCAAGTTAAGTCAATGAAAACACAAACTACTCCCACTCACCCACCCACCCACTTACTTGTCAATCTATTCATTTTCTCTCTTATCCCTCCTCAGTTCATCCATCAGAATGATCATCTGAGTTATACCCACTTGGTCATGTTAGTTCCGTCGGAAGCAATTTGGTTCCATTCAGAGTGTAATTGATTTAAACAATCATACTGAATCACTTACCGAATCAGCTTTAGGATCATTCAGATCCATTCAGGAGCTATCAACCAGGCCCTAAGTTTGAGAACATTAGAGTAATTTTAGACCAACATAGCAGTCAGTCTGTCAGTCAGTCACAAACTAAGAAACCAAATCCACAATTAATTTATTCATTTGGCATTAATAATTAAACAACTTAAAACATTATTTAGCAAGGTCCTTTACCTACTGCCAAAGCCTAGTCCATCATATTAAGCATAAATATTACACACATATGGGAAATTAAGCCTTATTATATTCTTCATCTCATTCATCAGTTCCTCAACCAGCAGCCGGCCATCAGGGCCGTAAACGGGCAACCATATTCTTCGGTATACGCCACGCCATGCTGCACCGCCCCATAGTACGGGGAGCCGTGGTTGTAGTCGTAATGAGCCTGGTGGTGAGGGTAACCAGCTGCAGAACCATAACTAGATTGGTGGTGAGCCGCCGCAGCAGCATAATTGGCTGCACCAGTAGGAGGCACAACCGGATGATGAGGAGTTGAGTAGTAACCACCCTCAATACAGCTCTGATGCTCTAGAACCATTTTTGGGTTTTTTTATTTAATTAATTTTTGTACTCGGGCATTGCATTTTTGTTTATGAAGACAATGGGTATTTATAGATGTATGATTTGGTCAAGCTGCATCTTATACTTTGTCAAGGTGGCCATGCAGAAATGCTGCACTTCCCATGGTGATAACTTTATTCTCCACTAGTTTGGAATCAAAATTCCAACTAATAATACTATATTAAAAAGCATAAACATGTTATTCCTATATTTAGTTTTTGAAATTTTAATATAGGAAAGTGCTGTCCGGGGATTTAAGTTAATATTTGTTAAACTAATACGAAAAATTGGATTTAATTTAGTACAAATATCGCACAAAATATAGGATAATATAAGTTATATAAAATGGAGAATAAAGAACACAAGCAACATGTAGCATTGCTAGGATAATATAAGTTACACTCTTCCAAATTCATTTGGAAATTTATATTTTGTACGATATTATCAATTTTCTTTTGTTATCTACTTATTATATTTTGTTGTCGGGGCTAACGTAATAATCATATTCAATCGCAATATGATGCTATTTTCTATTTATTACTCCATCCATCTCATAATATATGATGTTTTAGAGGGTTTCATTTCTCTCAAATTATTTGATATTTTATATAATCTACCAGAATTAACCACAATCTTTCCTAAATTACCGTTCATGAAAAAATATTACAGATGAGATAGAGTATGATATAAATATATGGTAAAAGGTATCATTGACTATTAATATTATATTTAATACTATACAATCATTTCCTTAATACTTATGTATGATTTTAAAATGAGAGGGGGAGGGAGTATTAATTTAACTTGAATGTTAGGGTTAATGATCCTATTTTATTCTCAACCTGAATTTTGCTTTATTTTACTTACCTTTTCTCCTCTCTTTTTTTTTTTTTTTGCACTTCTCTTCTTTTCGATTTGAGTTTAGCTATGTATTGCAAAAGTTTTAATCAAATTAATATATCTCATCAGATAGACTTTCATGTTGGTCGCAATTCAATTTTGTCATAAATTTATTGACCTATGAATTATTTCCCTTCCAATTTTATTTGATAAATTAAAATTTTAACAGAAAACATTGATTTATTGTAGAAATTTTTCGTGGGTTAGGAGCTCTGCCGGCAACAAAACTAAAGCTTCACACCGGTTCACTCACAACTTACACGACATATTTTTTTCACTTTATCAATAACTGTGTTTCTTCTACAAAATCTTCTAATTGTTCTGGCTCAAAAGGCTAAATTTTTATTTAAATTTGATTCCACATTAAATTGTATTTAAAAATTTTTGTTCAAATTTGACTCAATTTAAATATTCATTTAATCAAATTTGATTCGATTATGATCGAATTATATTTTCACTATTATCAAATCTCTACATGTTACCTAACTTTATAATGCATATTATTAAAATTCAATAACATTTATTATTTCACCTAAAAGTGAGAAAATATACTTACAATTACACTTTTACAAATATATGTTATAAACTTATAATTACACTTCTAAACAAAATACAAAATAATAATTAATTCAAATATGTATCAATCGACTAATCGAGTATGTATTGAATATTGATCAAAAATTCAAATAATTTAAAATGATGCATGAAAAGAGACCAACAATTCTTTTTCATTAGGAACTCCTTTGACAAACCGGAATCCTCTTATCCAAGTAGCCAAATGTGGCAACTGGCAGATACTATTCTTCAAGACTGGATTTTTGATTTCGCCGACATTTCATTGGATTTCTTCAAGCTACCTAATATACCATCAACTAACTTATTCTTATCGTCCACAACTTTGTCCGAAACAAATGAATAGCTGGTGGGAGGTCTTTGCTTCCGTTCATAGCTTTCCATGGGAGCTTTCCTGTTATCCTCCCCCTTACTGAACTGCCATGAATCGAGAATCTGTATCAATGAATCTTCCCCTTTTATACTAGGCTTACCTTGTCCTTCTGATCCTGTTGAGGATAAGCTCTCGTCATCTGAACCAGAGAAGGAATCGTCTGATAAAGTTTCATATTTATGATTTACCTGTCCTATGGTTTCTTCTTTCAATTTCCTACTAGAGCTTTCCATGTCATTTCTTTTAGGACTTGTGTGGCAAACTGGCCCAAGTTCCTCCCACTTGGAATCGAGACTATCATACTTCCTAGAAGTGGCTGAAAAATCACTATCTGATTTAGCTATTGTACCACCGCCATTGTTTTGTGGACCATTATTATAAGCAAGTTCTACGCCAGAACTCTTCTGGACTTTGCCAGACGGAAGTTCTGGCATGATGTAGTTAGACTCGATTGTCACCCGAGGCATTAACTGTAACAGGTTTACCAATTTTTGATAACCTAACTTTTGTACATCCAGAGAATAGCCATACCTGTCCAAGAACAGTTTCCTAAAGCCCCCAATATTGAAACCTGAAGGATATTCTTTGACAATGTGCTCCACAAGCTTTTCGCAATCGGCCAAAATCTGATCTCTGGACTTGGAGAGATTTTTGTCAATTGCCGGTGGAGAAACCCCAGTATGAGAAACATCTTGGTTTTTTTTTTCTCCATGTTCCGGCAGCTTCTTTGAATCAGACAGTGACTGCGTATCCAGAAAGATAGATCTCAGACTATTTGAATTATGTGAATTAAGAGTATTACTTACAGACCCCTTTTCAGCTGGCCGGATGATTTTAAAAGGAAACTTCTGAGAGGGGTATTCTTTCACCCATTTCTTATCCGAGATTAACAAGTCCACAAGGTGAAGAAGATCACTTTCGGTGAGATATCTGAGAACAGAAGGTCCGTCCTTTCTCAAATTCTGTGCCATCTCTTTTCTGACAAAATGCAAAAAACAAGGATTTTTTTTTACCAGTTATGATTCTGAGCAATCATAAATAATGAATTTATCAATTCTCCAATTTCAATGACTATTGTACTTGGTCAACTATGTGAATGCTTCATTAAAAATATCACAATTCCAACAATTAAAAAACTATAGATCACTTATAAATTTCCAAATCATAAAAATCTTACAATCCAAAATCATAGTTAAGTATATGGAACTAAAAATTTGATTGAGAAGCTGAGTTCAAATACCGATAATCTGGTTTTCCTTAATATAAACAGTATCAGTAATTATAATAATCAACAGAATATTTCATTTCCAACTCCTAGCTGCTAAAATTACATTCCGTACTTAGTTAGCCAGGCTTATAACCTGTAGGAGCTCTTAGATAATGGATCTTAAACTTCTTTTCATTTTAATTCTATGAGTTGATTTGTTTTCTACTACATAATAAATATGAAATTTACTCCCAAGTATATGGTGCACTTAATTAACACGTAATAATAAGGTAGCATAAGTCAAATTTGCATCAACTAGGTCACAGCACCACGACGAGACGTGGTGGTAGTTGACCGTCAGGACGCCTAGGCAATAAAGCGCCCGCCATGGCGTCCGTATGGTGACAAGTCGTTAACAATGTTCAATTTATACATTTGTTAATTTTACTTAAAAAGTTTATTGAACTTTAAAAAAAATTATATACATTAAAACTCAAAATATCATAACTAACACTATGGAATCCAATTAAAAACATAATTATATGAATACCTCACAATTCAAAATAAAACAATTGACATTGAAAACTAGTAGAACAAGTCAACAAACACTACGTAAAAAATGAAGAATCAACCAAGTCAACTATCACACATTACAAGTCTAATAGGTAATAAAATTACACCATATAACAAGTCCATGGGTTGATGAGTTATGGGTATCAAATTACTTAAATCAAGCCAACTACCAAGGTGTGATCCTTGGCAGTTCGGCGTCCAAGGCGTCACCTTTTCCTTCTCTAGCGTCAGGACGCCTAATCGTCGCCTAGGCGACGCCATGACAACTATGCATATGAATTACCAACTGCATTTTGTGGAAAATTGCAAATTATGCTCATCCCCAAAGTCCACTCTACTTGGTGGCCTCGATAATATGTCATAGATTATGTTTACAATAAAATTCATACTTAAATATTTCTTGTTGAATAGAGAAAGACCAATATGGTTTGGCTTATAGAATAAAAAACAATACGAAACAAAAGATATTTTGATACGGGAAACTTATAATATAAAGCACGAGCAAGAAATGTGTAGCTGATAATTAACAGAAACAAAAACCAGAAACTGAAGAAGCTACGACAAATCAAGCAAGCATGTACCTGGTTTTTGACTGCGTGATCACATTTGAACCTCTAGGTGTATCTACAAATGCAACCATGTTATTCCAAAAAGATTCTGTTGAGAATATATGCTGCTCCTTGTTTTCACCCTCAATAATGCTCAGATTATCACTGCTTAATTCACTTGCACTGTCCGACTTCGGGCTACTAAAAAATTTACACCACTTAATGATCCTGTTAAAAACGCCAGGCCCCCTGCTAGATTTATCATCATTGGCTTCACAGCTCCTAGCACTATTTTCATCAACTATTACTTCATGTGTGGATGAAGACTTTGAATCAAGACCTATTAGAGAAGCACTTTGACTGGTCAAATCCACATAATTTTTCTTAGTTTCTTTTATCTTTTCAGAGCTACGATTGGAAGGATCATATGTATCTGGTTTTCCACTACTTTTCTCCTCTGAACCACTATCTTTAGCACCAAACCATTTTCTCCAGATAACCTTTAAAAATCCCACTTCAGATATAGGATTTTTTTCAGCATTGTTTGCCATCTCAACAAATGGAAGGGGATCTAACACTTTCTTTAATGGTTCTTCCACTTGATTTTGTGATTCCTTCAACTTTCTTAGAGGCTCTCTCACAACATCAGATTTATTTGCCTTCTCAACACGTGGAGAGGTATCCGACACTTTCTTTAATGATTCTTCCACCTGCTTTGGTGATTCCTGCAACTTTTTCAGAATCTCTCCCGCATTTACTTTTGGATTTGGAGGCAATGGTGTTTTCTTTTCCAAACCTGAACAAGAGCTGTCTCTACTGTTTCTCTTTGAAGAAATGTCTCGATCTAGGTCCCCATTATTAGTGACCGTCCCCGAAGTTATGCCTGTTGCATCCTGAGCAGGTTGAAGAACTTTAGGGGTAATGCTACGAATAGAGAGCTTGCCTTCACCGCAAGATTGAATCTTCAGAATGTGTGAATTTGATAATAGAAAACAGGAAAACTTTTTATATCCATACAAATCTTTATCTAATTTCACATTAGTCTTCCCCAACTCTGAACGAAGCTCTGTAACTGAAATTCCTTCAGGGTACGAGTTCAATATATGACGAATCTTCTCCACAACGACCTTTGGAACTGGACGAAGGTTGGGTTCTGAACCTGATTCAGATGAAACCTGAGCCCGTGAAGATGCTGGTTGCTCAGTAACAGCAAAGGGGTCCTCAAGAGGCAACCCGTATTTGCCGTACCAAGAATCATAAGGACCATCTGGAGGCTGGTTAAAATGCTTTCCGCAAAGGTTTTCCCCTCTAACCAAAGCATTCCAAACCCACATAATACTTGCAGCACGGCAGAGAACCGCAGGAGCATCATCTGAGCTAGAAAGTAAAATATTGTAGTTGTTCAATCTTAATCGGTGTAAAATGTTAGAAAAATCTCTGTCACTAGAAATTAAGAAAAGATGTGCTGGTGGAGGATTTTGCGAAACCCAGCACATAAGGTCAACAAGTAGAGACCTATCAGCACTGTTCTTTCCATCTGCATCGCAAAAATACATCATTGCAAACAATTAGGAGCAAGAAAATAGAGGATAATTTCACTGCCTTTGCAACAGCGGGCCAGATATAATACATTACATGTGTTGTTATAATAAGCTAATGCCGGATTTGGCTTAGATAAATTTTTGGTTTGGTATGTTAGTCAAAACCATAAATAACAGCAACAAAAAGAGAAAAAAAACAATTGCTTTGTCAATTGATTGTTCAAGAAATTCAAACTACACTTTCTAAATATGAATTAGTACATTTCCAGCTAAGTTACCTGACATAACAAGTAAAACATTTAATCCAATTCGAACATCCATACTCCTCAAAATTTGAATCTTTATGTGCATACAATTGTTCAGTAATAACAATCCATGTATATAAATATCATAATTCAATAAAAATGAAAATGATTGAAAACAAACCACGAGGAACGTGAGTCAGATTAATCCCAGTTGACGATAAAGCCACCTGATTCGACCTGGACATCTGCATTACATCTCCGAAAGCCGTAATCTGAATCGGACCCTTTATACCATTTGCCCTAACTGCAGATGTAATACTTTGAGCTACTCTAGACACATTGCTACCAGCAGGTACTGAGCAGTTTTCAAAATCCCACCAAACTGAAACCCTAACAAGGCGGCTTTCTTCTTCGTGCAGCCGAGAAGGGTGTGAAGAAGAAGAAGGAGGAGAGTGTGAAGAAGAGTGGAATTGGATGGGTGAGGTTGAGAAATGGGAGAATTCGAACAGGGTATTTGGGGGAATTTTGGAATTGCTGAATAGGGTTCGTGAAGAGAAAAAAAAAAGAGTTTTAGGAGAGAGAGATTTCATGGTTTAGGGTTTATGGACTGAATTGATTAAGATGGACGGCGTCACTCATTTCGGGAATGACACAGACGCACAGGCGATTAAGATAGGACTAGAGGCATGAAAAGGGCGAAGAATCAAAAACCCTCCTTAAGCCCTGTGACACGTGAAGGTCACGTGATCCTTTATCTGTATTTATTGTATTAAAAAATTAATGAAAAATTCTAGGCTGGCCTACTGAGTAGCGACCGGGAGTTGCGACAGGTCCAGATTATTATTATTATTATTTTTGTATTGCCTTCTAAAAAATTGTACTCTCTCCGTACCACGATAAAAGTCCTTCTTACTATTTTGGATAGTCCCATGTTAAATGTCTATTTTCCTTTAATAACCAAATTTTTACATATATTTTTCTATTATACCTGTAACATTAAATATTTCATACTTTTCTTATTCTAATTCTCTCTCCATATTTAATGACATTATTATGGACAATTTTGTCATTTTATTCATCTTTTTAATATGCGTGAAAAGTCCACCAGGACTTTTATCCTGGTACGGAAGGAGTAGTATTTATTTCAACATTAATTTTTGTAAAATTCTGTTTTGTATATACATTCAACTTACACCTAAATCATTGAATTTTACAAAAAAAAAAAATCGTTAAAATAAATATTACACATTTTTTAAAAGACAATAAAAAAAAAAATTGAACCTGACAAATTTTAAAATTTTCATAATTAGCTCCAAAATCCAAATGACATTGGATTTGATGCATAAAGTTGGATGAATTGGATTGGATTGGATTGAAATCGTGAAATGGGCCTGGTGGCCCAGACAAGTCTAATTAACCAACAATCATTTTGTGACTATCAACTCAACATCACCTTCAAATATAAGATTAATACTGATTTTTTTAAAGTCAATTTATGATATTTTTAAATTAAAAAATTGGTAGAATTCATTTGATAAATAATACAGTGATGAAAATCGAAAATTATATAAAAAGTTAACAGACAAGACATTTATTATCGAACAGAAGAAGTATTAAACATTAATTCATCAGAATTTGTTTTTGACTAAATTATGAACTAGATAATTAGCAACTATGGGTATATTCGGTTACCAGCTTTCGTAACGCTAGTATTTAGAGATCCAAAAATATCTAAGTTGTAGGTCGTTTTAGACTTTTTTTTTTTATATTTCTAATTATTTGTCGTTTGTGGTTATCTAGGAGAATTGATTATTATTTTTCTCAAATTGTCCCTTATTACTCCACCTAATCTTTTGATCCATATTTATGAGATAAGTGAGGTGAAAGGTATTATAGACAATTGATCTTTATAGTTAATGCTTTCCAATCATTTCCTTAATTGCAGCATACGCCTAAAACGCTCTATATATATTAAAGAACAGAGGGAGTAAAATTTTCAATTGCGTTTAACGAGTTCAAAACCTTCAAATGCGTTCCAAACTTGCAAGCACTATAACCAAATGCACCGGGAGTTTCGACCGGTCCAGATTTTTTTTTTGTATTGCATTTCAAAAAATGTGTAGTATTTATTTTAACGATAATTTTTGCAAAATTCTGTTTTATATATATATATATCCAAATTACACCTAAATCATTGAATTTTACAAAAATTCCCGTTGGAATAAATACTACATATTTTTTAGAAGACAATAAAAAAAGATAAAAAAAAATGGACCAAAGGTCAAAAAGTCTTTATACATTTTGAGATTGGGACTATTCATCAGCCACACCGATCGAGTTTGATACTTGTAGTCCCACAAATATTAAAGAGAGTTATACTTCAAGGTTCAATCACATGGAATAATATATGGATGATTTAATTTGCTTTTTCTGTCTTTTATTGTGTGCCATTATATTATACTGTGTTTGGATCAAAAGAATAAAATAGAGGAAAAAATAAAATAAAAATAATATATTTGAAGGAGGATAAATTATTTTAATAGAATATAAATTTATTTCATCTCTTTATTTTTTTATTTCATGTAGAGAAAGTGAAATAAAATTTATTTATATAAACAAAATCCACTACCACCAACACTCAGACTTATATTTAAAATATTTTAAAATTATTTTTTATTTCATTCCTTTAATGATTAGTCCATGCATATTTTTTGTGAAGCAATATGCTTCTTACACGGAAATGGCTTGTGATTAAATCATAAGAATATTATTTTTGAGATACTACGTACGAGTTTCGTTTTCATTAGTACTACTTTTGAAAAACGCCGTTTTAGTTATCTACATGACTACGTTTCTTTCCCTAGCTTTTGTAGAAATTAAGGATATTTTGAATATTTGACATTTGTATTAATTTCATGTGTTAGAGCTTATGATACATGTAATATACTATAATCTCTTGTTTTTAATTATAAAAGTGTTATTAATTTATTAATATTTTTTTAAAGTAAGTATGCAATATTTTTAAATTTAAAATTAATATAAATTTAATCAATACATATTGTAACTTATTTAGAAAAAAAGATACTACTACTTATAACATTTATTATTTTTATAATTCTTAGCAAAATTATTAAGTTTGAGAATACATCAAATTGACTTATAAAATTAATAATAATCTTGTAACTTATAAAAGAGTACTAATTTATCAATTGTATTCTCTTTGTAAAATAACTTTTATTTTATTTTATTTTAAATTTTATGTAATTTATGGAGTGAGTATTGAATAGATTCAGAATTGCAAATGTACATAAGATCAATATTAACTTTTAAAAAGTTAATTTGTGATATTTTAAATTTAAAATTAATATGATTCATTTAAATTTTGAAAATAATAAATTTAATAATTAATAGTACTTTTATTATATTTATAAGTATATTGACATGAATTAAATAAAATTATATACGTTTGGAATTAATTTTAAAAAAATAAGTTAATATTAATTTTATAATTTAAAAATGAAGATGAGTTGGATAATGATTGATGAATTGTCTAATTAAATGAGGGTGTGAAATCAAGGGCGAAACCATCTTTTAAGGTGTGGGGTCAATTGACCCTACTGGGAAAAAAAATATTTAATAATATATGATAAATTTAGAAGAAATTTTAGTGTAATGAATAAGTTAACCCCACTAAAATTTTATAAATTTTTTAATATATGGGGTAAAATTAATTTTTTTTTATAACTTTATCAATTCCATGTCTTGATGTATGCATCTTTCCCTAATATTTTAAAAAGAAATAATAATCTAATTTATATTATTTTTATAACATAAAAATTTAAATATTTATTAATAAATTTTTTTATTAGAAAGGTATATTAGAAATTCGATAAGGATAAGGGGTGTGTATGTATATATATAAAATGTTATTAGTTGTTATATTAACAATATTGTAACCAAATACATGTTTTTATATGCATCTAATCTACCAAAAATTATAAAAAAATATTTAAAAAAAATGGTTTCAAAGTAGCATTACGATCATGACTCCCCAAAATAGGTATACATCACCCATCTTGAGTCGCCAAATACATGGTGATGTAATTCAAATACAATCTTAAATATCTGACATGTAGTTGTGAGTTTTAATACAAACATTGTGTCTTGCACGGCATTAAAACTCAAAATAAGTCCTCAATACATTTATTAACACACTATTTCACGAGAATAGTGAGAACTACTAATGCTTATCCTGCGGACCGTCATCGCTATTGCTACGTTCTCATTTCAAGAGAACAATGAAAGAAAGGGTGAGCTCAACTAGCCCAAAGAAGAAATATTATGACTAAGATAACGCAAAATAAATTATCGTTAGCCTTCAACAGTGTTAAACTGATACAATATAACAATCATCAAGTTTAACTGCAGCGGAACAAGCAATCCATTAGAAGAGTCAAGTAGAGAATAAAATCTACTATCTTCTATGATTTAAAAGGTTTTTCATCACTTTTATCATTTGAGACTCGACTTAATAAATAATCCACATCATCAAATCATCCCCGCACTATATGGGCGAGGATATTCTTTAAGTATCACGACCACGAATTATCCATGCACCACGCGCCAAAGATAATCATGTTTTCATCAACGGTCCGATCGTGCCATAAAATAATTCATCTTTGCACCCTGGTCAAGAGAATCCATAGCCATAATAATCATACCAAAAAATATCCATCAATGCACTACGGCAGACGATGAGGACTTTTTTCACATCATTTGTAACATTACGGTCATGATTATACCGAATAATCCCTGGCCTTAATCATACCAAGTCCATCTATGCACTACAGGCCACAGATGAATTTCAACATAATATAAACATGAGGATGATGACAATGATATAAGAATTCAATAAAACAAGTTCAAGAATTAATTTATCCAGGAACTAATAACGTCCAAATTGCCAACATGATACTTCTTGTAGAGTAAAATTCAAGAATGCTTAGAAGAATATTTTCATGAAAAGATACTGGATGAAGCGTAAATATCAAGGATATTCCACTAATTTCATGGAGTATAGAAGTCAAAACTTTAACCAACCGAGTATAATAAAGAATGGAATAACAAAAGAAATCACCGTGCATGCGGTACCTGATGTAGGCAAAGTTATTCAGCGAGAATAATAATAATGGAACCAGTTCGGCGAAATTAAGACTTGACAAGCGATATATTCAACAGAATAATAAAGAATGGAATAACAACAAAATCACTATGCATGCGGTACTTCAGATGTAACGAGTTATTCAATGAGAATACTAAATAACGGAACCGGTCGGGCGTAATACATGCCAAGCAGAATATTCCAGCAGAATAATAAATAACGGAACCGTGTCAGCGTAATACGCACCGCAAGCGTGAATATTCAACATGAATAATAAATAACGAGAACCGTGTCCTGCAGTAAAACGCATGCATGGATATTCCAAATGAATAATAAAGAATGGAATAACGGAAGAATTTTACCAAGTAGGGGGTGGGCGTATCTGAGTTATTCCAAATAGAATGATAAAGAATGGAATAATGAAGTTCTCTTCATGAACACAAAAGAAATAATACCCCTACGAGTACAACAAATAATATTCCCTACCTTAAGAAGAAAAGTACTAGATATATGAGTAGTGAAGTAGCAAAATACTTTTTTTCTTTCTCTCTATAGTTTATCTCTACAGAGTTTAAAGTGAATTAAGTAAGAAATAATGAAGGAATGAGCTTTATTTATAGAAAAATGGATCGCATAAGTAACTAACTCATGAGCGGTCAGTATGATTTACTTTAATCGACGGTCCATATTTAAAGCAAAATCTTTTAAATAAAATATAATATATTCTATTTATAATCTAATAAAATGAATGACTTTATAAAAGATTTTACTACGCGAGTACTATCATAATAAAATATAATATATTCTAATTATTGTCTAATAAAATGAGATAACTTTATAAAAGTATTACATTTTATAAAAAGCTTTTCTGTTTTATTACATTAATAATACCAATAAGACAAAACTAAGTGACTTATCACATAAGCATCAATAATCAATACCGTGTGCTACTATGCAACCCACGCAGTATTCGTACTACTTTACTATCGAGTAGTTCAACAATTATTAATGGTAAAACTTTCGTAGTTATTTTTTTAATAAAATATTTTTATCGTTTTCTCAATCCGACAATAATTCTGTTGTGGGGTCCACCAATGATTGTGTCGTCGTACGGATATTCCCCGACAAAAAGAATATTCCCTGACCAATCGAATATTATACAACAACTTGCATACTTTTCAAAATGTATAAATACTACCCACAACTATAACATTATATCATATCCACACCATAATATTCAAAAAATTATTTCGAGAAAATTAAATATTTATTCATAAAATCTGGGGTCTCACAATCTCCTCTCCTTATGGAATTTCACTCTCGAAATTTACGTACGTACCTGATATGCCGAAGAGGTGAGGATACCTTGACTTCATTTCAGATTCTAATTCTTGAGGTATAACCTTTGAGCGTCTATGATCCTTCTTATCCAAGATGTTAACACGTATCTCCTCATACGTTAAATCTTCTGCTATCTCGTCCGATTCTAAATTAATAACGTGGTTCGGGTCTTCCACATATTTAAGTAACATCGATACGTAAAAAAAAAGTTCTGAACACGCAACATACTTGGTGGTAAAACGAGTCTATAGGCCACAGTTCCTACTTCATCGAGGATTTCAAATGGGCCAATTAAATCGAGGGTTGAGATTTCCTCTCTTCGTCGATTTTTGCTTCTAGAATAACGCCCTCTTGAACCTTCTTCTTCACATTTATCAGCTCTGAGTATGTAGCTTGAACGACTTTAACTATATCGATTAAAGTCGATTATAATCGTATATTCGTTATCTTCACATGGGTTCGTATATTCGCACTTGTAACCGCATACGATCTTCTACTCAACGCGTCAGCTACCACGTTTGCACTTCCACGATGATATTGCATGGTATGATCGTAATCTTCAACAGCTCGAGCCAACGTCTTTGGCGTATGTTACGTTCATTTTAGTTGAAGAAATATTTGAGGGTTTAAGAAATGGGTTTTGTGACGACCCCAAAATAGGTCCATTCCATCCAACCCATTCTGAGTCGCCAAATACATGGTACAGAAACAACTACAACTTTATTATTACAACAGTAAAACTGTGAGTTTGAATACAAATATTATCTTCTAGACAATATCTATACTCAAATAAATCCTCATCACATTTATTGATACATTAAAAAATGGTGAGGACTACTAAACAATCCTTTCTAAAACCATCATTCCATACCCAGGCTCGTACTCGCTTATATCTCTCCTCCTCCCGAAAAATGGAACAAAAAGGAAAAGGGTGAGCTCAACTAGCCCCAATAAAGAATATTATGACTAAGATAATATACAACAAATTATCGTTAGTCTTCAACAGGAAAAATCGATAGAATACAATAGACAACAAGTTTCGAGATCAATATTCGCATAGTGAAATAATAATTCATGTAAGAGTTACGTAGAGAATGAAATCTACTATAATCTATGAATTTAACTGTCCATCATCAATATTTTATCCCTGTAACATCAATCAATATTCATCTCAAATCAAATATTCATCTTTGCACTACTGGCCAAAGATATTCATCGATCATCATGTTCATTTAAACACTGTTCATCTTTGCACTACTGAGCCAAAGATATTCTTCAGAAATCATTCATCTTTGCACTACTGGGCCAAAGATATTCAATAATATCATCATTTAAGACCGAGGATGATGAAAATATTTTAAAAAAGCGAATCTAGTGAAACAAAATGACAAGGATTAAGGATTCGTACTTGGTTTTATCCACGTCAAAAATACCTCAAAAATAATCATAGTGGTGTAAAATTCAAGAATGATCAAAACATGGATACAATCAAAGCTAGTATCCGAATAGATATTTTAGACTTAAAGAAAAATTTTCATTTTTTGATTGAATAGTCTCAGATTAAGTGAATAGTGCCGTATCACGTGAATAAGTAACTCAGACACCAAAAGATAGAAATTCCACAAAAAAACATCTTCACGCTTCATGAATAGTACTCGTGAATAGTAATTCGTGAATAGTAACTCATGAATATTAACTCGTGAATAGTAACCCCGACATGAAAAAGTTCCAAATTTGATAAAAAGTTCCAACCAATATTTCAAAGATAATGATATTGAAGAAATAATATCATTTGAGAAGAAAATAACATCCCTTACCTCGAAAAGACGAAGACTTCTAGTTGAAACACAGGATATAGTCTTTCAAGGGAACTTGCCGTCTAACAATACTCAAAGTATACTCAAAATACTCACAAGAATACGCCGATAATATAGAGAGAGAAAAGAAAACTTGTTTACGGTGTGATTTTCAATTCTAACTTAGCCCTCTATTTATAGGAAAATGTTAAGACGGCAAGGCGAGACTTAACCTGCAACTTTGATGGCTTTTACTCGCTACTATTCCCACCCACCACATTTGAAATAAAATTCAGCACATTTCTTCACCAACCACAAGTGGGGTCCACTCAATTCTAGAATTTTCCACCAAAATCAATTATAAACCTAATTTCCGAATCAGTCACCTCTTAAAATTCATAACAAATCATTCGTTCATTTTTAACGGTTCAAAATTTGTGGACATATACTCAACTTATGTATATATAACATATCCAAAAATTACAACGATCCAACGGTCGGATTAAAAATTATAACCCCCGCAATATATCTCAAAACCCCTGATTTGATTTTTAATACCTCCAATCCGATAAAATACTGATAAAACACCTCAACATTAAATCATTCAATTATAACCACATAAAACAAATAAATCCATCATTTATAAATATTTTCTTATCATATAAATCAATAATTAATTATTCACAAATAATATTACAGAATCACAATTATGACAACCTGGTAGTCCCGGGAAAGAGGGGCTTTTCGATAAGGATTTCTCCTCACTTGGCGCACAATTAGGTGACCAAACCTCTCCTTGATGAACTTTCTAGACATTGCCAATAATGCTATCTAATAATATTATTCAAATAATATGAATTATTGATCCGATAATGGAGATAATGTGCGGTGACAATTATTGAACAACAATAATATAAAATATCAACGCAAAGACAATTATTGAATCAATAAAATAAAATATTGAACAAGAATTCTCGTGAAAATTATTGAGTAGTGCCTTCTTACGTAAGGATCAATAATTTAACAATCTTGTGCAATACCTCTGGTAGTGCTTCTTGTGCAACCACGCGTACATCGTGTTTTAACCACCGGGTATTCAAACAGTCTTAACAGTAATAACTACGCCGTTATTTTTAACCAACTTATATTTGTCGTTTTCTTCATCCAATCGCTTTTTAGTTATGGGGCCCACACACATTGGCTTGCATGCCGCATACGAATATTCCCAAGCGATCATTGAATATTCCACGACCAAACGAATATTCCCGACAACAATGAATATTTTATAACCACTTGCTTATTTTGAAATATTTGCGCATTTTACCCATACCTAACCACATTAATCAAATCCACCCTTACTATTTCAAAATAATAAATAAAGGAAATTCCTTTTATTTAAAAAATTTGGGGTCTTACAACCTCCCTCCTTATGAAATTTCGTCCTCGAAATTGGCGACGCGATACTGTGTGTTTGAAAAGATGAGAATACCTCGCTTTCATTTTCGTTTCCAATTCCGTGTCATTTCCTCTATAGCATGATTCCTCCACAAAACTTTAACTTATGGTATAACCTCGAAGACATAGGACATGTTCTTTCCTATCCAATATCTTTGTGGTACCTCCTCGTATGTTAAATCTTCTACTATCTAAATGCGGTTTTAACGCAATAATGTGGTTTGGGTTGTCCACATATTTACGTAACATCGATACGTGAAAAACGTTATGAACACGCAACATACTTAGCGTTAAGGCGAGTTTATAGGCCACAGTTCCTACTCGATCGAGGATTTCAAATAAATCGAAGGTTTGAGCTTTCCTCACCTCACCGATTCTCTCGCTTTTGAAATAACAACTTCTTGCACCTCCTTCTTCAAATTCATCAGCTCCGGTGTGTAGCTTGAACAGCTTTAACTTTATCGATTAAAGTCGATTATACTCGTATATCATCACGTACTCATATATCATCACGTGGGTACCTAGAGTTTTCATCTCCATCTCTATTATTTGTATATTATACGAAATGAGTCTTTGAAAATATCGTACTCGTACTTGTATACGATCTTCTACTCAACACGTCAGCTACCACGTTCGCTTTTCCAGGATGGCATGGTCAGAACATGTGCTGAAATGAGTCTCCTCTTGAGTTCTTCGAAGCTCTTACCACATTCCTTGCTCCATTTGAATTTTGTATCTCTATGAGTCAGCTACATTAATGGAATAGCGATTCGAGAATATCCTTCAACGAATCTCCGATAATAGCCAACTAAGCCTAGAAAGCTACGTATTTCGATTACCGACTTAGGTTGTTCTCAACTGTGACTCATATCCCAACCTTGGATAACACGTTACAATGACACCTATCAGTTTACTATCGCACGAATATGGTGTCCCTTACGGAGAGTCTGTCTTCGGTGCATTCCACAAAGGAAGTCACCAGATAAAAGCTCAGGTACCAAATTCTATAGTTGAATTTTTAACTCCTGAAGTTCAATAGGAGCCATTCGATATGAGATTTTAGAAATGAGTTTTGTACCGGGTTCAAAGTCGATACAAAATTTAATATCAGGCTTTGGAAGTAAGCCAAGAAATTCTTCAGAAAATACGTCAGGAAAAATCAATAACAACAAGAATATTATTCAAATCTGACGTGTCTTTATTCAAATCCATAACATGGACTAAGAAAACTTGACATCCGTAATAAACGAATGACTTCATGGCTTGATATGAAAATGTTTGATTACAATGGTTTGATTGCTTGAATTTGAATAACAGGTTGCTTAAGAATATGAAAACTAACAACCTTACGAAAGTAATCAATTTCGGCATGATGAGTAGTTAACCTTAAAATCACATCAAAAACAAATATCTCTATAGAAATAAGGTTAACAGGTAATGTGATAGTGCCAACTTGAATCAAGCAAGATTTCTACACAACGGATGTAATGAAAGTTTCTCCTAACGGAGTCTCCATAAATAGGTCAAAGTCTAATTTCTCCGTAGTCAAGTTCAAACGTTGAGCTGAAAAGAGAGATAAAAGAATGGGTAGAACCGGTATCTAGTAAGGTATAAACTTCGAAGAATTTATAATTAACTAACCCGTGCTAACTTCGTTCGGGTTCCTCGCATTTTGATTTGGCCACGACAAACGCTCTTCCGTGAATCGTTGACTTTGACTTTTACGGGACATCCTTTTTAGTCACCATTCCATTAGACTGGTTTCGATATCGTCATAATCTCGAGCGATATGTCCTTCTTTTCCACAATTATAGCATACCTTAAAGCTGTTGTGGGACGGTTTGACCGATATGTCCCTCTTTCCGCAAGATTTATAAATATACGACCGGTGTCGTTCTCCTCCCTTAGAAAGCGATTCTTCTGACAAGACCGTCGTCTTCATATGGTCATTGTTAAATCTCCTCTTTTAAAATCTCCTCCCGACTCGCTTCTTCTATTTTCATGACCACGATTACCACCAGAGTGGTTACCGCTTTGTCCGTATTCTTCTTTCTCCATTGGTTATCGTTATTCGATGACCGCTATCTTGGTATGATCTCGGTTATGGTCCCTCGGTTGAACGTATTTCGTTATCTCATTTCTAACAATCGAGCCCTGTTGACAACATCCGAATAGAGAAAATTTATGAGAATGAGATCTTCGACGTACGCCGGGTTTCAAACCTCTAAGAAACATCCGTCATACGTTCCTCATTCTCCACCAAATGAGGTGCTGAAACACGGATAACTCCATGAACTTCACCTCGTCTTTGGGATACCGTCATGTTATTCGCTCGGTCTAATAAACTCCACTTCCTTCATATAGACGAATACTTTCGTGGAAGTACTTGTCATTAAATAGTTTCAAACGTCTCCCAAGACATCTTTGAGTGCGGTTTGGTGGAGTACGCTTCACAGACTCCCACCATGAATCCGCCTCGCGCCACGGAACATAAAGGTGGCAAATGGAACCTTCGTTCTCCGTGCATCCCAAGACATCGAATATCTTGGTAATTTGCTTGACCCATGTTTCCGCCATGATCGGATCTCGCTTTCCCCAATTCTAGTGGTCCCAACTCTTTGAAGCCGCTTTTGTGACCACCCATGAATTACTATCATTTCCTCCTGTATTTTGAACACGAGTCTCCCTCTCGTCGATTTTGCATGAACCGCAAAAAACTTCTAAACATCCCTTGTTCATCATCTCGCTTTCGGTTGTGTTGTTCATGGGAGGAACATTACCGCACTGTTCAGACGTTCTCCTCGTTGGTAAGTAAAGACAGCATCTCCACGATCTCATTTACTCCATCGTTAATATTCTCATCGACATTCTCAAATCTTGTCGCCATAAAATAAGGGTTAATTAAGGAAATCAATATATCACATAATATCCCTATATTACGACCAACCAACAAATAAGCTTAGGTAGGACACACTAGCGAAGGATTTACTCGTCTCTCCCTCCTAGTTCTATTCCCGATCTCCGCCAGAGATCATATCCCTAAGCTCGATACCAACCGTGGCGACGACCCCAAAATAGGTCCATTCCATCCAACCCATTTCGAGTCGCCAAATACATGGTATGCGAAACAACTACAACTTTATTATTACAACAAGTAAAGCGTGAGTTTGAATACAAATATTATCTTCTAGACAATATCTATACTCAAATAAATCCTCATCACATTTATTTATACATTAAAAAATGGTGAGGACTACTAAACAATCCTTTCTAAAACCTTCATTCCATACCCAGGCGACTCGTCTGCTTCGCTATATTCTCTCCTCCCGAGAAAAATGGAACAAAAAAGGAAAAGGGTGAGCTCAACTAGCCCGATAAAGAATATTATGACTAAGATAATATACAACAAATTATCGTTAGTCTTCACGAGGAAAAATCGATAGAATCTGATGACAACAAGTTTCAGATCAATATTCGCAATGAAATAATAATTCATAGAAGAGTTACGTAGAGAATGAAATCTACTATAATCTATGAATTTAAGCGTCCATCATCAATATTTTATCCTCAGTAACATCAATCAATATTCATCTCAAATCAAATATTCATCTTTGCACTACTGTGCCAAAGATATTCATCGATCGATCATGTTCATTTAAACACTGCTCATCTTTCAGACTACAGGCCAAAGATATTCTTCAGAAATCATTCATCTTTGCACTACTGAGCCAAAGATATTCAATAATATCATCATTTAAGATTGAGGATGATGAAAATATTTTTAAAGAAACGAATCCGATTGAAACAAAATGACAAGGATTAAGGATTCGTACTTGGTTTTATCCACGTCCAAAAATACCTCAAAAATAATCATAGTGGTGTAAAATTCAAGAATGATCAAAACATGGATACAATCAAAGCTAGTATCCGAATAGATATTTTAGGCGAAAAGAAAAATTTTCATTTTTTTAGGTGAATAGTGCCAGATTCGTGAATAGTCAGATCACGTGAATAGTAACTCCAACACCAAAAGATAGAAATTCCACAAAAAACATCTTCACGCGCTTCATGAATAGTACTCGTGAATAGTAATTCGTGAATAGTAACTCATGAATAAGAACTCGTGAATAGTAACCTGACATGAAAAAGTTCCAAATTTGATAAAAAGTTCCAACCAATATTTCAAAGATAATGATATTGAAGAAATAATATCATTTGAGAAGAAAATAACATCCCTTACCTCGAAAAGACAAGATTTCTAGTTAAAAACAGGATATAGTCTTTGAAGGAACTTGCAACCATCTAACAATACTCATTGTATACTCAAAATACTCACAAGAATACGCTTTCGATAATATAGAGAGAAAGAGAGAAAACTTGTTTCGGTGTGATTTTCAATTCTAACTTAGCCCTCTATTTATAGGAAAATGTTAAGACGCAAGAAGCAGACTTAACTCGCAACTTGATGGCTTTTACTCGCTACTATTCCCACCCACCACATTTGAAATAAAATTCAGCACATTTCTTCACCAACCACAAGTGGGGTCCACTCAATTCTAGAATTTTCCACCAAAATCAATTATAAACCTAATTTAGAATCAGTCACCTCTTAAAATTCATAACAAATCATTCGTTCATTTTAACGGTTCAAAATTTGTGGACATATACTCAACTTATGTATGTATAACATATCCAAAAATTACAACGATCCAACGGTCGGATTAAAAATTATAACCCCCGCAATATATCTCAAAACCCCTGATTTGATTTTTAATACCTCCAATCCGATAAAATACTGATAAAACACCTCAACATTAAATCATTCAATTATAACCACATAAAACAAATAAATCCATCATTTATAAATATTTTCTTATCATATAAATCAATAATTAATTATTCACAAATAATATTACAGAATCACAATTATGACAACCAGTAGTTCCCGGAAAAAGGGGCTTTCAGATAAGGATTTCTCTTCATGGCAGCACAATTAGGTGACCAAACCTCTCCTTGTGAGAACTTTCTAGACATTGCCAATAATGCTATCTAATAATATTATTCAAATAATATGAATTATTGATCCGATAATGGAGATAATAATGCGGTGACAATTATTGAACAACAATAATATAAAATATCAACGCAAAGAATTATTGAATCAATAAAATAAAATATTGAACAAGTAACTCACCGTGAAAATTATTGAGTAGTGCCTTCTTACGTAAGGATCAATAATTTAACAATCTTGCGTGCAATACTGGTAAGCTATCGCTTGTCACGCCAGCGTATTCATCGTGTTTTAACCACACGGGTATTCCAACGGTCTTAATCGGTAATAACTACGCCAAGTTATTTTTAACCAACTTATATTTGTCGTTTTCTTCATCCAATCGCTTTCCGTTATGGGGCCCACACATGGTCGCTACCGTCGCATACGAATATTCCCCACAAAGATACGAATATTCCACGACCAAACGAATATTTCAAACAACAATGAATATTTTATAACCACTTGCTTATTTTAAAATATTTGCGCATTTTACCCATAACTAACCACATTAATCAAATCCACCCTTACTATTTCAAAATAATAAATAAAGGAAATTCCTTTTTATTTAAAAAAATTTGGGGTCTTACAGGTTTTGTACTGGGGTCAATACAAAATTCGATTTCACGCTCTAGGGTAGGCTAAGAAGTCTTCAAGAATACGTTTGGAAATTATTAACAATAGAAATATCATTCAAAATTGTGACCCTCGTCCAAGACTTGGATAGTACGTCACATTGATACCTATCAACTTGTCATCGTCATTCACGACATCGCCTACAGAAAGTCTTGCTTCGGTGCATTCCACACAAGAAAGTCAACAACGAAAGGACCGAGGCTCTTTACTTATGGCTTGATATTACAATGATTGACTTTAGTGGTTTGGTTGCTTGAATTCGCATAACTTGTTGGTTAGGAATATGAAAGCTAACAACCTTACGAAAAGCATGATGAGTAGTTAACCAATCGATTCCTAAAATCGCATCAAAGGCAAGTATTTTCAAAGAGACAAGATCGACACGTAACGTGAAAGTGTTAATTTGAACAAGATTTATAAATAGTGGAGGTAACGAAGGTTTCTCCCAACTGAGTTTAAACAGATATATCAAAGTCTAACTTCTCCGGAGTTAACTTCAAACATTGAACACAACTATGTGAAATAAAAGAGTAAGTAGAACCGGTATCTAACATGGTATAGACTTCACAAGAGTTTATGACTAACATACCCGTGATAATTTTATTTAGGTTGCTTGTCACGAAAAAAAATGCTCTCTCTTAAACTACCGATTTTAGCTTGTCTGGGACATCCTTTGGCATCACTATCCCAGCTGGACTTGACTTCACCATACGAAAAAATCGAGCTAGGTGACCTTCTCTTCCACAATTAAAATACGTTTTGGATTGTTGTGTGCAGTTTGGACGGATGTGTCCCTCCCGTCGCATTGAAACATATCTGACCGGTGGTCGTTCTTCTTCCTTTGAAACGGGTGTTGGTGCCTACGTCTTCACGTCATTGTTGAATCTTCTCTTCTTGAAATATCCATTCTTATTATTTTGACCATGATTACCACCGAAGTGGTTACCATTTCTGGCATGTTGATTCCCTCTATGCTTATTGTCACCGCTTTGATGGATTTGTTATCACCGTAGTATTATCATTTTGTTGGGTTTGCTCTCTTTTGGTTGCGTTGACTCGTTATCGCGCTCCACTAACTGAGCCTTATTTACAACATCTAAATACAAACACAGTTTATGAGAAATAAGATATTGACGATATCTCCGCTTGAACCTCTTAAAAATATCCGCGTCATTCTCTCTTCATTATCAACCAAGTGGGACGCAAATCGGGACAACTCGGCAAACTTGGCTTCGTACTGGGACACGGTCATGTTGTTTTGCTCCAACTTGATAAATTCCAACTCCTTCATGTGACGAATGCTTTCGGGAAAGTACTTGTCATTGAACAGCTCTTGGAACTTCTCCCAAGACATCTTGAGTCGTCGGTCAAGCTCACTTTTCTGATTCCCACCAGTGATCTGCCTCTTCACGCAACATAAAGGTGGCAAAGAGAACCTTTTGCTCCTCGGAGCATCCCAAGACATCAAATATCTTGGTGATTTGCTTTAACCACGTCTCTGCCTTAAGTGGTTCTGGCTTTCCCAAAAACTCCGGTGGTCCCAGCTCCTTGAATTGCTTAGCGGTGACCAACCGTGGGTTGCCATTGTTTCCTCTGCATTATGAGCGAGGATCCGCCTTACCGATGTTGCATGAATTCTAAAAGCTCCTAAAGCGTCGTCGTCGTTTCGTCGATTGATCGGTGTAGTTGTTTACGAGGAGGATTATCGCCATCATGTTGCACATTGTCTTGATTATTGATCCGTGGAGAATCAAGCAGTCTCACGTGCTCCATTGCTATTCTCAACATTCTCGGATGTCATTTTCGAGATCATCGCCACAAAACAAAGGTTAATTGACATATAACATATTATCCCTATATTACGTGACCAATTAAATACCAAATAAACTTAGGTAGGTCATACTAGCGAAGGAATTCCCCGTCTCTCCCCTCCTAGTTCTATTTTCACATCCTAGCCAGGGATCATATCCCCTAAGCTTTGATACCAACTGTGACGCCTCCAAAATAGGTATACATCACCCACCTTGAGTCGCCAAATACATGGTACATAATTTAAATACAATCTTAAATATACAACATGAGCTGTGAGTTTTAATACAAACATTGTCTTCTAGACAACATTAAAACTCAAAATAAGTCCTCAATACATTTATTAACACACTATTTCACAGAATAGTGAGGATTACTAATGCTATCCTCTGGATCGTCACTCCATTCTCCGACTAGTCCCTGATACGTTCTCATTTCCTGAAGAGAACAGTGAAAGAAAGGGTGAGCTCAACTAGCCCAGTAAGAAATATTATGACTAAGATAACGCAGAATAAATTATCGTTAGCCTTCAACAGTGTTAAACTGATACAATATAACAATCATCAAGTTTAACTGCAGCGGAACAAGCAATCCATTAGAAGAGTCAAGTAGAGAATAAAATCTACTATCTTCTATGATTTAAAAGGTTTTTCATCACTTTTATCGCTGAGACTCAGCTTAATAAATAATCCACATCATCAAATCATCCCTGCACTATAGGCCAAGGATATTCTTTAGTATCACGACCACGAATTATCCATGCACCACGGGCCAAAGATAATCATGTTTTCATCAACGGTCCTGATCATGCCATAAAATAATTCATCTTTGTACCCTTGGCCGAAGAGAATCCATAGCCATAATCATACCAAAAAATATCCATCAATGCACTACGGGCCAATGAGGACTTTTTTCACATCATTTGTAACATTACGGTCATGATTATACCGAATAATCCCTTGTCATAATCATACCAAGTCCATCTATGCACTACAGGCCACCGATGACTTTCAACATAATATAAACATGAGGATGATGACAATGATATAAGAATTCAATAAAACAAGTTCAAGAATTAATTTATCCAGGAACTAATAACGTCTAAATTGTCAACATGATACTTCTTGTAGAGAGTAAAATTCAAGAATGCTCGGAAGAATATTTCCATAAAAGATCTTTGGATGAAGCTTGAAATATCGAGGATATTCCACTAATTTCATGGAGTATAGAAGTCAAAACTTTAACCAACTGAGTATAATAAAGAATGGAATAACAAAAGAAATCACCATGCATGCAGATTGCCCATATGCGAGTTATTCAACAAAATAATAATAACGGAACGGTCATGCGAAATTACGCACCCAAGCGGGATGTTCCAACAGAATAATAAAGAATGGAATAACAATGAAATCACTATGCATGCGGTACTTAGCATGAGATGAGTTATTCAAGCGAGAATACTAAATAACGGAACGGTCAAGGCGTGTCGCACCGAACGTAATATTCCATGAGAATAATAAATAACGAAACCGGTCCCACAGAAACGCATTGAGCATGGGATATTCAAATGAATAATAAAGAATGGAATAATGGAAGAATTTCATCAAGTATAGGGTAGCCCGCGTATCAAAAGTTATTCCAGCGAGAATGATAAAGAATGGAATAATGAAGTTCTCTTCATGAACACAAAAGAAATAATACCCCTACGAAAGTCAACAAATAATTTTCCCTACCTTAAGAAGAAGAAAATCTTGGATATATGAGTAGTGAAGTAGCGAGAATACTTTTCTTCTTTCTCTCAATAGTTTATCTCTCTAGAGTTTCAATTGAATTCGTAAGAAATAATGAAGGAATGAGATTTTATTTATAGAAAAATAAATTGCATAGTAATTAACTCATTTAAGCGGTCCAGATTGATTTACTTTAATCGACGGTCCATATTTAAAGCAAAATCTTTTAAATAAAATATAATATATTCTATTTATAATCTAATAAAGCGAATAACTTTATAAAAGATTTTACTATCGGAGCACTATGCAAACACTATGCATAATAAAATATAATATATTCTAATTATTTGTCTAATAAAATAGATAACTTTATAAAAGTATTCTATTTTATATAAAAAAGCTTTTTCTGCATTTTATTACATTAATAATACCAATAAGACAAAACTAAGTGACTTATCACATAAGCATCAATAATCAATACCGTGTGCTCTTATGCAATCACAGCAGTATTCTTTCTTCTTTACTACCGGGTAGTTCAACAATTTTAACGGTAACACCTCCGCCGTTATTTTTATAAAGTATTTTTGTCGTTTTCTCAATCCGAAAATAATTCCGTTGTGGGGTCCGCCAATGATTGCGCCGTTGTACGAATATTCCCTGCTAAAACGAATATTCCCCGACCAATCGAATATAATACAACAACTTGCATACTTTTCAAAATTTATAAATACTACCCACAACTATAACATTATATCATATCCACACCATAATATTCAAAAACTTATTTCGAGAAAATTAAATATTTATTCATAAAATCTGGGGTCTCACACTGATCCCCGCCAAATTATTAAGCATCACAATTTTTTAACTGCACTGAATAAAATTCTTGGCTTCGCCACTGTGTGAAATGTCACTTTACATATATAAAGAACGGTCTTTTGACTCCCTCATCCTGAGGAGTAAGATCTTATATAAAGATTAAGATAAAGAGTTAAAATTGTTACATAATAATATGTTAATGTATTTTTCAAAATTGGGGATAGAAAATTTATTGAAAAATTAATACGAATACTCTAATAGTATAGTATAGATTTTTTTTAAAAAAACTTTTATTATGTTGTAAAATTATACATAGTGTGTGGATGTTTAGATACATTCTTACCCATGTCTAGATACATTCTCCTTATCTTTGATTGTAACTCCCATGTCCATTTAGTTTTGAAACTCATGTACTTTGAGTTTTGTAACCCCCTAATATTTATGTTCTTATATCTATAAATAAGAGCATTGTAAAGTGATTGAGGGATACCAAAATGAAATGAGAATACTCTTTTTTCTCTAATCTTGTTTGTTCTTTATTTTAGTAATATTTTATAACACGTTATCAGCACGATTTACTTCTCACTTTCGTCTTAAAGCAGATAATCATATTTGGTTTGTTGGTAAGAAGTAGAAGGTATATTTATCTATTATTTATACAAATTATTAGTATACTTTTATGCATGTCTTCAATATCAGATGTTCTAGGATTCTGGTAATTATTTTTTCTATTTGAAATATCCTTCTCATTTCTCTTGTCTTACATGTTTCGAATTGAATGTTACACTTTTGTTCTACTCTGCAGTTCACTTTACATACTACTGATATATATCTTATACTCTAATTTCATCTCGATCACATTTAGCTTATTGTTTAACTTATGATGTTTTGTCCATTATTACTACACAGTGGTTATCTTCTGTTAGCTATTTATGTTTGACTTGGGTGCTCTCACTTTAGGCTTTTGTGTCTTAACGATCGACGGATTTTTTTTGTCAGTTACTTGTCCTCACATTTACTTATTTACTGCATATTGTGACATACTTAGTGACTCCAACACTTGTAATTCTTTATATTTTTATATATATATATATATCATTTGCACATATTTATTTGATTTGTTTTCTAGCATATATTTTTTTAATATACTTCAGCATTCTTTTATTTGTTTTCAGGAATTTTTAATCAAACAGAACTGATGTAGTCAATTCTATTAAAATGATGTTCTTTTAATTAGTTTTATCATGTGTATTCACTTTTAGTCGTTATAAGTTTGCTTAGCATGCTAGTTGTGTTTCTTTACATGAAGTTGTCTTTCGGTTTTTATAATACGTGTCAAAATATCAGTTATAACTATCAATTTTAAAGAAGAAAAAAAACAAAACAAGTAAGCATTCAAAGTGTAAACTTTCTTGATTATTTGGCCCTTGATTACTTGTCTCTTTATGGGGGTCCATAGCTCAGTGGTAGAGCATTTGACTGCATCAAGAGGAACACCCAGTTACTGTCAGATCAATTTGATAATAATAGCAGTATAGTAACTAACATAAATAGAATCTTACATTGCAAAGCTCCATATCTATTTGAACCCTGCTTTGGGTCATAACAAATAGGGTTAGTAGTGTTGGCTTGTTCTTTAGTTTTAGTAGAAAATTTTAGTTTCGTATTTTACTGTATTTCTATAAATTATTTCATTATAATTAAATCTGAACATATATAATTATTTAATTTGATGAGAAATATGTTTAGTTATTTAATATTCAAATTTTATAAATTTGAATTTGTTGCCCTTGATTTATATTGAGCAAGAATTATTTGTAATGGAATCTTGATACTGAGATTCATATAAAGGCAAAGAACCTTGGAGATATAATTAAAGTTGGCAATCATGCATCCCTGCAGGATCATGCAAAATGAATTATTTTTATTTGCTATCATCTCCATGAAAAAAAATATTGATAAAGACATGTTAGAAAAAAATATATATTTACTATATTTTATGCCTCGAATATGCTCCTGTAGTAGCAATATTGTGAGTGTAAATTCATAATATATTCCCTGAAACGATAAAGGAAACTATGTTCCCAGAAGTGATATTATATATGTCTTTTAGTGGCTATACAAAATAATGAGTTTTTGCTGAAAAATCAACAATCTCGCTCGACCGATTCTATTACATTCCCTGAAGTGAATGGAACCTCATTTGATAATCATAGAGGAAATTATGGTTGTAGTTGTGGTAGTGGACTTGAAAAGAACAATCAATATATAAAAGGGAATGTACCCGTCGTACTCCTAAACATTTGGTAGATTTGTATCAAGACTCCATAAAAGAAAAGGAAATGGAATGATCCTGAAGATCCCATGAATTATTTTGACTTTTCAAATTGAGTGGATATAACTAATTTTGATATCTATGGTTTCCTTGATGATATGTTGATAAATGTTCATACTAATTAATTATTTTTATTTCATTGTATTATGGCATTATAATAAGTATTTTTTTAATTATATATTTTATGTAAGACCCCAACTTATTATTAATGAAATTTTCTCTATTTATTATTTTGAAATAGTAAGGGTTGATGTGATTAATGTGGATAGTTAGGGGTAAAATCACTTAAATATTTCAAAATAAGCAAGTGGTTATAAAATATTCATCATTTGTGGGGAATATTCGTTTGGTCATGCAATATTCGTACTTGTTGGGAATAATATTAAATACACTGTAGTAATGACCATGTGTGGGCCCCATAACGGAAAGCGATTGGATGAAGAAAGCGACAAATATAAGTTGGTTAAAAATAATGGCGTAGTTATTTACCAATTAATCTTGTTAAAATACTCCGGTGGTTAAAACACAAGAGTGATTACACGGTATTGCACCAATTATTGATTCTTACGTGAAGAAGGCACTACTCAATAATGGTTACTGATAATTCTTGCTCAAAGATTTTATTAATAATTATTGCGTTGATATTTTATATTGATGTTGTTTCAATAATTGTCATTCACACAAGTATTTTTCATTATCGAAGCAATAATTCATATTATCCGAATAATATTATTAGATAACATTATTGGCAATGTCTAGAAAGTTACGTAAAGGAGAGGTTTGGTCACCTAATCATGGCCAAGAAGGAGAAATTCTTATTGGAAAGCCCCCCTTCTCTGAACCGCACGGTTGTTAATATTGTGATTACGTAATATTATTTGTGAATAATTAATTATTGATTCATATGATGAGAAAAATATTGATTTTATGTGGATATAGATGGAGAAAATTTTTATTGTGACAATTGTTGAAAAATTGAAATTTTATCTTTTTACGATAAAATAAATATATTATTATATTTTAATAATATAATAATGGTGATATTTTTACAAACGAATGTGGGATATATGATCTGAGGAGGATGAGTATTTTTGTTGCAATAAATGTTTAAAACATGTTAAACATGTCGAATTGGATCCCATTTATTGGTGAAATTTGATTATACTTTTGTAAAATCATGGTTTGTGGATTTGATCAATTTCATTTGAAATTTGGAAAAACTTTCTTCTGCAAAGTTGTAGAGAATTGAATTTTCTATAAAACTCATGAGATTCGAATTTTCTGATAGAAGGGCTATTTATTATGAATTATTGAAGTTATGAAGCTCAAATAATTGATTTTTGGAAGTTTAAAATATTTTAAATAATAAAAACGTTTTTTGTTTGTTTTGTGGGCTAAAACATGTGCAAAATGAGCTGAGATCAGATCTAAGAAGGTTGGCGAGAAATTTTAATATATATATTAATATTTTATTAAATTTTCTCGCTTTTGGTGTTCTAAGCGATTTTCTATAAATAGGGTGCTTAGGTTAGAATTGAAAATCACACTAGAAGCTGAAGTTTTCTCTCTATATTATCGGCGTATTCTTGTGAGTATTTTGAGTATATTTTGAGTATTTCTATACGGTGCAAGTCCAAGTCATAGCTTTATATCAGGTGTTTATTTAGAAGTCCGATCTTTCGAGGTAAGGGATATTATTTTTTCAGTAATGATATTATTTCTTCAATATCATTATCTTTGAAATATTGATCTGAAGTTTTATCAAATTTGGAACTTTTGGTGTCTGAGTTACTATTCACGATACTGGCCTTTATTCACGATATCTGATCTTATTCACGAATACGGCACTATTCATGAAAAATGAAAATTTCTTCTTTTTGTCCAAAATATCTACTATGGATACTAGCTTTGATTGTATCCATGTTTTGATCATTCTTGAATTTTACACCACTATGATTATTTTTGAGGTATTTTTGAACATGGATAAAACAAAAGTACGAATCCTTAATCCTTAATCCTTGTCATTTTGTTTCACCGGATTCGTTTCTTTAAAATATTTTTCATCATCCTCGGTCTTAAATGATGATATTATTGAATATCTTTGGCACTGTAGTGCAAAGATGAATGATTTTCTGAAGAATATCTTTGGCCCGTAGTGCAAAGATGAAGCAGTGTTTAGATGAACATGACTAATGATGAATATCTTTGGCACTGTAGTGCAAAGATGAATATTTGATTCGGATATATATTGATTGATGTTACGGGGATAAAAGATAGGCGATGAACTTTTAAATTCATACATAGAAGATAGTTGTTTGCATTCTCTACTTAACTCTTCTAATGAATTATTATTTCATTGCGAATATTGATTTAAAATTTATTGTCTATTGTATTCTATTAGATTTTTCCTGTTGAAGACTAACGATAATTTGTTGTATATTATCTTAGTCATAATATTCTTTCTTGGGCTAGTTGAGCTCACCCTTTTCCTTTTGTTCCATTTTTCTTCTCGGGGAGGCGAGAATGTAGCGAGTACTAGTCGGGGTATGGAATGAAGGTTCTAGAGAGAGTTGTTTAGTAGTCCTCACCATTTTTGTAAAATAATGTATCAATAAATGTGATGAGGATTTATCTGAGTATAGATATTGTCTAGAAGATAATATTTGTATACAAACTCACGCTTTTCTTGTTGTAATAATAAAGTTGTAGTTGTTTCTGTACCATGTATTGACAACTCAGAATGGGTGATGTATACCTATTTTGGGGGTGTCACATTTTATTTATGTTTTAAGTAATAAAGTTAAATTTATGTTTTGCATATATGAAGTTGTATGGGCCAGAAGCTCATCAAACTTAATTGAAGACTCTTGAAGAGTGATTATTCATCAAATTTAATTAAAGTCTCTGGAAGAGCGATTGTAATGTTTTCAAATGGCACAAAACTTTGTATTGATGATTCTTTATATTCTTCTGAGACAAGCAGAAATTTGCTTAGTTTTAAGGATATACGTTATAATGGTTATCATATTGAAACCAACATTGAAGACAGTAAAGTAATTTCTTTATATTACTTCAATAGTATCGGGCCAAAAGCTCATATTAGAAAAGCTGTATATTTTCTCTTCTGGGTTATATTATACTAAAATGAGAATAATTGAAACAAATGTTGTAATACACCAGAAGTGTGCAATACACTAGAAGTGTTTGGATCCAAATGTTTTTATGATTTAGCATGATCATCTAGGATCAATAATGATGCATTGAATTATTGAAAACTCCCATGAACATCCTTTAAAGAACCAGAAGATTCCTTTACCAGTTGATTATATCAAAGTAAATTAATTATCAAATTATCACATTTAATTATTGTTATTTGGTGTTCATCTTCTAAGAAAGAATTCAGAATGATATTTTTATGGTATATTTTGAGAATTATTATTTTAATAGTCTTCCCACCATTAGGGGGAGAAAAGTCGTTGCATGAAGCACGACGTGAGATCATTGCCTGAATCACGACGGGAGATTAATTGGAATGTTTCAACGTTATTTAATCTTGATCCTTATACAAATCAATATGAACTAGAAGTTCAAAGGATAATTCATTTGCAATGAATTGCAAATCAATTTCCAGAATTATTCATCGATAATAAGAAAATAGTGATATCTCACATCCTAGATGCTAATACTCTAGTAGAGATTGATGTCCCTGTAGGACAATTAATTAATGCAGCAGCAAAATTAAATCAAAGTCACACCTGAAACATGAAAGAATGATCGGTGTTAAAGATAGAATTTCCCAGAAGAAGAAAGTATAAGAAAAACAAGTTGCAGCCTATAAAGAGGCTATACCCATGAAACAGGCTACAAAATTTATCAATCTATCCAAAACTTATGAACAAAAATCTCCTGTAAATAAAACTCTTGAAGAGTTATCCCCTGAAGAGGATGAGTTATCCCTTGAAGAGGATCAGGTACCTGAAAATAATGAGATCTCGATACATTATGTATATACATGAGACGTATATATTGGATAGAAATAAAATCGTTGTCGACAACATATTTTTATATAAATTTGCTATGGATTTTACCAGAAGTAATGATCATATATATGAACCACAAATCGTTGATGAATGTAGAAATATTTGGCCAATGTAGAAAGAGGCGATTCAAGCAGAATTAAATTCACTAAGTAAATGTGAAATTTTTTGGGCTGTGAGTCCTAACACACCTAAAGGTGTAATGCACATTGAATACAAATGGGTATTTGTACGAAATAAGAAAAATAAAATTATATGGTACAAAGCGCAACTTGTAGAACAAGGTTTCTTCGCAGAGACATGGTATTAATTATGAAGAAACATATGCTCCTGTAATGGACGTAATTACATTCAAATTTTTAATTAGCTTGGTAGAAAGAGAAATTAATGGATGTTGTTACATCGTATCTGTATGGATCATTATATAATTATATATATATGAAAATCTCTGAAGGATATAAAATGTCTGAAGCATATAATTCTACATCTCGAAATATGTATTCTATTAAGCTACAAAGATCTTTATATAGGTTAAAGCAATCCAGATGCATATTGTGGTATAATCGCCTAAGTGGATATCTTTTGAAAGAAGGATTTGAGAATAATCCAATTTGTGCATGCATTTTTATCAAAAGATCATAATATGAATTTGCTATTATTACTGTATTTATTGATGAAAGATCATGCTCCAGAAGAGTCGACAAAAACAACAATTTGAGATGAAAGATATTGGTAAGACAAATTTTTGTCTTGGACTACAAATTGAGCTATGGAATTATTGTTTATCAATCAACATACACAGAAAAAGTCCTGAAGTAACTTTACATGGATAATGTTAATCCTTTAAGTACTCCAATGATAAATTGGTCACTTGATATCAAGAAAGATCCATTTTGACCACAAGAAAATAATGAAGAAATTCTTGGTCCTGAAGTACCATATCTTTGTACAATTGGTGCTTTGATGTATATTGCAAAATTTCTCATGACCTGATATAGCATTTGCAGTTATGCACCAACTCGAAGATATTGTAATGAAATTAAACATATTTTACGTTATCTTCGTGACACTATTGATTTGGGACTATTTAATCCAAATGGTGATAGAACCAAGCATATTAAACCAAAATTATTTTATACACATGAGCCCCAAAAGAATGGCAATATTGATCATGTGATAATTTGGTTGATATATTCATTAAGTCATTACCAATTATGATTTTGAAGAAGATGGTGCATAATATTGGAATACTTCGACTTAATGATATTTTTACCATGAACAATGGAAATTCTATGTACTTATGAAGGGGAGTAAAAAATGATATGTGCTGATTGTACTCTTTTTTCTTCGCTAAGGTTTTTTTCCCACAGAGTTTTCCTTTGCAAGGTTTTAATGAGGCAATCCCAAGGCACTAGAAGTTATACAAGAATATTGTACTCTTTTCCTTCGCCAAATTTTTTCCCCGTTGGATTTTTATTTGGTAAGATTTTTAACGAGGCATATTCTAAGAAAATTGCTACAAAAGAACTCCATTCCTTCAATATGGAGACAATGCTGCATGTATAGCTCAATTAAAAAGATAATCTAGCAAATTTGTTCAGCATAGCATTACCAACTACAACGTTTGAAGGATTGAGTCACAATATTGGAATCCGACAGCTGAAGGACTTAAGGATATATTCATAAGGGGGAGCTAATACGCGCTGCACTCTTTTTCCCTTAACCAAGGTTTTTTCCCGTTGGGTTTTCTGTAAGGTTTTTAATGAAAGCGATTTTCAATGCGCGTATTTATCTGATAGACATCCAAGGGGGAGTGTTGTAAAATTATACATAGTGTGTGGATGTCTAGATACATTTTTACCCATGTCTAGATACATTCTCCTTATCTTTGATTGTAACTCCCATGTCCAATTAGTTTTGAAACTCATGTACTTTGAGTTTTGTAACCCCCTAATATTTATGTTTTTATAACTATAAATAAGAGCATTGTAAAGTGATTGAGGGATACCAAAATGAAATGAGAATACTCTTTTTTCTCTAATCTTGTTTGTTCTTTATTTTAGTAATATTTTATAACATATTATTAGTTCTTTCAGCTTTGAGTAATTTTACCTTTAACATTAATCATACAAATTTTCATTAATTGTTGGGGTTTTAACATTAATCATACAAATATACGGGACAATTTAGTAAAATGTGAATATTTAAAATATATATACTCGGTAATCTTGAATTCATACTAAACACTACTGAATAACTAGTATCAGTAATCAAATAATTTCTATCAAATGAAAATGATAAGATATGACCAATTTCAATTAGTAGAAATCAAATATCTAGTAATTTGAATCTCGATGAGTATTTTACATGACATGTAACAAACATCTCTTAAAAAAATTCTACCCTACAAAACGTTTATTTTTCAATATGGGGAATATTATATTTCTCTTTTTGAAGACACCCTTCTCTAGATCTCTTTCTTGTTTTTATATTTTTTGTTTGATTTTTGATTTTGTTATTTTACTTGGATGAGAGGTTATTTTTACCTTGAGTTGAGTAATTTCTTTCTTAATATGAGATAGTTTAATTATTCGAATCTTGTTTTTTCAGTTATTTTAAATTATTTTTTGTTCATATGAAATATTTATTTTAGTGTAAATTTTAGTATCATATTTGGGTTTTGGTTAAATATATAATTTTTATTAATATTATGTGAAGAATAATATGGTATTTACATATGTGATTTTAGTCAGGGGTATGTTAAAACCAATATCAGTGAAGCCAAATGAATAAACTTCCTCAGTTTTATAATAATAATAATAATAATAATAATAATAAAATAAATAAAATTGATACACACTATATACATAAGGATATGAATAAGTCTAGGGGACCGGCGTTTTCCGACCGGGGTAATGACCGGCCGGAAATTTTATTTATTTATTTTTTTTTTTTGCTTTTGACTAGAAAATAATTAATGTGATTTATTAGAACTGAAATTTTTACAAAATGCAATGAAATTTTTATAGACTGTACAACCCTGTTTTTTACGTATATCCAAATGACACCTAAATCGCTGCATTTTGTAAAAATTTCAGTTCCAATAAATCACATTAATTATTTTTCAATCAAAAAAAAAAAAAAAATCCAACGGTCACTACCCCGGTCGGAAAACGCCGGTCCCCCTAGAAGGACTCTAAGAATATTAGCATCATGACACATTATTAATGAAATATTTATGTTAGATAAAATTACACTTATTTTAATGGCGTTTCATAATTCTAACACTGCTCATGTATACACTATTAGTTTATTAAATTTTTTCTATTAATTTATATTATTTTAAAATTAAAATTTTAAATATAAATTTTTATATGATTAACATAACCGTTAATATTGTAAACCGTAAAGTACTTAAAAAAATATTAGCAGATACAAGGAACGAACACAATTTTGCATTTTGAGTAAATCTCGGTATAGTAACAATTTACAAACAAACTCACAATTAATAGATGATAGTAAAAGGTAAATATTATAAGAAATTAAAAATATTGGGTCATTTTAAAATTGTAATCAATTTTTTGTAGAATAATTTATTTTCATGACAAATGAGACCTTTTCTTTTCTTTTCTTTTTTTAAATAAATCAAATAAATGAAAATACAAAAAAAGCATGTTTGATTATATTAATATTTGGGGAAATTTCGCTTATGACGACTAGCTTCTACCGTGTTGCGCATTGTATTAGTATAGATCCCCAGTACATCTATTGTCTATATTAAGGTTGCGTTTGATTACATCTTAATACATTTTAATAATCCACCTCTTAATGCATCTTTATAACCCACATTTTTATATTAAGAGGTGGTTTGAATAGTTTAGACTCATATTTATATCTTAACTATTCAGATGATCTCTTAATACAAATATGTGGACTCTTAAGATGCATTAAGAGGTGAACTGTTAAGATACAATCAAATACAAGTCTAAGAAGTAGTAAAAATTTTATATATTCCATTGTTGATTGGGATGAAAGCGGGAGAGTATTAAAAAAAAAATAATTTTCTTTTGTTCAACTTTAAGTTAGCACATAGCTAGATATCAATATTGATTGCGGACTCATTCAAGTGTGGGTGGACTCGATTTTTAAATCCACCCAATGTAAATAAATGTATAAATGAATCGAGTCGAACAAATTATTGATTTGTTTCACAAAATTTAGCGAGTATAAAATAAGGTTTAATTGAGTCTCGTTTAGCTACATAGTCGAGCACGATCTCAAATCGTGCTCGAGCAGTTTAAAATTTTCAAACGAATATGATCCGAGTATCAATAGAAAATTATAATTTGAGGAAGTTCGACTAGTTTATCGAACTTTAAAATTTACTTATATTTGAATTATTTATATTTTAAGTCGAATTCGAATCGAACATTTAATGAAGCAAATATAAATTGAGCTCGAATTATTTTCTCATTTTACCACGTTAAATTTAAAGTTACAATGTATGTGCATCTTGAATCTGGATAATGGGCACAGTTTTCTCAAGTTCAATGATCTCACTTGAATATGACCTTTATTCTATATATTAATTTGAAAGTAATAATATTTGTGACGAAGCTACATGCCCAAAATGTTAACTTATACAAATAAAAGTAACTTTATATTGCTCATTACATCACCAATGTCTCTAGTCAAAAAGACATTAAAAAAGAGAGACTAAAATGCAAATATTTTAATCTAATTAAGAACAATATTTCCCACTAACTTTTTTTTACCGTAGAGTTTATTGTAAAATATTTGATTGACCTTCCAAAGAAATATTAAGTATTTAAAGTGATCAATAATTTATGGAGATGGGAATCAAGAATTTAATCTTTACTTTATGAGGATCAAAAAAAATAATAGCAAATTATTAGCCAAAGCAGAGAGATAGTGGGTAGCCCTATTTCAAGAAATTTTGAATCCTATTACCTTGAAAAAGAAGCATCTTGAAATAAGAATGATACTCTATAGGTTAAAATAATGCAAACACTTGGTTAAAAACTAAATAAGATTACCCTTTTGCCGTTGGTCAAAAAACTTAGGGACTTGTGTGTAAGATTTATATATATTTTTTAGTTAGAACCTATTCTATTGAAAAATTCTATGCATGCGTACATAAAAATAGAACATGAATGTTTTATAATTTGATCATTTTATATTAGAAGAGATTCTATTAGGATTTAATTATAGGAAAGGACCTCAGAAGAACATGAGGAAAAGGCCGTGGGGGTTGGGGGTGGGGGTTTCCCTAACAAGCCATTTTCCAAATATATATATATATATATATATATATATATATATATATATATATATACTCTTTAATGTAAATAGTACCTAGTCTAATAAAATGCAGAACATCAAGTATTATTGGTAACCCATTTCATTATGGTTCTCTTCTGTTAGGAAATTATATCATTAATCAGACTTATGACTGATAAAATATAATTATGGATTAATTTTAATTTATAAAACTTGGTTATGGTTATGTTTAAGAATTAAAAGCACATTACTTATTTTTAATATGAGTTGTGTGGGTTGAACCATATAGTTATAGGTCAAATATAGGTCAATTTATATTTCAAATTTCAAGCTTACCATTATTATGCTTCAATTAAATAAATTATTTATGATATTTAATTTTATATTCATTCACCTTCTATTTCTAATGTTTTATAAATTTCGTAAGACCCAAACTTTCATAAATAAAGATTATTTTTTCTCGAATTATATTTTTGAATATTAAGGTGTGAATTTGTTATAATGTTATAGTTGTGAGTAATATTTATAAATTTTGCAAAGTAAGCAAAGTTGTTATAAAATATTCGTTTGGTGGGAAAATATTCTTTTTGTGCAGGAATATTCGTATTACGGCGACACAATCATTAGTGGACCCTACAATGTAATTATTATCGAGTTAGAAAACGACAAAATTATATTTTATAAAAATAACTACGAAAGTTTTACCGATTAATTGTTGAAATACCGGTGGTAAAAAGATAGTAATACTGTCGCGTGTTGCATAAGTAGACACACCAGATATTATGCGATATCTTGGATTATTGATGCTTACGTAAGAAGTCACTACTCAATAATTGTTACAAGTAATTACTATTCAATATTTTATTTTATTGATTCAATAATTGCTATCGTTTACGCAAGATCTTTTCTCGTCCCAATCAATCCTTAAGACGCGTCCAAATCTCCTGACAAAGAAACACGATAATCACTAAAAAGCTTCACTTTGACCGTCGGGGATAACTTCGTGAGAAATTCTGGTGACAGCGATCACAATGTTAACAATGGAGGAAATAATATCTAGTACTTGAGAGAGAAAATAATTCAGTTACCTTTTTCTTGTGTGATGCCTTTGCTAACATATACTCCAAAGTCCGATTTTTCGTGCTACTCACTACCGTCTGACATCATCCCCCACTCTCCTGATCTCAGCCGAATATCAGTAGCTCACCTGCTCCATCCCATCACTGTTTGCCACCGCCGGCCGATCAAGTCCAATCCTCATTAATGCATGACAGAGATAACAGTCAACTGTTATCTTAGTGATCATTACCGGTCAAATGCAAGTTTAGATATTTAAGTATCTAATGGACTGGTCCAATAAAGAAGCCCAATACATTTGAGACATAATAAATATAACCAAGGGATATCATGGGCCCATTCGGTCCGGCCCAACGTGTAAAGTATCCTGGCCCAACATTGCCCCCTAGTCTTTTATAAAACAGGATGTTTAATGAAAAGGTATAAGTGCCACAGGTCCATGATGAAAAGAATTGTAATAAGTCCAAAAAGGTCCAAGAAAAATCTTACCGAGGTCCAAGAGTAAAGTGTCGGTCGATTGGTCGAATAAAATCAGAGGCCCAAACTAAAAAGCCCAATCTGATAAATATCTTAATACCAAAATCGGACGTTACCTTTTCACATTCACCATCATAACTTGCAATTAATGCGCCGCCCTTAATTTTTCGTGGAGAATTGAAAAGACCATTTAGTATAAAAACTCTTTTTTTCCAAATTTGACAGTTTTACATGTTCAATTTTGAATTTTGCATACTCCTTGCTTCCATCTTCCTCCCGATTTCTCTCTTCAACTAGTGGAAAGTTAACAATGGCTTCTCAGAGTTCTGATAACCCTGCACCCATTCATGCCGTACCTATTCCCACTGTTGCTCCCTCACCAAGCCCTACCAAAACAGCTTCAACCTCAAACCCCCAATCAGCCATTTCTCCAAACAAGAACTCATCCCCACAGCCTTCTGAATTCTTTAAGAATGGGGAAGAATATCCTCACGCCAACATCCCATCCACCATTACTAAAATCGAGCTTCGTAATATTCGAACTCGCTACCAAATACCGGATACCCACGAGGTGAGGATCACAAAGATCCCATGAAAAAGAATGTACCAATGACTAGACACAGCAAGCGGGACCAAAGTCCATGTCATGGTAGCTTAGTCACCACCAAAACCCGGGCTCTGGGCCACATTTTTCCAGCCCACCAAAACCCGAGCCTTTTTGGCTCGACCCATTTTTAGCCCGGCCCGTGAAGGACCGGCCCGCCCAAGTGGCCCATGAATTTTATTTTATTTTTTTAAATAAAATGTTACTACTTGTGGGTTGTGAGGCTTGAACACAAGACTTGTAAGTAAATAAATAAGAGCTCAAACCAACTGAGTTACAACAACTATTGATATCATTTTTAATTTTATTGGTGGAAATGTTTATTCCCTCAATATATCCTTTATATTGATAGCAAATGTAAGAACTATAAGTTGACCCAGGCTTATTTATTCAAGAACTAATAATTTCGGAAGTTTAGAAAGTATTCATATAACAATCTTTTAAACAAAGTTAAATAGACAGAGTAAGAACAGTCAAATTATGAATGCAAATTGGGAACAATGCATATATTTGCAAACAAGATTTAATCAAATTTATTTGAAAAGGAAATCTTATCACAAAAACAATTATATTTGTATAAACATCCTCGTGAATTAATAAGCATCTATAAGACTAACTGTAAAATAGAGTATAAAAATTCTTTTGATATATTGTTCTCCACAAATTAGATTCAAAGCTTAACGAGATTGCTAATCTCTATAGAAAAGAAAAGGAAAAGAAAAGTTCCTAAAACTAATGATCATATTTTTTTTAACAAGTCAATAAATTTCTACACAAAAAGTTATACCTACAATATAGGCAAAGCTATTTAAACAGTGAATTGAGAATCTCTAGTTTTGAACAGTGATTGTCCATCAAGTTCCTAAACAAGTTTTATCAAAGCAGCTCTACTGCACTAAGTCACTAACCAAACTGGAGAGACCAATTTAATGTAAGTAATTAGAATTATTATTTATTATAAATTAATTTTTTATTTTTAATATTTATTATTATTACTATTTTTGGTGTATCAAGATTTTGCCAAAAAAAAAAGAAGTTCATGGTAGTAGAGACAGACCACTGACAGGACCAATTTGCCTAGCAAATTGACCATGCCAAAACCGGGCATTTTGGCCCATCCCGCCATTGGCTTACCCGTGCTTCGACCGCCCTACCGACCGGCCTGGTTGTTGCTGGTCTACCGACCCAACTGGCTAGGCCGCCATTCCGATAACGCTTCGAAAAGGAGTCAGGTTTCCCCTTCATGTTTTCTTGGTTACCCTTTTAGGGTTTGTTGGAGTTGGGTTAGCCCTATTGGTGCCGAATTCCTATATCCACATTCTGGCTTACATAGCATTCTGCTACGAGATAGGAGTCCCTCCCAGTACTGTTGTGACGACCCCAAAATAGGTCCATTCCATCCAACCCATTCTGAGTCGCCAAATACATGGTACAGAAACAACTACAACTTTATTATTACAACATATAAACTCGAAGTTTAAATATGAGATATTGTCATCTAGACAATATCCACACATAAATAAATCCCCATCATAATTATTGATACATTATTTTATAAAATGGTGAGGACTACTAAACAACTCTCTAGAACCTTCATTCCATACCCCGACTAGTACTCGCTACATTCTCGCCTCCTGAGAAGAAAAATGGAACAAAAAGGAAAAGGGTGAGCTCAACTAGCCCAGTAAAGAATGTTATGACTAAGATAATATAGAACAAATTATCGTTAGTCTTCAACAGGAAAAAATCTGATAGAATACAATGTACAACAAGTTTGGATCAATATTCGCATGAAATAATAATTCATAGAAGAGTTACATAGAGAATGAAATCTACTATAATCTATGAATTTAACAGGTCCATCATCAATATTTTATCCCCGTAACATCAATCAATATTCATCTCAAATCAAATATTCATCTTTGCACTACGTGCCAAAGATATTCATCGGTCATGTTCATCTCAACACCTGTTCATCTTTTCACTACGGGCCAAAGATATTCTTCAGAAATCATTCATCTTTGCACTACAGGCCAAAGATATTCAATAATATCATCATTTAAGACTGAGGATGATGAAAAATATTTTTAAAGAAACGAATCCAGTGAAACAAAATGACAAGGATTAAGGATTAAGGATTCGTACTTGGTTTTATCCACATCCAAAAATACCTCAAAAATAATCATAGTGGTGTAAAATTCAAGAATGATCAAAACATGGATACAATCAAAGCTAGTATCCGAATAAATATTTTTATTTAAAAGAAAAATTTTATTTTTCTGAATGAATAGTCAGATATCGTGAATAAAGGTCGTATCGTGAATAAGTAATCTCAGACACCAAAAGATAGAAATTCCACAAAAAACATCTTCACGCTTCATGAATAGTACTCGTGAATAGTAACTCGTGAATAGTAACTCATGAATAGTAACTCGTGAATAGTAACTCATGAATAGTAACTTCGACATGAAAAAGTTCCAAATTTGATAAAAAGTTCCAACCAATATTTCAGCATAATGATATTGAAGAAATAATATCATCTGAGAAGAAAATAACATCCCTTACCTCGAAAGATCAGTACTTCTAGCTGAACACCGGATATAGTGCTGAAGGGAACTTGCACCGTTAATTAGAAACTCACAAAGATCTAAATACTCACAAAATACACTCGATAATATAGAGAGAGAAAGAGAGAAAACTTGTTTCTGGTGTGATTTTCAATTCTAACTTAGCCCTCTATTTATAGGAAAATGTTAAGACGCTTCAAGCGGCACTTAACCTCGCAACACGATGGCTTTTTACTCGCTACTATTCCCACCCACCACAATTGAAATAAAATTCAGCACATTTCTTCACCAACCACAAGTGGGGCCCACTCAATTCTAGAATTTTCCACCAAAATCAATTATAAACCTAATTTCCGAATCAGACACCTCTTAAAATTCATAACAAATCATTCGTGCATTTTTAACGGTTCAAAATTTGTGGACATATACTCAACTTATGTATGTATAACATATCCAAAAATTACAACGATCCAACGGTCGGATTAAAAATTATAACGCATTTAATATATCGTAAAAATCCGATTTGATTTTTAATACCTCCATTCCGACAAAATTACCGATAAAACACCTCAACATTAAATCATTCAATTATAACCACATAGAACAAATAAATCCATCATTTATAAATATTTTCTTATCATATAAATCAATAATTAATTATTCACAAATAATATTACGTAATCACAATTATGACAACGGTAGCCGCTCCTAAGGAAGAGGGGCTTTCAGATAAGGATTTCTCCTTCTTGCGCCGCAATTAGGTGACCAAACCTCTCCTTGATGAGAACTTTTTAGACATTGCCAATAATGCTATCTAATAATATTATTCAAATAATATGAATTATTGATCCGATAATGGAGAGATGCAAAGTGACAATTATTGAACAACAATAATATAAAATATCAACGCAGCAATTATTGAATCAATAAAATAAAATATTGAAGCAAGAACTTCTTTGTGAAAATTATTGAGTAAAGTGCCTTCACGTAAGGATCAATAATACAACAATCACGTAATACTGCGTGCTTCTCGTGCAACCACGCCAGACATCAGTATTTTAACCACCGGTATTCCAACGATCTTAATTCAGTAATAACTACTACCGTTATTTTTAACCAACTTATATTTGTCGTTTTCTTCATCCAATCGCTTTCCAGTTATGGGGCCCACACATGGTCGCTACCGGCATCGCATTTAATATTCCCGACAAAGATTTAATATTCCACGACCAAACGAATATTCAAAACAACAATGAATATTTTATAACCACTTGCTTATTTTGAAATATTCATGCATTTTACCCATAACTAACCACATTAATCAAATCCACCCTTACTATTTCAAAATAATAAATAAAGGAAATTCCTTTTTATTTAAAGAATTTTGGGGTCTTACAACTGTTGACTCTTTCTTCACCCTCTTCTCAGCCGAGTAGCCTCGGGAACGAGGTTTCAAGATGCTGAGCAAAATAGCCCCTAAGCCTAATGCCAGAATCGAGAAACGACCTCTAATGGACACTTCTTCAAGTAACCGAGGATGGCACAATAGATGGTTCTTCATCAAAGGACTTGAAATGTCCTCCATTCCAGACTGGACTACTTCTGATCGTGTTTCTGCAGACTTCGGCGACATATCCGAAGAACGTGTGAGGGAAATGACACGTATCATAGAGAAGATACCCCAAAAGGAATGGAGCTTCGGACTCCTAAGCAAACAAGCATGGTTATATGACCATAAATGTAAGCCTTTTAAATTCTATTGATGCATGATTTATTTTAATCTTCTTCGGAAATGTTGATTCTGACTTATCATGGCCCAACAACTACGTTGATATTTTATATTATTAATTCAATAATTGTCATTGCACAATATTTAAAATTATCAAATCAATAATTCATATTATTTGAATAATATTATTATTTGCATTATTGACAATGTCTAGAAAGTTCTGTCGAGGAAAGGGGTTTGGTCACCTAATTGCGCGCCAATAGGGAGAAATCATTATCGGAAAACCCCTCTTTCCTGGGAACGACCTGGTTGTCAATATTGTAATTTTGTAATATTATTTGTGAATAATTAATTGTTGATATATATGATAAGAAAATATTTATTCAAAGTGGATTTAAACTGAGGAATTTTTAGCATGTGACATTTGTTGAAAGTTGGTATTTTATCTTTTCTGATAAAATAATTCATTCAAATATATTATTATAATATTACATTATAGTAGTATGATGTGATTATATAATAGTACGTTTTTTATAATTTGAATGGTAACATTATTATAGTAAATTCATGGTATAAAAGTAAAAGGAGGTTGAAGAGAACAAATTGAATTTGAATTCTTATGATGCAAGCGATGATGTCATCGAACGATGAGGTAAGCGATGATGTCATCGGACGATGAAGTAAGCAATGATGTAATATGATCGATGATGTCATAAATTATGGCGAAAAGACTATTTTACCCTTACTCTGCCAAGCCTATAAATAGAAGCTCATTTCTTCATTATTTTTCACCAATTCATTCAAGTTATAGAGAGAGAAAGTATAGAGAAAATAAGAGAGAAAGAAAAAGAGTATTCTATTACTACACTATTGCAGTATCTAATCTCCTACTAAGGTAAGGGGTATTATTTCTTTCGTATTCGTAAGTAATATTATTCTTGTTCAATATTCGTAAGAAATAATATTTTCTTCCATACTCTGTAGTATGTTAGTAATATTATTTCGTTTCATATTTCTAATTCTACACTTATGTTGATAAGTATTGCTTCTATATTCGATGAAATTAGTAGAATATCATTGATATTTGCGCTTCATCCAGTATCTTTTCATGGAAATATTATTCTGAGCATTCTTGATAAATTTTAATCTTTTCATGTCGGGGTACTATTCACGGGTTACTATTACGGAAGTACTATTCACAACAAAAATTGATTTTTTTTTCTGTTCAAATTATTTTTGATACAATATTATTCTTGAATTTTACTCCACAAAACAGTATCATGTTGACAATTTGGACATTATTAAATTCTGGATAAATTGAATTATAAATCTTTAAAATTTATCTTTGCTTTCATTTAAATTGAATTCTTATATCATTATCATCATCCTCGTGCTTATATTGTGATAAAAGTCCTCTTTAGTCGTAGTGCATAGATGGACTGTTAATTGGTATGATTATGACCAGGTATTATTCGGTATAATCATGACTCGTAGTGTTACAAATGATGTGGTAAAAGTCATCATTGGCCCGTAATGCATTGATGGACAGTTGTTGGTATGATCATGACCATTGGTGATACTAATGAATATCCTTAGCCCGTAGAGCAGGGATAATTCGATGATGTGGATTATTTATTAAGATGAGTCTCAGCGATAAAACTGTTGATAAACTTTTTAAATCATAGAAGATAGTAGATATCATGCTCTACTTGACTCTTCTAATGGATTGCTTGTTCCGCTGTAGTTAAATTTGATATTTATTTTATTAGTTTAACACTGTTGAAGGCTAACGATAATTTATTCTGCATTATCTTAGTCATAATATTTCTTACTGGGCTAGTTGAGCTCACCCTTTGCTTTCATTGTTCTCTTCAGGAAATGAGAATATATATGGGACTAGTCGGGGAACGGAGTGGCGGTCCAGATAGGTGGCTATAGTAGTCCTCACTATTATGTGAAATAGTGTGATAATAATTGTAATGAGCACTTTATTTGAGTTTGTATACTCTCTACGAGACATTTTTCGTGTTGAAACTCTCAGCTACGTTTTGTCGTACTGTATCAAAGAAGTTTGTATTTAAATTCTGTACCATATTTGGCGACTCAAGATGGGTGATGTATACCTATTTTGGGGGCATCACAAAGGATATTCGTTAGTATCACATTCATGAATTATTCATGCACTACGAGCTAAGGATATTCATTAGTATCACGACCACGACTTATCCATGCACTACGGGCCAAAGATATTCGTCTTTTCACCAATGGTCATGATCATGCCAAACAACAATTCATCTTTGCACCCTTGGCCAAAGAGAACGCATGGTTATAATCATACCAACATATGTCCATCAATGCACTACGGGCCAATGAGGACTTTTACTACATCATTTGTAACATTACAGTCATGATTATTGTTGATCGATTTCACAATCAAAATATACGTGCAAGTATACACGGTCAACAAATAATAAAGTGAAAGTAAAGTATCGTTCCCACGAGTAATTATTTAATAGAAATCACCAAGTACTAGTTCTTAACCAAACTAATTTTATTTAAACAATCGCAATTTATGATTTTTAAACTTAAGCAAACTAAATTAACTAATTAAATTGGATTACTATATAAATGAATTCAAATAAATAAAGGTTAAGACTACAATATCCCCAATTATGAACTATAAACCAATTATCCAATTAACCTAATTTTTACCTCACCTGAATTGTTAACAAGAATTCTAGTTGTTAAAAGCCCTTTTCCCAAGTGAACAGATAACTTTTATTCAATTCAATTAATCATGCGATATTCCTATGCAAAATAATTAAATCAAACCCGTTAAATTCCAATTCCAAATTTGTTATATGCAGTGAACATATATTCCTATTCAATTCACGACCCTAATTATTCATCTCATGCAAATAATTAAGCATACATGTTATCATGTCTAGTTCCAACCCTAGATTTCATCTCCCGGATCCTTCTAGAGTAACACGGTAATTACTAGCCAAATAATTAATCAATAATCATAAGACATAATAAAGAATTCACGTGGACATAAATAATTGAAATAAATTAAATAATTAATTCATAGACATAAAAGGTTCAATTGGTAGTCTTAATAAAAGAGTTAGTTCATTGTCATTGAATTAAAATCAAGAATCCACAATTGAATAGACATTAAAAGATAAAAATAAGAGTAGAGTGAAGAATAAATCTGTTGTCAGCAAATCTCCATCTTCCTCAAACTCCTGCTTTTGTTCTTCAATGGTCTCCAAGTTGCTTCAATCTTCAAAACTAATAAGAACTAGGGTTTATGTTCTAATCTAATAGAGTGTATCTCTAATCTAATCTATTTAATCCCCCTTTATTTTATGTCATACATCATGTATTTATAGGTTACAAGTCCAATTTTTAGCTTAGGAACAAACCCAATCCTATTTGGAGTCAAAAAAGTGTCAAAATTCGCTCCAAAATGCGTCCAAGCTTGACCAGGCCCTTCCTCAGCGCCCCAACACTGGGCACAGTACTGGAACACTGCCTCCTAGCGCCCCGGCGCTGGGCATAGGCCTGAAATGGGCGACCCGGTGATGGCCACTTTTCCAAAAAATTTCTGCTCCTACATTCTTTGGGAAAATGGTCATAACTTCTTCGTCCGAACTCCAATTTTGATGATTCAAGATTTTTCGAAAAGAGGAGACGTAGATCTACAACTTTTATTCTTTGAGGTTTTCGAAATAAGGTTTGTAACAATGCTAAAATTGGCTTTGAAGTGGCTGTTATGTAAATAATAAGCCGAAAACGCGCAACTAGCCACCCCAAACATCGATCCATGTAACTTTTGTCCCAATTCCTACAAAAAACATAAAATATGCATGAATAGACACAAACACTTAAAAAATTCCAAAAGATTAAGATCAAATGCACTCAATTCATGGGTATAAAACTCACTCATCAAATACCCCCAAACTTAAACATTTGTTTGTCCTCAAGCAAAAACATAATTTAGAAAAATTCACCCTCTAGCAACGATCCACCCAAACAATGAATCAATATGAATTCGCACAATGGCCTCAAAGGTTACAACAAATGTTAACCCGCTGAAAATTTCAAAACAATGTCATGTCTAAAATTTCAACAACTTTCATTAGCTTCACATCTACTCATGATCCTTTAAGTGCGTGTGTGCATCCAGATGTTTAAACTAGTCATGATTTAGCTAAGATCAACCAACAGTCATAAAAGATTTTCAAAACAACTCTCAACACTTCTTATCACATCAATCACCGCTAAAATAGACAAAACACAATTTTTATTTCTTGAGGATCAACCGGATATTCAAACTTTCAAGCACATATGAACCCTTCCCAAGTATTTCAAACATATTTTCTTTTCTCTATTTAGTGAATGCGTTTTACACTTCATCTCACTTTCCATTTTTCATTGAACAAGTGCGTTTTACGCTCCATCTCGTTTTCCACTTTTCATTAAACAAGTGCGTTTTACGCTCCATCTCGTGCCTGTGTTTATAGGGAGTGCATTTTACGCTCCATCTCGACCCACCACATGCTTCAATTATTCAACTCGGGAAGGTTCCAATAATTTTTTTTTAAAAAAAAATACCCCAAGATTTCCCCCAAACTTATGTGAGTGCCTAATTTTCACTTCGAATGATGCTCAAATAAGATTTCTCAAGTTGCAATGGTATCTTTCATAAGCATTTAGCCAAAAAATGTCAATTCTAACTGTCTAAACAAATGGATGTGTAAAATTTTTCAAAAATTTCGCAAGTAATGTGAAAACCAACTAATGAGTTAAAATATAGACTAAGCATGCTCATCAATTCTCCAAGAGTTAACAATATTAACCACCCACTTATCATTGGCCAAAATCAAATTCCCTCAAAACATTGCCCAAGTAAATACTAAACATGATAAATACCCCCAAACTTAAAATAGACATTGTCCTCAATGGCTAAGATAGGAAAAAATTAAAAGAGAGGACTTCTCTGACATATAGCAATTTATCTCCTTGTCTTTGAAGTCTGAAGAATAGGTTAGGCACATTGAAATGAATCAGGCACCACACTTGAGTTGGACTTAACTAACCTATGAACACAAAAGAAGCAAGCTTATTAAATCCTAAAAAAAAATAAAAAAAATCTATCAACTAATATGAAACCTAATAAAAATTAAACTTGGGTTGCCTCCCAATAAGCGCTTGTTTTATAGTCTCAGCCTAACTTCTTCAAGTCTCTATCCAATTCCCCTACGAAAATTGAGGAACCCTCCATCCATCAGTAACAATGTCTCTTTTGGGAGGTTCCCATTTGAAATGGCTATTGAATTTAAGTCACCTAACATGATCTTTTTAGATAGGATCCCCATTAAGTATGGCAACCACTAGGTGTTTTCCCCATTGTGTTTGTGATGAAATTATGGCATGAATGCTTGTTAAACACAACAGGTTCCTCTTCTATCTTCCCTTAATCGTCCCACCATAGCTCTAAAGTTTTGTTAGCTCTCATGTCACAAAGAGCTTTGCTGATGACATAACTGCTAATTGGGCATGGTTTTGCAAAACTGCCCGAATTCTTGAACTTTAGTGGAGGAGGCACATGGGATACTAATGAAATCGACTCATCTTCGTTGAATCTTACAGTTAACTCTTCGTCGATCTCCTTTTCTTGGTTCCCAATTGTTTACTCTCTTTCAACATCTTGTGGCTCATCTAGTTGCAAATTTTGTTCGGGCTCTCCATAAATCTCAGAATCCATGTCATAGGGCCAAGTATATTGAGGACAAATGTTTGAGGCATTGATTAGTTGTTCCATTTGGTTCGTAAAATTTTGACCCGATATCTCTTGATTAATCCTCCTCTCCTCACATGAAGCTATGAACTTGGACAAAGTTTCATCCAAATTTGAATGTTCTTCCTGTTGTAGTGGAGGTGGACACGAGAAATCCGGTGGGTATGTTGGACTTGGAGTATAAAATTTGTGAGACCCCGAATTTTATGAAATAAAAGTATTCAATTTTTCTATTTTGGTAAATAGTTAAATTGATAAAAGTTTAAAGTTAAGGGTGATATTTGAAAATTTTTCAAAGTAGACAAGTTGTCATAAAATACTCGATTACTATTCACTCTAGTATTGTTCACTCAAGTATTTGGGGCACTTTTTGTGTCGGAGTACTATTCACGGGGTACTATTCACCCGTAAGATATAATTCTTTTTAGTCTAAATCATTTTTTGGTACAATAATATTCCACGAGGAGATGTGCTAATTTTTCAGACCGTTGGTTGAAGATATAATAGTAAATCAATATGGACCGCTGGTGTAAAGTTATAATAGTAAATCTATATGGATCGTTGGTTTAAAGTTTTAATAGTAAATCAGTATGGACCGTTGCTTTAAGTTTTAATAGTAAACCAATATGGACCGTCCGTTTAAAAGTAAATCAATCTGGACCGTTCATGAATTAGTTACTATTCATTCCATTCTCCTATAAATAGAAGTTCATTCCAACATTATTTTTTACGAATTCACTGAAACTCTAGAGAGATAAACTATAGAGAGAAAGAAGAAAAGTATTCTGCTACTTCACTACTCCAATATCCAGTTTTTTTTCTAAGGTAGGGGATATTATTTGTTGTACTCGTAGGGGATATTATTTGTTGTACCCGTAAGGGGTATAATTCTTTCGTATTCATGAAGAGAACTTCTGTTATTCCATTCTTTATTATTCTGTTGGAATAACCTGTCTGTGCGGTTTATCACATACCTGGTGAATTCTGTTGTTATTCCATTCTTATTATTCTGTTGGAATAACCTGTTTATGCGAAGTACCGCATACATGATGAAATTCTTCTAATATTCTGTTATTTATTATTCTGTCAGAATATCATGTCTGTGCGTTTACGCCGGACCTAGTTCCATTATTTATTACTCTGTCTGAATATCCTGTCTGTGCGTTTACGTCGGACCTAGTTCCATTATTTATTATTATGTTGGGAATAACCTGTCTGTGCAGCCTATTGCACGCATGGTGTGTCCTTTTGTTATTCCATTTTTTATTATTCTATTGGAATAACCTGTCTATGTGAATTACCACATGCATTGTGAATGATCCTTTGTATTCATTTCTTATTAAATTGTGGAAATGATCTGTCTACGTGGATTACCGCATGGCGGGCAAAAAATCCATTTCATAGATTTCATATATTCTATTATACTCAGTTGGTTAAAGCTTTGGCTTCTATATTCCATGAAATTAGTGAAATATCCTTGATATTTGCGCTTCATCCAGTATCTTTTCATGGAAATATTCTTCTGAGCATTCTTGAATTTACTGCACAAAGCAGTATCATGTTGATAATTTAGACATTATTGGTTCCTGGATAAATTAATTTATAAATCTTTAAAATTTATTCTTGAACTTGTTTTATTGAATTATTATGTCATTGTCATCATCCGCATGCTTATATTGTGATGAAAGTCATCTTTGGCTTACGTGCATAGATGGACTTAATATGATTATGACCAGGGATTATTCGATATAATCATGACCGTAATGTGACGAATGATGTGGTAAAAGTCCTCATTGGCCTGTAGTTCATTGGTGGACAGTTGGTGGTATGATTATGAACAGGGATTATTCGGTATAGTCACGACCATTGAAGATTACATGAATATCCTTAACCGTGGAGCAGGGATGATTTGATTTTATTTATTAAGCTGAGTCTCAGCGATAAAAGTGATGAAAAACCTTTTAAATCATAGAAGATAGTAGATTTTATTCTCTACTTGACTCTTCTAATGGATTGCTTGTTCTACTGCAGTTAAACTTGATGTTTATTATATTTTATCAGTTTAACACCGTTGAAGGCTAATGATAATTTATTCTGCATTATCTTAGTCATAATATTTCTTACTGGGCTAGTTGAGCTCACCCTTTCTTTCACTGTTCTCTTCAAGAAATGAGAACGTAGCTAGGACTAGTTGGGGAACAGAGTTATGATCCTAGATTGTGCATTAGTAGTCCTCACTATCTTGTGAAATAGTGTAATAATAAATGTAATGAGGACTCCATTGAGTGTGGATATTGTCTAGATGACAATATTTGTATTAAAACTCACAACCTATATTTTGTCATATTTTACACGACATCGTCAGATAATTAAGTTATATTTCAGTATTCAAGACTTCAGATCTCGGCGACTCAAGATGGGTGATGTATACTGCTTTGGAGGCGTCACGGTTGGTATCAAAGCCTAGGGATATGATCTCCTGGTGAGATGTGAGACAAGAACTAAGAGGGAGAGACGGGAATTCTTCGCTAGTATTGACCTACCTAAGTTTATTTGTTATTTAATTGGCTCACGTAATATAGGGGGTATTATGTGGTATGTCAATTAACCCTTATTTTAAAACTATATTCTAGAATGATATCTCAAATACAGGAGATGAGAAATGGAAAATCATGATAGAGAGGAAATAACCGGGAAGGTACAATCCGAAAAGAAAGCAAGGTATTCTCATCTATTCGAATATCAGGTACGTACGTAAATTTTGAGGGTGAAATTTCATAAGGAGGGGAGATTGTGAGACCCCGAATTTTATGAAATAAAATTATTCAATTTTTCTATTTTGGCAAATAGTTAAATTGATAAAAGTTTAAAGTTAAGGGTGATATTTGAAAAATTTTCAAAGTAGACAAGTTGTCATAAAATACGTGCAAGTATACACAGTCAACAAGTAATAAAGTGAAAGTAAAGTATCGTTCCCACGAGGAATTATTTAATAAAAATCACCAAGTACTAGTTCTTAACCAAACTAATTTTATTTAAACAATCACAATTTATGATTTTTAAACTTAAGCAAACTAAATTAACTAATTAAACTGGATTACTATATAAATGAATTCAAATAAATAAAGGTTAAGACTACAATATTCCCAATTATGAACTATAAACCAATTATCCAATTAACCCAATTATTACCCCACCTAAATTGTTAACAGGAATTCTAGTTGTTAAAAGCCCTTTCCCAAGTGAACAGATAACTTTTATTCAATTCAATTAATCATGCGATATTCCTATGCAAAATACTTAAACCAAACCCGTTAAATTCCAATTCCAAATTTGTTACATGCAGTGAACAGATATTCTTATTCAAGTCACGATCCTAATTATTCATCTCATGCAAATAATTAAGCATACATGTTATCATGTCCAGTTTTAACCCTAGATTTCATCTCCCGAATCCTTCTAGAGTAACACGGTAATTACTGGCCAAATAATTAATCAACAAGCATAAGACATAATAAAAAATTCACGTGGACATAAATAATTGAAATAAAGTAAATAATTAATTCATAGACATAAAAAGTTCAATTGGTAGTCTTAATAAAAGAGTTAGTTCATTGTCATTGAATTAAAATCAAGAATCTACAATTAAATAGACATTAAAAGATAAAAGTAAGAGTAGAGTGAAGAATAAATCTGTTGTCAGCAAATCTCCATCTTCCTCAAACTCCTGCTCTTGTTCTTCAATGGTCTCCAAGTTGCTTCAATCTCCAAAACTAATAAGAACTAGGATTTATGTTCTAATCTAATGGAGTGTATCTCTAATCTAATCTTGTAATCCCCCTTTATTTTATGCCTTACATCATGTATTTATAGGTTACAAGTCCAATTTTTAGCTTAGGAACAAACCCAATCCTATTTGGAGTCAAAAAAGTGTCAAAATTCGGCCCAAAACGCGTCCAAGCTTGACCAGGCCCTTCCCCAACGCCCCAACGCTGGGCACAGCACTGGAACACTGCCTCCTAGCGCCCCGGCGCTAGGAATAGGCCTGAAATGGGTGACCCAACGCTGGCCACTTTTTCGGAAATTTTCTACTCCGACGTTCTTTGGGAAAATGGTCATAACGTCTTCGTTCGAACTCTGATTTTGATGATTCAAGATGTTCCGGAAAGAGGAGACGTAGATCTAATACTTTCATTCTTTAAAGTTTTCAAAATAATATTTGGATCAAAGCTAAAATTGGCTTTGAAGTGGATACTATGTAAATGATAAGTCGAAAACGCGCATCTAGCCACCCCAAACGTCGATCCACGTAACTTTTGTCCCAATTCCTACAAAAAACATAAAATATTCATGAATAGACACAAACACTTAAAAACTTCCAAAAGATTAAGATCAAATGCACTCAATTCATAGGTATAAAACTCACTCATCAATTATACCGAATAATCCCTTGTCATAACCATACCAATCAACAGTCCATCTATGCACGTCCACAAATGACTTTCATTATAATATAAGCATAAGGATGATGACAATGATATAAGCATTAATCAAACAAAATCAAGGATAAATATTAAAGAATTTAAATTTATCTAGAGTTTAAAAATATCCAAATTGTCAATATGATACTGCTTTATGGAGTAAAATTCAAGAATAATATTCATGTATATCAAAAATAATTTGGACAGAAAAGAAATATATTTTTCGGGTGAATAGTACCTTGTGAATAGTACTTCGGGAATAGCACCTCGTGAATAGTACCCCAGCATGAAAAGTTCCCCAAATACCTGAGTGAATAGTAACCCGTGAATAGTACTCCGGCACAAAAAGTGCCCCAAATACCTGAGTGAATAGTAGCCCGTAAATAGTAACTCAAGAATAGTAACTCGTGAATAATATTCCGGCATGAAAAGATCAATAATTATCAAGAAAGCTAAGAATAATATTTCCATAAAAAGATACTGGATGAAGCGCAAATATCAAGGATATTCTACTAATTTCACGGAGTATAGAAGCAATACTTCAACAAAATGAGTGTAGAAGTAGGAATACGAAACGAAATAATATTACTTACATACTACAGAGTATGGAAAAAAATATTATTTCATTCGAATATTGAATGGAGATAATATCCATACGAATACGAAAAATAATATCTCTTTTGAATATGAAATAAATAATACCCCTTACCACATAAGAAGACTGGATACTGGAATAGTGAAGTAGCAGATTTCTCTTCTCTTTTTTTTTCTATAGTTTCTCTCTCTATAATTGATCTTGTGAGTCTTACTAAATTGGTGAGAATGAAAGAAGAATGAGCTTCTATTTATAGAAAAATATAGTTTCGATTATTGCACGTTTTGGGGATCGAAATATTACAGTATAATACCTTCATCTTTTCCTCTATTTTTAATTTAGTTCTATAAGTACTATCAAACTTGCACCACCTCCCCTAATAGTACATCATGTGAATCAATAGTTCAGTCATGTGATTCAATAGTTCTATACATGTGAAAAAAATAGTTACAGTATAGTACCTTCATCTATACCTCCATTTTTAATTTAGTTATTCAAGTATTATCAATCTTACACCACATCCCCTAATAGTACATGCATGTGAATCAATAGTACATATATGTGAACAAATAGTTATAAGCATGTGAATTAATAGCAATTAATTTCTCATGTATCCGATTAATTACCTGATTGGTCAATATAACATTATCGAAATAAATGTCAATTTCCACTAACACTAATAATCTCAACGCAATGGAAACATCAATTTCATCTTTAATCAACAAGAACTTATTCATCATTAATATTATAACTCTCAATATTTAACAACCAGATCATTCTCAAGAAAGAGGGGGCTTTCCGATAAGGATTTCTCCCTATTGGCGCACAATTAGGTGACCAAACCTCTCCTCGGCAGAACTTTCTAGACATCGTCAATATTATAAATAATAATATGAATAAATTTGTCGTATCAATTATTGATTTAATAATAATAAATATTATGAAAATGATATTGTGACAATAATTGAATCAATAATATGAGAGATATTATGCAGCAATTACTGTAGCAATAATTGAGTATATCTGAGTAACTTCTCACGTAAGAATCAATAATCAATACAATGTGCTACTATGTAACAACGCGTATTACTGTATTTTTACCCCCGGGTATTTCAACAGTTTAACGGTAAAACTTTCGCCGTTATTTTTATAAAAGATACTCCCTCCGTCCCATAGTTATAGGCTGATTTTTTATTTTGAGATGTCCCAATATATAGGCTACTTACTATTTATAAAATTTAGTTGGTTCATTGATTTACTTTTATGCCCTTATAATAAATATTCAACCATTACTCTTTTTTTGAAGAAACAACATTCAATGTCATTATTTTTATCACCACATTTAATGTTGTTGTATTCTATTTGGTTAAAGTTCTATGATTATGGACTTTAATGGTCAGTACACGTCAATCAATGAAGTAAACTGTAAGACCCCAACTTATTATAAATAAAATCGAATTTCCTCTAATTATTATTGTGAATAATAAGGTACTAATTTGATATAATTCTCTGGTTATGGGTGAAATGTGCAAATTTTGCAAAATAAACAAGTGGTTATAAAATAATCATTGTTGTCAGGGAATATTCGTTTGGTCGTGGAATATTCTTGTTTGTTTCGGAGAATATTAAATTTACAAGTTAATCATTTAATGGGCCCCATAATGTAATAGCTCAAGAATGAAGAAAATGACAAGTTTGAGTTTTTATAAATAACGGCGTAGTTGTTACCATTAACACTGTTGGAATACCTGGTGGTTAAAATACAGTAATATGCGTGGATGCACAGTATTTTTGAATTATTGATTCTTACGTAAGAAGACACTACTCAATAATTATTACAATAATTACTGTTCAATATTTTATTGATTCAATAATTGCTGCGTTGATATTTTATATTATTGTTGCTTCAATAATTATCACTGCACAGTATTTCCCATTATCAGATTAATAATTCATATTATTTGAATAATATTATTAGATAACATTATTTGAAATGTCTAGAAAGTTCTATCAAGGAGAGGTTTGGTCACCTAATTGCACGTCAGTAAGGAGAAATTCTTATTGGAAAGCCCCCTCTTTCTTAGGAACGGTCTGGTTGTCATAAATGTGATTCTATAATATTATTTGTGAATAATTAATTATTGATTCATATGATAAGGAAATATTTATTTTATGTGGATATAAATGATGGATATATTTATTTTATGTGGATAAAAATGAAGGAATTAATCCGAGGTGTTTTATCAAGATTTTTGTCGATTGTAGAGGTATTAAAATTATCCATTTGTGGATTTGGGTATTTTTCGATTGAATTTGGAAAAACTTTCTTCGACAAAGTTGTAGAGAATTAAATTTTCTATGGAAACATGCGAGTTTCGAATTTTTTGATAAATGGGCTATTTTCTATGAATTACTGAAGTTTCAGAAAATAAAATGATTTTTATTAATTTATGGGTGGGACCCACTTTTGTGATTTAAAGCATGAGGGTTGCTGGGATTTTTCAAGAGTGGCATGTTGGTCTTTGATGGCTAGCATGCGTAGAATTTTGAATAATAAATATTATTATTTTATTATTTTAGTCTCCTATGGCGTTCTAGTATTTTCCTATAAATAGACGCTTAGGTTAGAATTGAAAATCACACCAGAAACAAGTTTTCTTTCTCTCTATATTGTCGAGCGTATTTTAGTGAGTATTTATATACTTTGAGAGTTGCTGTTCGGTACAAGTTTCCTTCGGCTTTCTATCCGATATTCCGATCAAAAGTACCGTTATTTTGAGGTAAGGGATGTTATCTTCTTCTTAAATGATATTATTTTTTTCAATATCATTATGCTGAAATATTGGTGAACGTTTTTATCAAATTTGGAACTTTTTGTGTGGAGTTCTTATTCACGATCTGGCAGACTATTCACGATACTGACATCATTCACGAATACTAAGACTATTCATTCAAAAAAAAATGAAATTTTCTTCTTTTTGTCCAAGATGTCTATTATGGTTATTATCTTTGATCAGATCCATGTTTTGATCTTTATTTTTGAATTTTGCTTCAAAATGGGCATTTATGAAGTATTATTGATCTTGGATAAACTGTTATACGAATCCCTACTATTTGTCCTTCTGTCTCACTAGATTCGTTTTCTTTAAAATATTTTTCATCATCCTCGGTCCAAAATGATGATATTATCGAATATCTTTGGCCTGTAGCAAAAGATAAATGATTAATCGATGAATATCTTTGGCCCGTAGTGTAAAGATGAACAGTGTTGAGATAAACATGACCAACCTGGTGATATAAAATGAATATCTTTGGCCCTGTAGTGCAAAGATGAATATTGATTAAAGATGTATATTGATTGTCATTATGGGGATAAAATATTGATGATGGACTTTTAAATCTTAGAAGATAGTAGACTCATTCTCTTGACTCTTCTAATGGATTGTCATTTTTATTTGCATTGTTGATCTAAAACTTGTTATTCATTATATTTTATCGATTTTTCCCGTTGAAGACTAATGATAAATTGTTGTATATTATCTTAGTCATAATATTCTTTATCGGGCTAGTTGAGCTCGCCCTTTTCCTTTTGTTCTATTTTTCTTCTCGGAGGTGAGAACATAGCAGGATCTAATCGGGGTAATGGAGTGATGGTACTAGAAAGATGTTTTAAGATCCTCACTATTTTTGTAAAATAGTGTTTGAATAATTGTAATGGGGACTTATTTGAGTGTGGATATTATCTAGAAGACAATATTTGTATTTAAACTCACGATATGTGTTGTCGTATTTTGCACGCACAATTGTATTATTGAAGTTTTAGTTTGCTTTTCGTACCATGTATTTGGCGACTTCAGAATGGGTGTTGTATACCTATTTGGGGGGGCGTCAGGTTAATATCGAGCTTAGGAATATGGTCTCTGGCGTGAGATCGGGGAATAGAACTAGAGAGGAGAGATGAGTAAATTCTTCGCATTTAGTGTGTCCTATCTAAGCTTATTTGTTGGTCATCATAATATAGGGATATTATGTGATATGTTAATTTGTTTAATTAACCCTTGTTTTATGGCAGTATTTAAGAATGGCTGCTGAGAACGTTAACAATGGAGTGTGTGAGACTGTGGAACAACCTTTAGTTACAAACCAAGAGAATGTGCAACAGGAAGACAATATTCCTCCTCTAAACAACACTACCGAGCAAACGATGAATGATGGAACGTTTAGGAGCTTTTTGCAGTTCATACAAAATCAGATGAGGGAGACTCGTGTACAAAATATGGGTGGAAGTGATAGCAACGCGCGATCTGTCACAGCCAAGCAGTTCAAGGAGTTGGGACCACCAAAATTTATTGGAAAGCCGGATCCGATCAAGGCGGAAACATGGGTCAAGCAAATTACCAAGATATTCGATGTCTTGGGATGCACGGAGGAACAGAAGGTTCCATTAGCCACCTTTAGGTTCCGCGGTGAGGCAGACTACTGGTGGGAGTCGGTGAAGCGTACCCAGCCTGCTGCACTCAACATGTCGTGCGAAACATTTCAGAAACTATTCAATAACAAGTACTTTCCTGAAAGTATTCGTCATATGAAGGAGGTAGAGTTTATCAGATTGAACAAAACAACATGATGGTGTCCCAGTACGAGGGGAAGTTCACTAAGTTATCCAGGTTTGTACCTCATTTGGTAGAGAATGAGGAACGAATGACAAGGATGTTTCTGAGAAGTCTAAAACCCGAGATTCGTTAATACCTTATCTCTCATAAATTTTCTCTGTATTCAGATGTTGTCAACAGGGCTCAATTATTAGAGCGAGATAGTGAGTATGTTCAACCGAGGGACCACAATCGTGGTTATCCTGGGTGAAAGCGCCATCATGAGCGATGATAACCAACGAGGAGGGAAAATACGAAACAGCGCAGAACCACTCGGATGGTCATCGTGGCTATGATAATAGAAGAGGTGAGTCAGTGGAAATTTCAGAAAGGAGATTCAACAATGACGGAAGACATCAACAAGAAAGACCAAAGACCAATAACAAATTCTAGGGGAGAGAACGACCGCCAGATTAGATGTTACAAATGCGGAAAGAGGGACATATCACCAAACCGTCCCACAACAATCCAAGGTATGTTACAACTGTGGAAAGGAAGGCCACATAGCTCGGGATTGTTCTATAGCAAAACCAAGTTCAACGGGGATGGTAACTCCAAGGGCTGTCCCGGATAAGTCAAAATCAGCGGTTCCTGGAAGAGCGTTTGTCGTGACTGACCAAAACGTGAGGAACCCGAACGAGGTGATCATGGGTAAGCTAATCTTGAACTCTTGCGAAGTATATACCTTACTAGATACCGGTTCTACCCATTCTTTTATCTCTCCTACTTGTGCTCAACGTTTAAACTTGACTCCGAAGAAATTAGACTTTGATTTATCAGTGGAGACTCCGTTGGGTGAAACTTTCGTTACATCCACTGTTTATAAATCTTTCTTAATCCAAGTTGGCACTATCACATTACCTGTTGATCTCATCTCTTTAAAGATACTTGCTTTTGATGTGATTTTAGGAATTGATTGGTTAACCACTCATCATGCCAAAATTGATTATTTTCGTAAGGTTGTTAGTTTTCATATTCCTAACCAACCTGTCATACGAATTCAAATAATTATCAGTCACTGTCATATCAAGCCATAAAGCTATTCGTTTATTGAAAAACGGATGTCAAGCTTTCTTAGCCCATGTTATGGATTTGAACGAAGACAAGTTAGATTTGAATAATATTTCTATTGTTAGAGAATTTCCTGATGTATTTCCTGAAGAACTTCTCGGTCTAACCCCAGAACGTGATGTTGAATTCTTTATTGACCTTGAACCGGGTACAAAACCCATTTTTAAAACCCCATATCGAATGGCTCCTATTGAGCTTCAGGAGTTAAAAGTCCAACTACAGGAGTTATTAGACATCGGTTTCATTCATCCTAGTACATCTCCTTGGGGTGCTCCTGTTTTATCGAATGGCTCCTATTGAGCTTCAGGAGTTAAAAGTCCAACTACAGGAGTTATTAGACATCGGTTTCATTCATCCTAGTACATCGGTTTTATGCGACTTTGTATTGACTACCGAGAATTGAACCGTGTCACCATCAAGAATAGGTATCCGCTACCTCGCATTGATGACCTATTTGACCAGTTACAAGGAGCAAAATTCTTTTCAAAGATCGATCTTCGTTCTGGATATCATCAGCTGAAGATTAAAATGGAGGATATTCCAAAGACTGCCTTCAAAACTCGGTACGGGCATTATGAATTCTTAGTCATGTCTTTTGGATTGACTAATGCTCCTGCTGCTTTCATGGATATGATGAACCGAGTATTCAAGGAATATTTGGATCAGTTCGTTGTTGTCTTTATTGATGACATCCTCATCTATTCCAAAAGCCGTGAAGATCATGAGCACTATTTGAAGCTGATACTTGAAAGGCTTTGCGCGTAGGACATGCTCCTTCCTATCCAAGATCTTGACAGGTACCTCCTCATACGTTAAGTCTTCGGCTATCTCATCCGGTTCTAACTCTATAACGTGGTTCGGGTCTTTCACATATTTACAAAGTACAGATATGTGAAACACATTATGAACACGAGACATACTCGGAGGTAACGCGAGTCTATAGGCTACATTTCCTACTCGGTCAAGAATTTGAAATGGACCAATAAATCGTGGATTGAGCTTTCCTCTCTTCCCAAATCTTGTAACTCCCTTCCATGGAGCAACTCGCAACAATACATGATCCCCTACACTAAATTCCACGTTCTTTCGATGAAGATCCGTGATAACTCTTTTGTCGATCTTGTGCTGGTTTGTATCGTTGTCGAATCATTTGGATCTTTTTCAGTAGTCATATCGCATTTAACTCGGGTCCCAACAATGTTGTTTCACCCACCTCATCCCAACATATTGGAGAGCGACACTTTCGTCCATATAATGCTTCAAATGGAGCCACACCTATACTTGTCTGATAACTGTTGTTGTAGGAGAATTCCACCAATGGTAAATACTTATCCCAACCGCCCTTGAAGTTCAGGACACGAGTCTTAATAAATCTTCAAGAGTTTGAATAGTCCTTTCGATTGTCCGTCCGTTTGAGGATGGTACGCCGAATCGAATCGTAAATCCGTGCCCATAGCTTTTTGCAAGCTAACCCAAAATCTTGAAGTGAATCTTGGGTTACGATTCAAACTATGGATACAGCATGCCATACAACCTCACAATCTCATTCACATACATACTAGCAAGACGTTCAAGGAATAAGTCTCCGTGACGGCAAGAAATGAGCGGACTTGGTTAATCTATCAACAATAACCCAAATAGCATTGATGCCCGAGAAACCGTAGGAAGACCCAGAATCTAAATCCATGGTAATGTGTTCCACTTCCATTTTCGAATCTCAAGTGGTTGCAACGGACCCTTAGGTACTAGATGCTCCGCCTTTACACGTTGACAAGGTAAACACATTGAGATAAACTTTGCAATCTCTCTCTTCATATTGTTCCACCAAAATGTATGTCAAGATCACGATACATTTTAGTACTTCCAAGATGGATTCGCAAATGGTGTATTGTGTGCCTCCATCATAATCTTGTACTTCAAATCGAGTCATTAGGAACACAAAGTCTAGAGTGGACTCAAGTATTCCTTCTTCATCAATTCTCGCTTGGAATAGCTCCTTCTCAGTACTTTTCTTCTTCATACGCATCGCCTCCGGCCGGTGGGCTTGAGCAACCTTAACTTTTTCTATTAAAGTTGGCTCTACGCAGATACTTGACATCATCGCACTCATTCCAAGATATGATCTTCTACTCAACGATCGCCAATACCACGTTCGCTTTTCTAGGATGGTATTGAATAGTGTGGTCGTAGTCTTTCAATAGCTCGAGCCAACGTCGCTGCCGCATGTTGAGTTCTTTTTGAGTGAAGAAATATTTAAGGCTTTTATGGTCCGAATATATCTCCATTTCTCCCATATAGATAGTGCCTCCATATCTTTAGCGCCTTGAAACGATCATCACGCTAACTCTAGATCATGAGTAGGATAATCCTCTCTCATACTCTTTAAGTTATCGCGAGGCATAGGCTATGACTTTCCCACGTTGCATGAGAACACATCCTAACCCTTTGCTCAAGCATCATTTGAGATAACAAATCCATCCGAACCAGATGGTATTGTTAGAACAAAAAAAGAAATAAGTCTCCTCTTAAGCTCTTGGAAACTTTTCTCGATTCTTCGCTCCAAACGAATTTTGTATCCTTCCGAAGTTAGCTTAGTTAATGGAGTAGCGATTCGAGAAAACCCTTCCACGAATCTCCGATAATAACCACTAAGCCCAAAAAGCTACGTACTTGACCACCGAACTTGGTTGCTCTCTAACTTTGTATTGCTTCAATCTTCACGGATCAACAGATACTCCATGTTTCGACACCACGTGCCCAAGGAATGCTACTTCTCAAGCCGAACTCGCATTTCTTCAATTTGGCATATAGTTTGTTTTCACGAAGCCTTTGGAGTACCCAACTTCAAATGGTGCTCATGATCTTCACGACTTTTGGAATATATAAGGATGTCATCAATAAAGACAACAACAAGCCCGATCCAAATATTCCTTGAATACTCGGTTCATCATATCCATGAAAGTCATAGGAGCATTAGTCACCCTAAAGACATGACTAAGAATTCATAATGCCCATACCGAAGTTCTAAAGGCGTCTTTGGAATATCCTCGATTCTAATCTTGGTGATGATATCCGTAAGCTAAGATCGATTTTGAAAAGAATTGTGCCCCTCAGAATCGGTCAAACAAGTCATCAATACGAGGGAGGATACCTATTCTTGATGGTGACATGGTTCAATTCCGATAGTCAATATTAAAGTCGCATACTCCCGCTCTTTCTTCTTTTTACGAATAAAACAGAGCACCCCAAGGAGATGTACTAGGACGAATGAAACCGATATCCAACAATTCTTGTAGTTGGACCTTTAACTCCCGAAGTTAAATAGAGCCATTCGATATGGGGTTTTAGAAATGGGCTTTGTACTGTGTTCAAGATCAATAAAGAATTCAACTTCACATTCGGGGTAGGCCAGGAAGTTCTTCAGAAATACGTCAGAAAGTCAATAACAACAGAATATTATTCAAATTTCGCGTGTCTTTATTCAAATCCATAACATGGGCTAAGAAAGCTCGACATCCGCTTTTTCAATAAACGAATAGCTTTATGATTAGATATGATGATGATTGATTTTAATGGTTTAGTTGCTTGAATTCGCATAACAGTTGGTTAGGAATATGAAAACTAACAACCTTACGAAAACAATCAATTTTGGCATGATGAGTAGTTAACCAATCAATCCCTAAAATCACATCAAAAGCAAGTATCTTTAAAGAGATAAGGTCAATGTAAGGTGATGGTGCCAACTTGAATCAAACAAGATTTATAAGCAAAGTGGATGTGATGAAAGTTTCTCCTAATGGAGTTTCCACAGATAGGTCAAAGTCTAATTTCTCCGAGTCAAGTTTAAACGTTGAGCACAAGTTAGGAGAGATAAATGAATGGGTAAAGACCGGTGATCAAGTAAGGTATAAACTTCGCAAGAATTTATAAATAGTTTACCGGTGATCACCTCGTTTGGGTTCTCGATTATGACCGATCCACAACAAACGCTTCTTCCCTAATCGTTGACTTTGATTTTTTTCGGAGACGATCTTTTCGAGTCACCGTCCCTCATTGAACTAGGTTTTCGCTCATCGTATAATCTCGAGCGATATGTCCTTCCTTTCCACAATTATAGCATACCTGAACTGTTGTGAGGGTTTGATCGATATGTCCCTCTTTTCCGCATTTGTAGCATATGATGGGTGGTCGTTTCTCCTCCTTAGAACCGATTCTTGCAAGACCGCTGCGTCTTCACATGGTCGTTGTTAAATCTCCTCTTTTAAAATCTCCTCCCGACTCGCTTCTTCTATTTTCATGGCTATGATTACCACCAGAGTGGTTACCATTTTGTCCGTCTGTCGCTTTCTCCATTTGGTTATCATTATTCATTGATCGCTATCTCTCGAGTACGATCCACGGTTATGGTCCTGGTTGAATATACTCGTTATCTCGCTTCTAACAATTGAGCCATGTTAACAAAATTTGAAAGAGAGAAAATTTATGAGAAATAAGATATTGTCGTATCTGGGGTTTCAAACCTCTCGTAAACATCCTCGTCATACGTTCCTCATTCTCCACCAAATGAGGTGCAAACCTGGATAACTCTGCAAACTTTGCCTCAGATCGAGACACCGTCATGTTGTTTTGTTCCAATCGATGAACTCCACTTCCTTCATATGATTTAACACTTTCGTGAAAGTATTTGTCATTAAATAGCTTCAAAAATCTCCCAAGACACGCCGAAAGTGCTTAATTTGGATGGGTACGCTTCATGAGACTCCCCACCAGAGTGCGCTTCGCCACTTTAACATAAAGGTGGCGAATGGAACCTTCGTTCCTCCGCATCCCAAGACATCGAATATCTTGGTAATTTGCTTGACCCATGTTTCCGCCATGATCGGATCTCGCTTTCCTTAAATTCGGTGGTCCCAACTCTTTGAATCGCTTGGTGTGACAACCCGTGAATTGCTATCATTTCTCTCTGTATTTTGAACACAAGTCTCCTCAAATGCGGTTTTGCATGAATCGCAAAAAACTTCTAAACATCCCTCGTTCATCATCTCGCTTCAATGGTGTTGTTCATGGGAGGAACAATTCCACTGTTGCACGCTTCTCCTCGTTGGTGAGTACAAAGGCTCCACTGGTCTCATTTCCATTGTTAATATTCTCAATCGACATTCTCAAACACCGCCATAAAACAAGGGTTAATTAAGGAAATCAATATATCACATAATATCCCTATATATCGACCAACTAACAAATAAGCTTAGGTAGGACACACTAGCGAAGGATTTACTCTGCCTCTCCCTCCTAGTTCTATTCCCCGATCTCCGCCAGAGATCATATCCTAAGCTCTCGATACCAATCGTGACGCCCCCAAAATAGGTATACATCACCTATTCGAGTTGTCAATACATGGTATGTAAACAACTACAACTTTATTATTACAATCAGAAATCGTGAGTTTGAATACAAATATTATCTTACAGATAATATCTATACTCAAATAAATCCTCATCACATTTATTGATACATTATTTTACAAAATGGTGAGGATTACTAAACAATTCTTTCTAAAACCTTCATTCCATACCCCGACTGCATTTTCGCTATATTCTCGCCTCCCGAGAAGAAAAATGGAACAAAAGGAAAAGGGTGAGCTCAACTAGCCCAAAGAAAGAATATTATGACTAAGATAATATACAACAAATTATCAGTTAGTCTTCAACAGGGAAAAATCTAATAGAATACAATAGACAACAAATTTTAAATCAATATTCGCAATGAAAATAATAATTCATTAGAAGAGTTAAGTAGAGAATGCAAACTACTATCTTCTATGTGTGAATTTAAAAGTTCATCGTCTATCTTTTTCCCTCGTAACATCAATCAATATACATCTCGGAATCAAATATTCATCTTTGCACTACAAGCCAAAGATATTCATCATTGGTCATGTTCATCTAAACACTGCTCATCTTTGCACTACTACCAAAGATATTCTTGAGAATCATTCATCTTTGCACTACATGGCCAAAGATATTCAATAATATCATCATTTAAGACCGAGGATGATGAAAAATATTTTAAAGAAACGAATCCAATTGAAACAAAATGACAAGGATTAAGGATTAAGGATTCGCGTACTTTGTTTTATTCACGCCCAAAAATACCTCAAAAATAATCACGGTGGTGTAAAATTCAAGAATGATCAAAACATGGATACAATCAAAGCTAGTATCCGTAATAGATATTTTGATTTAAAAGAAGAAATTTTATTTTTCGATTGAATAAAGTGTCGATACGTGAATAGTGCCGTATACGTGAATAAGTAACTCCAACACCAAAAGATAAAATTTCCCAAAAAAAACATCTTCACGCTTTCATTAATAAGTACTCGTGAATAGTAACTTCGTGAATAGTAACTCATGAATAGTAACTCATGAATAGTAACTCATGAATAGTAAACCCGACATGAAAAAGTTCCAAATTTGATAAAAAGTTTTAACCAATATTTCAAAGATAATGATATTGAAGAAATAATATCATTTGAGAAGAAAATAACATCCCTTACCTCGAAAGATTAGATCTTAAATTTGGAATCTAGGATATAGTCTTTGAAGGAACTTGACCGTCAAACAATACTCAAAGTATACTCAAAATACTCACAAGAATACGCCGATAATATAATAGAGAGAAAACTTCATTTCGGTGTGATTTTCAATTCTAACCAAGACCCTATTTATAAGAAATCGCTTAGAACACCAAAGCGAGAAAATTTAATAAATTAATAATATAATTATATAAATTTCCTACGCATGCCTAGAATCTGATTTCAGCCATCAAACACATGCCACATTCTAGAAAAAGTAAGAAAAACGTTTTTCTAATTTTAAATATTTTAAACTTCCAAAATCAATTATTTTTGAGCTTGAACTTCAATAATTCATAATAAATAGCTCTTTCATCAGAAAATTGAATCATGAGCTTTTATAGGAAATTCAATTCTCTACAACTTTGCAGAAGAAAGTTTTTCTAAATTCCAAATGAAATTGACCGAAATCCATAAGCAGGCGATTTTACAAGCTATAATCAAATTTCGATTAATAAATGGGGTCCACCGCAAGACATGTTTAACATGTTATAAACATTTATTGCAACAAAAATACTCTTCCTCCTCAGATACTCATATATCCCACATTCGTTGTAAAAATATCACCATTATTATATTATTAAAATATAATAATATATTTAAATGAATTATTTTATCGTAAAAAGATAAAATTTTAATTTTCAACAATTGTCACATTAAAATTTTTCTCCATCTATATCCACATAAAATCAATATTTTCCTCATCATATGAATCAATAATTAATTATTCACAAATAATATTACAGAATCACAATATTGACAACTGTGCAGGTTCCAGAAAGAGGGGCTTTCCAATAAGAATTTTTCTTCATCTGCTGGCGCAATTAGGTGACCAAACCTCTCCTTAGACGTAACTTTCTAGACATTGCCAATAATGTTATCTAATAATATTATTCAGATAATATGAATTATTGTTTCGATAATGAAAAATACCGTGTAAATGACAATTATCAAACAACAACAATATAAAATATCAACGCTAAACAATTATTAAATCAATAAAATATCGAGCAAGAATTACTCGTAACCATTATCGAGTAAAGCCTTCTTACGTAAGAATCAATAATTGGTGCAATACTGCTACTGCTAATCTTCTTGTGTTTTTAACCAACGGGTATTTTAATAAGATTAATCTGTAAGAATTCACGCCAGTTGTTTTTAAACCACTTATATTTATCGTTTTCTTCATCCAATCGCTTTCAGTTATGGGGCCCACACATGGTCAGCGTTGCGTCGTCATTTAATAATATTCCGACAAGATATAATATTCCACGACCAAACGAATATTCCCGACAACAATGAATATTTTATAACCACTTGCTTATTTTGAAATATTTGCGTATTTTACCCCTAACTATCCACATTAATCAAATCAACCCTTACTATTTTAAAATAATAAATAGAGAAAATTAAATTTCATTAATAATAAGTTGGGGTCTTACATCAAATATTTCTTCACCCAAAAAGAACTTAACATGCGGCAACGACGTTGGCTTGAACTATTGAAAGATTACGATCACACTATTCAATAACATCCCGGAAAAGCAAGTAATAATAGCCGTATTTATTGAGAAGAAGATCATATCGCGATCTGAATGCGATATTGTCAATACAAAGGCCCATTCTGTATGACTTGCAAAGGATGGAGGTAGAATTAAAGACTCCAGGGACCCACATGATGATGGCGAATATACGAGTAGAACCGATTTTAATCGATAAAGTTAAAGTCGCTCAAGCTACGGACCTGGGGCTGATACGTATGAAGAAGAAAGTGCAAGAAGGAGCTATTCCATAAGCGAGAATCGATGAAGAAGGAATACTTAGATTCAATTCCAGACTTTGTGTTCCTAACGATTCTGACTTGAAGCATAAAATCATGATGGAGGCACACAACACACCGTTTGCAATCCATCCTGGGAGTACCAAAATGTATCATGATATTCGACATACATTTTTGGTGGAACAATATGAAGAGAGAAATCGCAGAGTTTATCTCGAGGTGCTTAACTTGTCAACGTGTAAAGGCGGAGCATCAAGTGCCAAAAGGTCCATTGCAACCACTTGAGATTCTTGAATGGAAGTGGGAACACATTACTATGGATTTCGTTACAGGTCTTCCCAAAGTTTCTCAAGGCATAGATGCTATTTGGGTTATTGTTGATAGATTAACCAAGTCTGCCCATTTCTTACCGATACGTGAGACTTATTCCTTGAACGTCTTGCTCAGTATATGCGTGAATGAGATTGTGAGATTGCATGGCATGCCAAGATCCATAGTTTTGGATCGTGACCCAAGATTCACTTCACGATTTTGGGTTAGCTTGCAGAAAGCTATGGGCGCGGATTTACGATTGATTGGCCAAAGATACCATCCTCAAAGCGGACGGACAATCAGAGAGGACTATTCAAACCCTTGAAGATCTATTAAGACTCTGTGTTCTAGATTTCAAAGGAAGTTAGGATAAGTACTTGTCACTGGTGGAATTCTCCTACAACAACAGTTATCAAACAAGTATAGGCATGGCTCCATTTGAGGCGTTGTATGAACTAAAGTGTCGTTCTCCAGTATGCTGAGACGAGGTGGGGGAAGCAACGTTATTGGGACCAGAATTAGTACGCATGACTACATAAAAGATCCAAATGATTCGACAACGTATTCAAACTCACAAGATCGACAAAAGAGTTATGCTGATCTTCATCGAAAGGACGTGGAATTTAATATTGTGGATCATGTATTGTTACGTGTTGCTCCATGGAAGGGAGTTACAAGATTTGGAAAGAGAGGAAAGCTCAATCCACTATTTGTTGGCCCATTTGAGATTCTTGACCGAATAGGAAATGTGGCCTATAGACTCGCATTACCCCCAAGTATGTCTCGTGTTCATAATGTTTTTCACATATCTATGCTTCGTAAATATGTGAAAGACCCGAACCATTATATTGCGTTAGAACCAGACGAGATAGCCGAAGATTTAACGTACGAAGAAGTACCTGTTAAGATCTTGGATAAGAAAGAACATGTCCTACGCACCAAGGTTATTCCACAAGTTAAGGTTTTGTGGAGAAACCATGCTATTGAAGAGATGACCTGGGAGTTGGAATCAGAAATGAAAGGTAGGTATCCTCACCTTTTCGAAACACCAGGTACGTATGTCAATTTCGAGGACGAAATTTCATAAGGAGTGGAGGTTGTAAGACCCCAACTTATTATAAATAAAATCAAATTTCCTCTAATTATTATTGTGAATAATAAGGTATTAATTTGATATAATTCTCTGGTTATGGGTGAAATGTGCAAATTTTACAAAATAAGCAAGTGGTTATAAAATAATCATTGTTGTCGGGGAATATTCGTTTAGTCGTGGAATATTCTTGTTGTCTTGGGAATATTTAGATTAATGGTAGCAAATCATTTATGGGCCCCATATAATGTAATAAGCAACCGGATGAAGAAAATGACAAGTTTGAGTTTTTATAAATAACTACGTAGTTATTCGTTAACACTGTTGGAATACCCGGTGGTTAAAATAGAGTAATACGCGTGGATGCACAGTATTAATGAATTATTGATTCTTATGTAAGAACACACTACTCAATAATTGTTACAGTAATTACTGTTCAATATTTTATTTTATTGATTCAATAATTGTTGTGTTGATAATTTATATTATTGTTGTTTCAATAATTATCACTGCACAGTATTTCCCATTATCAGATCAATAATTCATATTATTTGACTAATATTATGAGATAGCATTATTGACAATGTCTAGAAAGTTCTGTCAATGAGAGATTTGGTCACCTAATTAATTGGCCAAGATGAGAGAAATTCTTATTGGAAAGCCCCTCTTTCCAAGAGAACCTTTGGTTGTCATAATTGTGATTCTGTAATATTATTTGTGAATAATTAATTATTGATTTATATGATAAGGAAATATTTATTTTATGTGGATATAAATGATGGATATATTTATTTTTATGTGGATAAAAATAAAGGAATAAATGCTGAGGTGTTTTATCAGTATTTTGTCAGTGTAGAGGTATTAAAAATCATTCGTTTGTAGATTTCGGATATTTTATGTTTGGAATTTGGAAAAACTCAAAGCTACAAAGTTGTAGAGAATTCAATTTCAGGCAGAATGGACATAAAATTCGTATTTTTCTGATAAACGAGCTATTTTCTATGAATTACTGAAGTTTTAAAAAATAAAATGATTTTTATTAAAATAGGTGGGCCCCACTAGTGTCCTTTGTTGAATACATGTGCTGGATTGATTTTTCAATTGTGGAGGCTAGTCTAGGATGGCTGCAAACGCAAAGAAAGAAAATAAATAATATATTTTATTATTTTAGTCTTTTATGGCGTTCTAGCATTTTTCTATAAATAGACGCTTAGGTTAGAATTGAAAATCACACCAGAAACAAGTTTTCTTTCTCTATATATTGTCGAGCGTATTTTAGTGAGTATTTATATACTTTGTGAGTTGTTGTTCGGTACAAGTTTCCTTCGACTTTCTATCCGATATTCCGATCAAAAGTACCGTTATTTTGAGGTAAGGGATGTTATTTTCTTCTTAAATGATATTATTTTCTTCAATATCATTATGCCAAAATATTGGTGAACGTTTTTATCAAATTTAAAACTTTTTTGTGTGGGTTACTTATTCACGATATCTGGCCTTTATTCAATAGAAAAATAAAATTTTCTTCTTTTTGTCCAAGATGTCAATTATGGTTACTATCTTTGATTGTATCCATGTTTTGATCTTTATTTTTGAATTCTGTTTCAAAATTGGTATTTATGAAGTATTATTGATCTTGGATAAACTGTTATACGAATCCCTACTATTTGTCCTTCTGTCTCACTGGATTCATTTTCTTTAAAATATTTTTCATCATCCTCAATCCTAAATGATGATATTACTGAATATCTTTGGCTTGTACGTAGTGCAAAGATGAATGATTAACTGATGAATATCTTTGGGCCGTGAGTGCAAAGATGAACATGACCAATTTGGTGATCTAAAATGAATATCTTTGGCCCGTAAAGACAAAGATGAATATTGATTAAAGATGTATATTGATTGTTATTATGAGGATAAAATATTGATGATGGATTTTTAAATCTTAGAAGATAGTAGAACTCATTCTCTACTGACTCTTCTAATAGATTGTTGTTTCACTGCAGCTTATTGATCTAAAACTTGTCATACTATTATATTTTATCGATTTTTTCCGTTGAAAACTAATGATAATTTGTTGTATATTATCTTAGTCATAATATTCTTTACTGGGCTAGTTGAGCTCACCCTTTTCCTTTTTGTTCCATTTTTCTTCTCAGGAGGTGAGAACGTAGCAGGATCTAGTCGGGGTATAGAGTGATGGTTCTAGAACGATGTTTTAGCAGTCCTCACTATTTTTGTAAAATAGGGTTTGAATAATTGTAATGAGGACTTATTTGAGTGCGGATATTATCTAGAAGACAATATTTGTATTTTAACTCACAGTATGTGTTGTCGTATTTTGCACAACAATTGTATTATTGAAGTTGTAGTTTGCTTTCTGTACCATGTATTTGGCGACTCAGAATGGGTGTTGTATACCTATTTTGGGGGCGTCACATAAACAGTTCCAATGTGATAAGTAAGGAATAATTAACTTATTCATTAATTCCATATTAAGGAGTATATGTGAAAAATTATATTAAAAATTACCACTTAAACTAATTTTCTTAAACTATGTGCCAAAAAAAATCAGCCTATAACTATGGGACAGAGGGAGTATTTCTTTTGTTTTCTAACTACGACAATACTTTCGTTGTGGGGTCCACCAATGATGGTGTCGTCGTACGGATATCCCCTGATAAAAAGAATATTCCCCGACCAAATGAATATTTTATATCAACATGATTACTTTGCAAACTTTTCAAATATCACCCTTAACTTTAACCTTTTATCAATTTAACCATTTTCTAAATAGAATAACAATTATCAGAAAATTGAATACGTTCATTTTGTAAAATTCGGGGTCTTACACTACTGATTCGAGAACCTTTAAGAAACAGTTGGAGGAGCGATTGAACCCTCGTGTTGTAACTTTAGTGCTTGTGCAGTTGGGAACCGTTTAGTTTTTTTTTTTTTTGGGGGGAGGATTCAACATGCAACCAATGAATGATACCTTCATATTGGACAACTCAGGCAACCCGAGGACATGTAAAAGTGGGTTTTCCACCCCTGGGTGTTGGGGACACACACATTTTCTTGCGTAAATGGGTCTATTCTAGATGTCTTTGGAGACTTTGGGTAGCATGGCTTACTCTGGAGTTTCTCAAGTGGGTGAGCTGCAATTGAAATTTTTTAATGCTATGTTTGAACTCTGAAAAAAAATGAAAAGACGAACAAAGGAAGATCAGAACACAAGCTGAAATTTTACGAGAAGGAAGTAATTGGAGTTATAAGGTGATTCTAAAAATGACTTCTACTCCTAATTGGATTTCGATGGACATGACATCTATAAATACAGCAATACGCAATGGTTTGAGGGAATGAAACAATTACATATGACACAAATAAACAATTTTTACTCTCCATATTTTTATAGTGGATTTCTCTCTCTTTGCGTGATTTTTTCCCAATTAAGTTTCCACGTAAATTTTTATGTTCATATTTTATATCTCTTTGTTTATGTTTATGTCAGTGCATTTCGTGAGTTTGATTTCACAACAATACAATCAACTTGTTTACGCGATTTTGGCCTGTTGTTATGGTGATTTCGTCAAGCGTACAAAATTTGGCGTTAACATTGACTCCGTCTGTGTGAAAGTAAAATTATGTTCGAAAAATCACCAATTCACCAAGAAAAGATCCTACACATAAAAATATAAGTGATTCTTTTTTTATTAAATCAATAATATATATCCAGCATGTGCGTGAGATTTCTGTTATTGATCCGATGCATTCATAATGTTTTTGTAGTATCATCATAATATACATATTTTGAATACGAATTCATACAAAACTGCACCCTTTTTGAATTAGAAGGTTCTTGTTATAGCAGCATGAACAATTTGTATAAGAATTGTGTAGCGGACATAATTAATTATTTATTCATGGAGAGCTGAAAAAAAGGATAAATAACTTTACATGCTTTCGACTGTTGAGGCACATAGAATAAGTATAATCTTTTTGTGTCGATACACATACACACACACACACATATATATATATATATATATATAAACAGATATTGAGCATAGAGATAGAACCCCCCTGTAATTTTACATTTTGAAAACATGACTTACTAGTTAAGTTTGGTGAGATATGGGTGATTCATTATCCAAAAGGCAGAAGGTCCAATCTATTTTTTCTCTTTAGACTCCCGTCTTTTTCAAGTTTTTTCCGAATAAATCTCTTTCGCCTAGGTTTTGGAGATGCGTGCTTGTTGAGATTCCTTCTTCTTTCTAAATGTTATCCATAAATATCACGAGTGCATGTGTTTGTTATTTCTTGTGAACTTTAGTTTGTTTATTTTATGAAACTCTTGGTAGGTCATTTTTATTGGCATGAACAGGGTTTATTTAGATAGAGAAGATGGAGAATGATGTAGAAAAATTATAATACCATTTTTTGGATCCCTGGAACACCAAGAGTTTATAACTGCAAGAAGATGAGAAACCTAGCAAGAGCCCCAAGTTTTGGGAGGAAATTAGCTGCATTTACTCACAAATCGAATCAAAAATTGTCAAGTGTTCTGAAATTGAGATTGCTATGGCTGTTGGAGAATCGGAATTGACGAAGAATTTGTATATATTGAATTTTGAAAACCATGGACGAATGGCGGTGACTACTGATTCGAGAACCTTAAAGAAACAGTTAGAGGAGCGGTTGAACCCTCGCGTTGTAACTTCAATGTCTGTGCAGTTGGGAACCGTTTAGTTCTTTTCGAGGGGAAGGATTTAACATGCAACCAATGAATGATACCTTCATATTGGACTTAAACTCTGGCAACCCGGAATGGAGACATGTAAAAGTGGGTTTTCCAACCCTAGGTGTTGGGGACATTTTCTTGCGTAAATGGGTCTATTTTAGATGTCTTTGGAGGCTTTAGGCAGTATGGCTTACTCTGGAGTTTCTCAAGGGGGTAAGTTGCAATTGAATTTTTTTAATGATATGTTTGAACACTAAAAAAAAATGTAAAGACGAACAAAGGAAGATCAGAGCACAAGCTGAAATTTTACAAGAAGGTAGTGAGCTTACCCGAGTTGGGCTCAAGGAAATGGAATTATCTGACTCAATCCTGGCTTTAGAAGGGCATTCCTCTCTGCCTATAGCTCTCAAAGAAGATAAGAAAGCAGTGCAAATAAGTTGCAGTAGTTTAGAGATTTGAGGAGGATCTGTATATAATAGTGAATATAAGCTGTTTTATGCACAAGTTCGAGGGAATTTTCTTGAGATTTTGGGGATACATTCAGCCTTCGTGCAAACGTTTGTTCAGCCTATGGGCGAACATTTATTTTAATGGAGTTCGGTGATACGTCCAGCCTTCGTGCGAACGTTCGTTCAGCCTTCGTGCGAACGTTCGTTCAGCTTTCGAACGTTCATTCAACCTTCGTACGAATGTTTGTTCAGCCTATGGTCGAACATTTATTTTAATGGAGTTTGGTGATACATTTAGCCTTCGTGCGAACGTTTGTTCAGCCTTTGTACGAATGTTTGTTCAGCCTTTGTGCAAATTTTGGTGTTTTTTGATGTTCGGTGATGTGTGTTCAGCCTTTAGGCGAACAATTATTTTTTGTTCGGAGATACGTTCAACTTTTGTGCAAATCTTGGTGTTTTAAAAGGTTCGGTGGAATGTTCAGCCTTTGGGCGAAAAATTATTTTATAAGTATCAATACCTATTGCCTACACACTTAAAAGAATATTGAGGGAGTTAAGAGCTAGCTAGCAAACTTGAGCACTTAACTATATATAATTAAACACCATTAACAATGGATTATAGCAAGAAGCCTTACTTAGTTGTTATATCGCGATACAATCGATATATGCAGGTATGTTTTTGCACTACAAGGTGGCATTCGATTTGGGCATGAATACGTTCGTGTTTGTGTTCTATAGATAGGCTGCTGCAACTCTTTTCTTAGATCCTTTAGCCATGTTCACCGAAAGGTAGGTACATGTATTTTCATATTTTTGTTGCTTTTTTTGGTGGCCTGATTAATTCTTTTGTGTAATTAAAGAAAGATTTATTTTGATCATCTACATTTTCTTTCAGTTTATAGGAAATCTTCACCACCACTTACCTTCAAAACCCTCTTGAAGATTTTTTGTGCTCTCTTTATTAGGGTATGTAATTAAATTAATTAATGTTTTATTTTAAAGTCTCTTGCCTTAAAAGCATGCAAGATACTTATTGCTTGGTCTTGCTTTATTGTATAATTACAATGAGCTTGAAACCTAGCAAGAGCCCCAAGTTTTGGAAGGAAATTAGCTTCAATTACTCACAAATCGAATCGAAAATTGTCAAGTGTTCTGAAATTGAGATTGCTATGGCTATTGGAGAATCGAAATTAATGAAGAATTTGTATATGCTGCATTTTGAAATCCATGGACGAATGGCGGTGACTACTGATTCGAGAACCTTTAAGAAACAGTTAGAGGAGCGGTTGAACCCTCGCGTTGTAACTTCAGTGCTTGTGCGGTTGGGAACCATTTAGTTCTTTTTTGGGGGAAGGAGTCAACATGCAACCAATGAATGATACCTTCATATTGGACTTAAACTTCGGCAACCTGGAATGGGGACATGTAAAAGTGGGTTTCTACCCCCTTGGTGTTGGGGACACACACATTTTCTTGCAATTGAAAACTTTTTAATGCTATTTGAACTCTGAAAAAAAAAATATAAAGACGAACAAAGGAAGATCATAACACAAACTGAAATTTTACAAGAAGACAATGAGCTTACCCGTGTTAGGCTCAAGGAAATGAACTTATCTGACTAAATCCTGGCTTTGGAAGGGCATTCTTCTCTGCCTACAGCTCTCAAAGAAGAAGTGGAAGCAGTGCAAATTAGTAATGAGCTGGTTGGTTTTGAAGCTAAGTTACAGCAGTTTAGAGATCTGAGAAGGATCTGTATATAAGAGTGAAAACAAGCTGTTTTATGCACAAGTTTGAGGGAATTTTCTTTAGATTTCGAGGATACGTTCAACCTTCATGCGAACGTTTGTTCAGCCTATGGGCGAACATTTATTTTAATGGAGTTCGGTGATATGTTCAGCCTTCGTGCTAACGTTCGATTCAACCTTTCAAGGCGAACGTTAGTTCAAATTACTTCATCTGAACGTTCGTTCAAATTTCTATGGTAACATTTATTTTAATGGAGTTCGGTGATACGTTTAGCCTTCATGTGAATGTTTGTTCAGCTTATAGGCGAACATTTATTTTAATGGTGCTTAATGAAGCGTTCAGACTTCGTATGAACGTTTGTTCAGTCTTTGTGCGAATTTTGGTGTTTTTGGAGGTTCGTTGATGTGTGTTCAGCCTTTGGGCGAACAATTATTTTTTGTTCGGAGATACGTTCAACCTTTGTGCGAATTTTGGTGTTTTTCAGAGGTACGCTGGTATGTTCAGCCTTTGGGCAAACAATTATTTTATGTTCGACAGTATGTACTGGCTTTGGGACAAACTTTGGTGTTTTCAGAGGTTCGGTGGTGGGGCGAACATTTGTTTTTATGGGGTTCGGTTGGTATAAGGGTAATTATTTATATCTTTGGTCATGATAATGTTGGTTATTTGTCATCGGTTCTGATAAAGTTGATTATCCGTTCGGCGTATGTATGGTGTTTGGGTGAGACAGTTCGTCTTCGGCAAATACGAATCTTTTGTTGGGATAAATTTGTATACTCTCTTATTTTAATCAAGTTCCTTATAAATAAGAAACTAGAGGGCAATATTGGGATGTGATTATTTGGGTCTAGTCAAGGTGTAGCCCAATTTATTTAATGGGCCAAATTTGGTGTTGGCCCATATATTTATTTGTACAATGGGAGAATATCTATTGAAGTAAGATTGTGTTTCCTTATTTTGTGGGATAAGGAGATCTAATTTGGTAAGGAATCTATCAGCCAATAATTGCAGTTATAAGGTAATTCTAAAAATGACTTCTACTCCTAATTAGATTTCGATCGGTGGACATGACATCTATAAATACTGCAATAAGCAAGGGTTTGAGGGAATGCGACAATTACATATGACACAAATAAATAATTTGTACTCTCCATATTATTATTGTGGATTTCTCTCTCCCCCCCTCCCCCCGTAATTTTTTTCCAATTGAATTTTCACGTAAATTTTTGTGTTCATATTTTATATCTCTTTATTTATGTTTATGTGAATGTATTTCGTGAGTTTAATTTCACAACAATACAATCAACTTGTTCGATTAAGATGTATTAATTACTCCCTCCATCCCTAAATAATTGACGTTATAGGGAGTTCAAAATTTTTCAATATATTTGACGTTACCAAGTTTCTAAGAAACATTAATTATAATTTTTCCTTTATTGCCTTCAATTATATGGAGTATTTCATTTATCTAGATAACTATATGGAGTACATTTTTTTTTTAATTAATGTAAGAGTAACTGTGGTAATACATATCAATCTTAAGTGATAAAATTGAAGTAATAAATGATTTTTTTAATAAGTGTGAAAACCTTCAAAACATAAGTTATTTAGAAATGAAGTGAGTAATTAATTAATTATTTGATTCCTTTTACTCTGACCAAATTTTTTTACTATGTACTCTATATATTCCACTACAGCTGTACATGTTGAAGAATAAAAGCATCTATTTCACTTCATAGTAAAAAGTTCCCAACATAATTAATTATTTTTCTTAATAAAATATAATTTTCCAGCCTTCTCATGATGTCCATAACCAATTTTTTACTTTTTTACTTTTTATTTTTGTTTTTAATAAAACAATATTTCTCAACTAGGGAAGGGAAGGGAAGGGAAGGGGTCATGAACAGTTTAGGAAAGTGAAATGTGCTCTCATTGGTTGCTAAATTACCGGTAAAATACATATAATAAGAGTTTAAAAATTAATAGAAGCATGATCAACTTTATGGGTGAGTTCCACGTAAGAACATCTTGTCAAAATTTACCATGGGTGCAAGCTTTTTTCCCAACTCTTTTGGCAGGCTATAAATTAATTATGACTCTGTTTCTGAGTTTTGAATAAAAAAAAAAAGAATAAAAAATTTAAACTAGAACAGAAAAAAAAAGAATAAAAAATTTAAAGTTTTTCTTTGTGTTGTTTCTGAGTTTTTAATAGAAAAGGATAAAAAATTTAAATTGAGTTTTTAATAGAAAAGGATAAAAAATTTAAAATTGAGGATATGAGTTGTAATTTAAAATTTATTATATTAAAAATTGAGGATAATATGAGAATTATAAAAATATTACTTATTCTAATTTCTTTTCCGTCCAAATCATGCCAATTTTAGACGGAAAACTTTGACAGGAAAAGTGGCCAAGTTTTCTATCCATTTCTTTTCTTTTCTGTTTATTAAAAAACTCAGAAACATAAGAATTAGAAAGAAAACTTAAATTTTTCGTTCATTTCTATTATTTTTTGTTCATTTTAAAACTCAGAAACAGAGCCCAAGTGTATCATGCATGAACCTCCTAATATTAAAAATATGGCAAAAAGCACTTTTTGACCACTGTGGTTATAGTGATTTAACGAAATAGTCACTGTGCTTTTAAAATATTCAATTAGCCCACTGTACTTTTTAAAAATGTTCAATCAGGCCATTCCGTCTATTTTTTGTAACTGCCGTTAACAAATTAACAAGAATTGCTTACGTGGCTTTTAAAAAATAAAATAAAAAATGACATGATAATTACGTGACAATAGATTAACAAATCTGTTTTTAAAATAAAATAAAAAATGACATGGTAATAACAACAAATCTGTTTTTAACAAATTCTATTTTTTTAAAAAATCTGTTTTACAAAAAAATTTATTTTTTAAAAAACTTTTTTTAAAAAAATAAATTTTTAAAAAACTGTTTTTTAACAAATTCTGCTTTTAAAAAATTCTATTTTTAAAAAAATCTGTTTTTAAAAATAATTATATTTTAAAAAAATCCGTTTTTAAAAAATTCTGTTTTTTTTTTAAATTATGTTTTTAAAAAATCTGTTTTTAACAAATCTGTTTTTAATTACGTGGCAAATCTGTTTTTAACAAATCTGTTTTTAATTAAAAATATGTTTTTAAAAATCTGTTTTTAACAAATCTGTTTTTAAAAATAGAATTTTTTAAAAAACAGAATTTTTAATTTTTAAAAATTCTGTTTTTAAAAATAATTATATTTTTTAAAAAAAAAATCCGTTTTTAAAAATCCGTTTTTAACAAATCCGTTTTTTTTTTAAAATCCGTTTACCTTATTTTCATTTTGAGCTATATCTTTTTAACAAATCCGTTTTTTAAAAATCCGTTTTTAACAAATCCGTTTTTTAAAATGCCTCTTATTTTCATTTTGAGCTATATCTTTTACCTTTCTCAAGTAGTATTACATAGTAAATATTCCATCCGTACCTAAGTTTCAAAATAATTATATTTTTTTATAAAATCCGTTTTAACAATTCCGTTTTTTTAAAATCCGTTTTTTAAAAATGGATTTTAAAAAATATAATTATTTTTAAAAATAGAATTTTTAAAAAAATTAAAATTCTGTTTTTTTAAAAAAAAAATTCTGTTTTTTTAAAACATATTTTTAATTAAAAACAGATTTGTTAAAAAACAGATTTGCCACGTAATTAAAAAACAGATTTGTTAAAAACAGATTTTTTTAAAAAACATAATTTTTAAAAAACAGAATTTTTAAAAACGGATTTTTTAAAAATATAATTATTTTTAAAAACAGATTTTTTTAAAAAATTGAATTTTTTTAAAAGCAGAATTTGTTAAAAACAGTTTTTTAAAAATTTGTTTTTTTAAAAACAGTTTTTTAAAAACAGTTTTTTAAAAAAATAATTTTTTTTGTAAAACAGATTTTTTAAAAAAAACAGAATTTGTTAAAAACAGATTTGTTGTTATTACCATGTCATTTTTATTTTATTTAAAAACAGATTTGTTAATCTATTGCCACGTAATTACCATGTCATTTTTTATTTTATTTTTTAAAAGCCACGTAAGCAATTCTTGTTAATTTGTTAACGGCGATTTAAAAAAATGAAACGGAATGAACGATTGATTGGAACATTTTAAAAAGATACGTTTGAAATTTAATTGAATATTTTAAAAGACTTGATATTTATTTCGTTAAATCACTATAACCACAATGGTAAAAAAGTGCTTTTTGCCTTAAAAATATCAATATATATACAAAATATAAACTTGCAACTTTATAGTAATAATTACTAAAGTTTCAAAGCACTTTTAATTCACCATTTCTCTCTTTATTAATTAGGTCGGTTTACGAGCTATGATCTGCATTCTTCATGATAAAAATATGCTTCATTAATTGTTCTTGTTCACACACACACACACACACACATATATATATATAAAGTAAACAATATATAAAGTAGGATATTTCTTGAAAGAAAAAGACATTACTAGCTAGCAATTATGGAATAGAGACATCTTAGTAACTTTTGCTGGTCCATACTACCCGTTCCAAAAATTAAAAAAGCAACTCGCAATTATCACCACACAATAAGAGCTAGGTAGTTAGCAACATACACGTTTTGTTTAAATTCCGTCTTCATAACTATATATATATATATATATATATATATATATATATATATATATATATTTGTATGAAAGTATCAATACCTATTGCCTACACACTTAAAGAATATTGAGGGAGCTAAGAGCTAGCTAACAAACTTGAGCACTTAACTATATATAATTAAATACCATTAACAATGGATCATAGCAAGAAGCCTTACTTAGTTGTTATCGCGATACAATCAATATATGCAGGTATGTTTTTGCTCTCCAAGGTGGCATTCGATTTGGGCATGAATACGTTCGTGTTTGTGTTCTATAGACAGGCGGCTGCAACTCTTTTCTTAGCTCCTATAGCCATGTTCGCCGAAAGGTAGATACATGTATTTTCATATTTTTGTTGTTTTTTTGGTGGCCTAATTAATTCTTTTGTGTAATTAATTAAAGAGAGATTTAATTTGATCATTAATTTACATTTTCTTTCGGTTTATAGGAAATCTGCACCACCACTTACCTTCAAAACCCTGCTGAAGATTTTTGTGCTCTCTTTATTAGGGTATGTAATTAAATTAATTAATGTTTTATTTTAAAATCTCTTGCCTTAATTAAAGCATGCAAGAGACTTATTGTTTGGTCTTGTTTTATTGCAGGATTACAATGAGCTTGAATATATATGGTGTTGGCCTTATATATACATCTGCTACATTGGCTGCAGCCACTTCAAACTCCCTTCCTGTCATTACTTTCCTCCTTGCAGCTCTATTCGGGTAATAATTAATTAATATTTAGTAGTAATAGTTGTTTTTATTTTTGTATGAGCATAAGCATTCAAGTGCCTTGTTTTGAAATGTTTGTGCCTTTTTTTACAAGTAGTCAAGTGCATGCCTTGCAATCTCAATTGCAAAATTGAAACGATAAACAACCTTATATATATGATTCCCTCTTAAAAACTCTAAAGGTTCTTTCAATATCGAGAAAAAAAAATAATCAAATCAAAATTTTGTGTTTATTAACTAATTGTAGATACAACAAATTTTAATATACAAATCGAAACAGTCAACAAGTTAAATAAGATTCTGATTTTTTGACGGGTGTAGTAATTTACAGAATATGATTATGCTAGGTTTCTCTCTCTCTCTCTCTCTCTCTCTCTCTCTCTCTATATATATATATATATATATATATATATATATATAATTAGTTTGAGCACTTGCTACATTGTTGTATTGCAGAATGGAGAATGTGAAGTTGAAGACAATCCCAGGAATTGCAAAGCTTGCAGGTGTAGCCTTGTGTTCAGCTGGAGTTGGGACAATGGCCTTTTACAAGGGCCCTTACTTGAAGCTCTTGTTACATCATCACCTGTTCAGTCACTATAACCAAAAACATCAACCTCTTCTTCATGGTTCTACTGAAACCTGGGTAAAGGGTGTTTTCCTCATGCTTCTTGCCAGCACCTTATGGGGTCTGTGGATTATATTCCAGGTATAACTTTTTTGTTTTTTATTTATAATTTAATGAAGTATCCATTCTTTGTTTGGTTGACTAGAAGTGATCAGATCTATGAGAAAGAGATGTATTTTTAATTAATTATCTCAAGTCCCCATCTCCATTTTCTTCATGAAAATATTTATATTCACTTCTGATTCAGCAGCCAGAGGTGTAGCCTAATTGGTTGGCGAATTCCGACTATACTTTCTTATACGCGATTTGAGTTTCACCGGTTGTAAAATACAGTAATGCTGGTCCTTTCTTATGTCTATTTATAACTAGTACTGTGTAAGGTAAATTTTATGAGATGAGTACTTCTATGCGAACAGGTAAATTGGACCGGAAGAACAAAAGAAATTTGTTCCAGCGAACAATTTGACAGTACAATTAATTTGTTCGTTGGAACAAATTTCTTTTGTTCTTCTGGTTCAATTTACGTGTCCGCGCGCATAGAGTTATTATTTATGAGATATACAATAAATGATTAATTGGTTCTTGATTTTATACAGGGTAATGCGATGAAAAGTTATCCTTCAAAGCTTCTCCTCACAACTCTTCAATGTCTTTTAAGTTCCATTCAATCATTTATCATTGCCATTGCTATGGAAAGAGACCCTTCTCAATGGAAACTGGGATGGAATGTCAGGCTCCTTGCCGTAGCTTACTGTGTAAGCACCGCGCTATATATAATATGCATTTTTTTTGCTAATCAATTTCCATCTTTTTTATACTCCGTTAAATTAAAAATGAGAATCTTATTTGACTTTTTACGGACAGAATTGTAATATACAATAATTAAATTGGTTGAATAATTGTGACATGCAGGGAGTTGTAGTGACCGGTTTGACATACTACTTACAGGCATGGGTAATTGAGAAGAAAGGACCAGTGTTCCTAGCCATGTCAACTCCTTTGGGCTTTGTTTTCACAATCTTTTGTTCAGCATTCCTCTTGGGGGAGATACTTAGTTTGGGAAGGTGACTAACTTTCTCATATATATTCCCTCCATTCTAAATTATTTATGATTAATATTAAATTTAATTTTGAGATATATTTTAGATTCAGAATTAATATAAATTAATTTAATTTTAGACAATATGGTTATAAAAATTTAATATAGTAGTAGTTAAGTCAATCACATCAATTTTAATTAATTAATTTATTGTGGGGGTGTGTTTGCAGCATTTTAGGAGGAATTTTGTTGGTGGAAGGGCTTTACTGTGTGTTGTGGGGAAAGAGTAAAGAAGAACAGTTGGGTGTTGGAATCTGTAAAACAGTAGAAGCTGAGGTGAAGATGAGCTCCGAGTCGGATGGAGAACTCACAACCAAGACTATTCATCCATCATTAATTGTTTAGCAGTGTACTGCTACTGTGCTAGTAGTGTAATCAATTTTGAGTATCAAATATAGTTTCATCTATTTAATAAAATACAACTGATTTTGAATTTTCCGTTCACCCTAATAAATTATCTGTGCCGTCCAAAATTTAGAATAAATTCCACGGTCCATGTAGTGCCGGAGACACGGAACACATCTAATATGATTATATTTCAAATTGATGGTGGGCCAAGTACGGAAGCTAGTAAATACATCAAAATCCTTTTCAAAAACATAAATATCTTATGTTTGTTTGCATGTATTATTAATGTTAGAAGTCTCAAATTTTATGTTAAAGGTACAAAATTAATCAACAAAATACATTGGACTATATTTGTGATATGAATGTTGTGTTAAAATAATAATTATGAAAATTTAAGGGAACTGATATTTTTATTTAAAAAATTGATAAGTTCGGTGATACGTTCAGCCTTCGTGCAAACGTTTGTTCAGCTTTCGTGCGAACGTTCGTTCAGCTTTCGTGCGAACGTTCGTTCAGCCTATGAACAAACATTTATTTTAATGGAGTTCGGTGATATGTTTAGCCTTTGTGCGAACGTTTGTTCAGCTTATGGGTGAACATTTATTTTAATGGTGCTTAGTGAAGTTGTTCAATCGTCTGTAACGTTTGTTCAAATTTTTTTATGCGAATTTTGGTATTTTGGAGGTTCAATTGATGTGTTCAAACCATTGACGAACAATTATTTTATATTTGGAGATACGTTCAGCCTTTATGCGAATTTTGGTGTTTTCAGAGTTTAATTTCGGTGGTATGTTCAGCCTTTGGGCGAACAATTATTTTATGTTCGGCGGTATGTACAGGCTTTGGGGTGAACTTTGGTGTTTTCGGAGGTTCGGTGGTATGTTCAATCTTGGGGCGAACATTTGTTTTTATGGGGTTCGGTTGGTATAAGGGTAATTATTTATATCGTTGGTCATGATAAGGTTGGTTATTTGTCTTCGGTTCTGATAAAGTTGATTATCTGTTCGACGTATGTATGGTGTTTGGGTGAGACAATTCGCCTTCGGCAGATACGGATCTTTTGTTAGGATAAATTTATATACTCTCTTATTTTAAGTTCCTTATAAATAAGAGACTAGGGGCAATGTTGGGATGTGATTATTTGGGTGTAGCCCGATTTATTTAATGGACCGGATTTGGTGTTAGCCCATATATATATTTATTTTTACAATGGGAGAATCCCTATTGAAGTAAGATTGTGTTTTCTTATTTTGTGAGATAAGGAGATCTAATTTGGGAAGGAATCTATCAGCCAATAATTGGTGTTATAATGTGATTCTAAAAATAACTTCTACTCCTAATTAGATTTCGATAGGTGGACATGACATCTATAAATACTGCAATAAGCAAGGGTTTGAAGGAATGAGACAATTACATATGACACAAATAAATAGTTTGTACTCTCCATATTATTATAGTTGATTTCTCTCTCTGTGATTTTTTCTCAATTGGGTTTTCACGTAAATTCTTGTATTCATATTTTATATCTCTTTGTTTATGTTTGTGTGAGTGTATTTCATGAGTTTGATTTCACAACAATACAATCAACTTGTTAGCGCGATTTTGGCCTGCTGTTTTGGTGATTTCGTCATACGTACAAAATTTGGCATTAACATTGGCGTCGTATGTGGGAAAATAAAATTATGTTCGAAAATCACCAATTCTCACCAAGAAAGGATCCTACACATAAAAAACGCCCCAAATTTGTGACGCCTCCAAAATAGGCCTACACCAAAGTTTTGGCTCACAGTTGGTGAACTAGGCCTACTGCTGGAAAGAAAGTTATAGGTTTGAACCTTGACAGCGACCAAATAAGATATATGTATTTAATTTCAATAAAAAATTAGCCAAAAAAATAAATTAGAACTATGTCCATACACAAAGACGAGCAACAACAATTCTCAACATGAATAAGAAAAGAGAATTGTTAAATCCACAACAGTTTTTATTATTTTCACAACAAAATAACTCAGATCATGTACTTTTTTATTTTATTTTATTATTTCTAAGACAGACAGAGTGTTAATTATGGTGAAAAGATTCAAGCGTTGGACCCTTCTATCCTACAAGATGCATCTCACACGAGATGGCTAAAGGATTGACTTATTACCACGATAAAAATTGGAGGCCCGATCACTTTAGTTGAACTAAAATTGAGTTTACAATGAATCAAGGCCCATAACAATAGGCCCAAAAAAATAAAAGCAAAACTCTCTCTCTCTCTCTCTCTCTATATATATATATATATATATATATATATATATATATATATATGGCATGTACCCAAATTTAATTTAATTTAATTGTACATGAAACCTACAAAAACTATGTTTTAGTAATATTTAACGTTGAACATATAAAGTTTATAATAAATCTTTCAGAAAATACAAAGTGTTCTAATATTCATTGTATTAATATCAATATCACAAAATTAATGATCTTTTAGATATTATCATAATTACTTCCCGGATTTATGGTTTAAATATTACGAATTCAAATTTTTTGATTTGTCTTGAAATTTCATTATTTCAATTATAAAATTAAAAGTTGAACAACGGTTGGATTCTTACTAAAACCTTCAAGCATTAAAATAGAAAATTAATAAATGAAAAAGATATGGTATCTTGAATAGTAATAACATTTCCTTGTGATAATTATTCACTTACCATAAATATAAGACAATATTCAAGCAAACATTCCATACAAAGAAATAATCACTTGATTAATAGGCGAGTAAATTCCAGCTCTTCATTATATATATGTTATGATTAACATCATATTCTATGTTATTGGTTGAGGAGCATTAGAGGGAAGCCATTAAAAGTAAGGTACTCTTCTTCTTCATTATTATACTCTCTTCTTTCTCAATAAACAACTACTAACTGGTATTATAATAGTAGTTTTACATTTATTATATTATATTATAATGGATCTGAGTACAATTCCTTTAAACTCAATTATAAATTCTTGGCTTTGTTACGTACCCTGCTTTTTGTTTTTCGTTTTTATTTCTTTATTATTATTATTATTTATTTATTTATTGTTTCATTGAAAAATTATGCATATATGGGTCGAGTGTGATCTGGATTAACAGTTATTATCATTAGATGAACTCCATAATCTAATTAATTGATTTATTTCTTTAGATTCATTTTCTTCCCCTCTCTAATCTCTACGTTTACGCAATCAATAATAAGAAAAATTCGATTACAAAATATGGATGTCTCACAATAAAGGGAAAAATAAAATAAAATTCCTTCATTATAAACTTACGGCGAAAATCGAGCATGAAATCATTAAGTTATCAATGCCTCTCTTCTTACAGTCATGGTAATTTAAGATCCCTTTTATTACACTTATTCTTTAATTTCTTTTAATATGTATTTAACGTTAAAGTTTATTGTAAATAATTATCAGCACAATAAAATTTACCGCAAATAATTGTGTAGCTTGTACTGTCGTTAAAAGTAATATTTTGTATTGCTAAATATGTATTAGAGAAAATAGAAACATAAGTGTAATGGGGGATCCTAATCCAATAACTTCAAACGCATAGCTATAAATTTTTTTAATGAATTCTCTTTCATTTTATATACATACTTGTTCCTCCATTTATGTAGTAATTGGTTGAACTCTATAATCTAATTAATTATATTATGTGCATGCAGATGGGCCGAGCTAAGCTAAACATGAAACTCATAGAAAACAAAAAAGACCCGAAATTCCACTTTCCAGAAGAGGAAGAATAGTGTGAAAAAGAAAATTTATGAACTATCAACTCTCTGCGGTGTCGAAGTGGCCCTCGTCATTTATGGGCCCACAATTAATAACAAAGATTTACTCGAACTTGAAATTTGGCCTGCAAATCGTGACAACGAAATTCTCCAATTGATCAACAAGTACAAAGCGCAATCCCCTGAAAAACGCAAGAAGAGAACATATCATTTGTCAGACTACTTTATGGACCGCAAGAATAAGGCCCAAAATGAGCTTGCAAAATTGCGAAAAATACACGACAAGGCCCAGTACCCCACGTGGGACCACCGGTATAATGATTTATTGGTACATCAACTAAGGAGAATTAGTGGCATATTGGAAATGAAGCTTAATGATGCAAAGATTAGGCATTATAATTATGTTCATTTTATACAACAGCAGCAATTGTGGCAGCAACAACAGCAACTCTTGTTCAACAACTTTTTGATTACGATCAACTCACAAGAGCCATGTGAGCAGTCTTATAATTATTAGTTGCAGCAATGGATTAATACTTTTGATCATCGCTATCCCCGATCAATCAACTTGAACCGTTCGATCAGCCCTACAATTATCAGCTGCAGCAAGGGTTTAGTACTTTTGATCATCGTACGAATTTAATCTCAAATTCGAGGATGATCGAGTCCATTACTGATGTTGATTATGTTGAGGGCGCCTCTAGTTGCAAAAATGTTGTGTATGGACCTACGCTTAAGGCCGATCCAAGGGTTTATGACGAACTTGGGATGGTGGAGAGTATTGACATTGTGAAAACTTTAATTAGGACACCCCAAATGACCTATTCTGGGGAGGACATGCTGCCTATGCCACATGAGTACAATATGTAATACCTTAAGTGTGCAGGTGATGGTGTTACGACGGATCAATTGCGTGATTTTTTTCAAGCGGATGGTTATAAGTACTATAAAAATCGCGATTATGATGTAAAAAATCGTGAATGATTTAAGGTACAAAATTTAAATATTAACTTACTTGAAGCAGATTGATTTATATGCTTATTAATTTATTTGAATCATTTGCGGTGATATATTATTTCTTATTGATGTCATTATAAGCTTTTTTTAATTACTGTTGAATATGAAAATTCTTAGTTAGTTTTTGAGCCAAGACCTGAAAGAGGTGGCCAATATATCTAATTCATGTCATTATAAGCTTTTCTAATTACTGTTGAATGTGAAAATTCTTGGTTAGTTTCTGAGCCAAGACCGAAAAGAGGTGGCTAAATTATATATGCAATTTTTTGAGTTGTTGAAAAAGTAAAGTGCTTTTGTGTTGTGCCATGAGATAAGACCACAAAATTGGTCATATTCCCTAGTACCAAAAGATGGTCTCATTTCCACTTTTTTCTGTTAGATTTTCTTCTTTTCCTTTTTTTTTTAAATCGTTTTATGGTGGTGGAATTGGGTTTTGGAATGTCAATGCCCTTATGTAGAACTTGGATTTCACACTCACTCGATTGTATATAATTTAATTTATTTTTATTTTTACTTTTTATATTTACTATAGCTAAAGTTGGATATGATATTTTTATGGTCAAAAAATAGAATAATCAAAAATCTCGAGTAACTGGTCGAGCCACTAAAGTAACTATAATGGTGATACAACATTTGTTATTAAAAAAAATTAATAAAAGAACACATGTTACCCACACGGAAAGTTCAGACTTTATGCACAATAGAGATAAATAACGTTTTGGTCACTGTATTGGGGTCCGGTTTTATTGTGATTATTGAAACTTTTTTTGTTACAATCGAATAACTGTACTTTTAAAAACATACAAAATGGTCACTCCAAAAAACGGACAGAATGTTGACTGTGCAAGTTGACTCCATTTTTTCGAACTCTAGACCTCTTCAAATTAGAAACCTTATATTCCAACAAAAACCATTGTGCCAACTATCTACCATGCTTAAATTTATGTAATACTAATATTTAAACTAAGTAGCATCGTTTCCAGGAATTGTAATAATAATAATAATTATAATAATCGTAATAATAATAATTATTATTGTAATATCTGATGACCAAAAAAGGATAATACATCGTAGTATTTCAATAATAATAATAATAATAGGCTTAAATATGATTTACTATCCTAAACTACACATTTTTTGTAAAAAAAAATGCAATTTTTTTGTAATAATAAAAAAAAAACACAGTTTTTTTTTAATAAAAAAAAAAACAAAAACAACTAACTACGAAAGAAAAAAAAAACAGCGCACAAAAAAAACGCAGTTTAAAAAAAACGCAAAAAAAAAATGCAGTTAATAAAAAAAACTGCAGTTTTTTGTAATAATAAAATGCAGTTTTTTTATTTTTATTAAAAAAAAATTGCATAAGCAATCATCCCGTGAATTTTTTTTACATAATAATAGCATTATTTTAATTTTAAATAGACGTTTCTAGATCCGATCATCTACGTGAACACAGTTCAGGCGGCATTATTTTAATAATAGCATTGTTTTTTGTTTATGCATTTTTTCTTTTTATAAAATACGCAGTTTTTTTTTAATAAAAATAAAAAAACTGCATTTTATTATTACAAAAAAAAACTGCAGTTTTTGTAATAATAAAATGCAGTTTTTTTATTAACTGCAGTTTTTTTTTGGCCTTTTTTATTGTTTTTTTTAAACTGCGCTTTTTTTGTGTGCGTTGTTTTTTTTTTTTTGGCGTTGTTGGTTGTTTGTTTTTTTGCATTGTTTTTTTTTATTAAAAAAAAAATGTGCTTTTTTTTATTATTACAAAAAAATTGCATTTTTTTTTATTATAAAAAATTGTGTAGATAGTAAATCATATTTAAGCTTTTATTATTATTATTATTATTGAAATACTACTGATTGTATTATCCTTTTTGGTCATCAGAGATATTACAATAATAATTATTATTACTGCTTATTACAATTATTATTATTATTATAATTCCTAAAAACGATGCTACTTAGTTTAAATATTAGTATTACATAGATTTAAGCATGGTAGATAGTTGGCACAATGATTTTTGTTGGAATATAAGGTTTTTAATTTGAATAGGTCTAGAGTTTGAGACTTTTGAGTAATATTTTCTTTAAGAAAATTTTTAACCTCCACATCAGTAAAAATAACGGGCCACGTCAGCAAAAAAATGGAGTCGACTTAAGCAGTTAAAGATTCCGTCTGCTTTTTGGATTGAAAAAATCGAACAGAGTGACCATTTTATAAGTTTTTGAAAGACAGCTTATTCGATCAGAACAAAAAAATTTTTGAAATTACAATAAAAACCGAACCCCAGTATAATAACCAAAACGTTATTTATCCCATGCACAATATGTAAATGAGCCTGGGCGGTTCTGGCTATTTGCAGTTGGTTCTATGTTAGATGCTTCAAAGTTCAAACGATTAAGTAGTCAACTTTGAGTGTGGCACTAAACGCTCATTTTTTGGTGCATTAAAATGTCATGCTCCATATTTAAACATTAAAAAAAATCCATGACCCTATAGAAAGGTTTTCTCCATCAAAAAAAATTCTTCATCAGTTCCACGTAGACAGGTCAACGCACACATATCACCTGAGACTCAATTTGCGTTGACCAAAAGAAAGAAACTCAATACCAAAAAACATCTAAAATTCAATGACCACATTTACATTTTACCCTATTTCGTACTCATTTTTAAATATTTAAAAGAATTCATTATGATATTATACATTCACTTCTAACTATGAAAAGGAGTAATAGCTTAGTTTATTCTTGCTTGCTTGTTTTAAGTTTTATTTCACCAATAATTTGTCCCAAGACTGCAAATACTACCAACTATCATTAGTTTTATAAGATATTTTAACTAACCAAACAAACACACTTGTTTAGTTCATACAATGCTTGCGTATTTTAAGTTTTAGTTTACTACTAATGCTCCCAAGCCTACAAATATTATCTATTATCATTAGTTTTTCAAAATATATCAGCTAATTCAAATAAATCTCTATATATTATTTCAGTTAAGGCTGTAAAATAAATCAAACGGTTCAAGTTTGATTCGTACTCACTCGACTAAAATTTCAATTTAAGTTCAACTCGAAATTATAAATGATTCTAAATTTTTAAGTTCGATAAATTACTCGAGTCTTTTTAAATTATAATCTTTTGTTGATATTCGAATCATATTCGCTCGAATAATTTAAACTGATCAAATTCGATTCAAAATCGTACTCGACTCGGTAGCTAAACACGAGTTTCAATCAAAACCTTATTTCAACTCGATAACTTTTATGAACCAAATCTGAGCAATTCATTACTCAGCTCGACTCGGTTCATTTACACCCCTAATTTCAATTACAAAAAAACATTATCATTTCGAGTTTTATTTCAAACCAAGCCACATATATATATATATATATTATATTCCATCCACAAAAGTTCTTTGTAACGTCTTGACAATGACCCTTTTTGGACCGCAAGTGCATAACATGTAACTTGTATAAAAAAAAAAAAAAAAAAAAATAGTAAGAGCCTCTATAGGTTTACAAAAAAAAAAAAAAAAATGTCAATAGTAAGAGCCTCTTACGAACTAAAAAAAAAAAAAAAAATCCATAGCAAATGTTTGTTTTATAAAACAAATGTTTTATTTTTGTTATAAAATATAGCAAATATTTGTTTATTTTATAAAAATGTTTGTTTTAATAAAACATTTTTTTTTTTTTCTAGTAGTAGAAAATAAAAAAAATGTTTTATAAAAACAAATATTTTATAACAAATGTTTTTATAATATATTTTATAACAAAAATAAAAACATTTTTATAAAATAAACAAACATTTGCTATATTTTATAAAAAAATAAAACATTTGTTTTATAAAAACAAACATTTGCTATGGATTTTTTTTTTTTTTTTTTGTTTTATAGAGGCTCTTACTATTGGGATTTTTTTTTTTTTTTTTTTTTGTAGTTTCAAGAGGCTCTTACTATTGGATTTTTTTTTTTTTTTTTTTTTTTTATATGTTTACATGTCGCACTTCTGCCATTCAAAAAAGGGGTTGTCAGATAAAGACTATAAAGAACTCTATTGTCATGTGGATGGAGATATATATATATATATATATATATATATATATATATAGAAAGATCAAGAGCATTTCTCTTAAATAACATTCCTTCTTAAATAAGATTCCTTTATTAAAACTACGTGCGTTTTGGAGTGACTTTAAAAGTGGGTGGTCCCACTTGTTTTCTTTTTTATTTACAAAATGTCACTCATGCATCACCCAAAAAGCAGCGTAGTTTTAATAAAAGAATGTTATGTAAGAAACCCATTCTACCTAGAGGAGGAAGGAGTCACCGAAAAAGAAGCATCATCTCAACCGAAGGTGTAGAGTATTTGGTTAAAGAGTTAAAGGAACTTCTAAGCAAATCAATAAGTACAAAAGACGAAGGACACTTCTAGAAAGAAGGCATCCCCTTTTGGCGGAGATTCTTAAAGAAAAAGTCGACCCCACCAAGAAGTTGCCCCATATTGAGAGTTATGATGGATCGGGGATCCTATGACCACAACAAAGCGCTCAATCGATCGATGGATTATTACGACTTTTAGTGATGTCGCTAAGTGTCATACTTTTGTCACAACACTCGTAAAGGATGCCCGGCAGTTGGATGGAGACTTTGCCTCGTTGATTCAATTTCATCTTCGCGTATATGTGCAAGAAATTTCATGCTCGCTTTGGGAACAAAAAAAGAAGGGAAAACCAATCGGTTCGGCTGCTCAGTTCGATGGGTTTTGAATGAGTCTTTGGGCCAATATGTGAAGAGATTCCGTGAAGCAATCGGCCAGTGATGACTTGAATGATCTACAAGTCATTGGATCTGCTTTTGTAATGGGTTAGATCCGTCAAATCGGAGAAGTTAGTGAAGAAGTTGATGTTTCATCACCAAGAGTCTTCTTGCCGAGACCTTTCGACAAAGTCAAGGTTATATCGTAGTGGAGGAAGCCATGGATGACCTCAAACGCCCCGCTTTGCACCGGCTTAAGGAGATGAGACGGATAGAACCGATAAAGACCGGAGAAAGAATGAGGGTAATAAAGACCGCTAACGAAGGCGGGTCGAAAAAAGTTTAACAATTGGAGACAGGGGTGGAGGACGCTCGTCCGCTCCAACCCAAAGAGTGAATAGAACGCATACACAAAGACTTAATACGCATGTGGTCGTTATCTTGGATCAAATTAAGAATAAACCTATTTTCGAACCACCTCGAGATAACATTAAGCCCTAAAAGGAAATTTCGAATATCAGGATTACCATCAAGCTTCGGGTCACGATACAAACGATCGTGCTAGCTTCAAGGATTTTATTGAAAGAAAGGTACATGGCGGTGCTTTTAATTCAAGAGATGGTCGCTGTAACTAATCAACAAAGCAGACGTAGGGCCTGTTCTCGTAGCTCTCCCGGTTCAAAGTGTTACCAGCCCTAATACTGCGCAAGCACGTGATAGATGTCATCACCGGGGTACTTCCGCAAATTCATTGGAAAAAAAGTTTACTGGATTCGGCCACGATAAAGCCAAGGGTACCCTCCCAAGATCGATGACCTTATCCGAAGTTCGGTAATATCTTTTATCGATGAAGATTACCCCGGAAGTCATCGAACCGCACGAGGGATCATTGGTGTCGATCGCATGTGGGTTCAGAGATATAAATGGATGATGGTGGATAATGGGTCTTCAGTAGATATTCAGATGCCCACGCTTATCGAGGATGCACTAGATGGGCGAAAGATGGAGTTGGGACAGAGGCTCCTTTATATGGTTTTTTAGTAATGACCCTGTTAAGGTGGTGGAACTATTGAATCGCTAGTCATCTTCTGAACTACCCCCAACAGTAGAAATTACTTGCAAATTTTATGTCAGTACATGTAGATTCTACTTATAATGCTATTTTGAGAAGGCTCGCTTTAAATGCTTTTGCAAGTCGTGACCTCTATTCCTCATTTCAAAATCAAATTTCCTACTACCACGGGCTCATGGGCGAGGTGAAGGGGACTTGATCCGCCGTAAGGTGTTATAGAAATGTTGTGATCACCTCGGGAGTGGGAATATCAAAGCGAATGGCACCACGGCGATAGAGATCGAACCCTTCACAGAGAGAGTAGTTCGAACCATTGGTCATGCCAGATCAAGAAACGGGGGAGATAGAGCTCATTCCGGGCAAAGAGAACAAGATGGTGAAAATAGGTTCGGGTCTGCCGGAACCTCTCCGGACGAACCTCATGGAGCTCCTGCAAAGTTATGTTGATATTTTCGCACGGGAGCCTCGTGGATACGCCGGGTAGAGAGATATCGCCGAGCATCTATTTGGAGGTAGAATCCGTCGAAGAAGCCAGTCCGACAGAAGAGGAGGATTTTCGCACCTGAACATCAGCGAATAATTGATGAAGAGATTGCAAAACTGTTGGCATCAGACTTTATCTTCGAGATTGACTACCCGCAATGGATGGCGAATGTGGTGCCGGTATGTATAAAATGGTAAATGGCGAAAGTCCGTGATCGATTACATCGATCTAAATAAGGCTTGTTCGGAAGGATTTCTACCTCACCCCACATCGACCAATTCAAATCGATGCCACTTTCGGTATGCTTTGTTAAGTTTCATGGACGATTCTCCGGATATCATCAAATTTCCATGTGCAGAGGAGGATATACCAAGACGCGCTCATTACGCATCGCTCTAAGATATGCCTATAAGAAAATGACCTTCTACTCATTAATGCCGAGCCACATATCGTAGGATGATGAACCATGTTTTCAGATATCACCGGGTGAATGTGGAGGTGTACGTAGACGATATGATTGTCAAAAGTATGTTGGTACATAAACATCCGGATGATTTAGAAGAATGCTTTCGCATAATTCACCAAGATAATTTGAGATTAAATTCCACTCAAGTGCACCTTCTGGCCTAGGGGCCGCAAATTTCGGGTTATCTTGTCACCGAGAGGAATCAAGCCAATCCTCGAGAAGATTCAAGCGATCCCGAATATGAAGACTCCTCACCATTTAAAGATGTTCAACGTCTCGATCGGAAGGATTGCAGCTTTGAGGAGGTTCATGTCCAAGTCTACGGAAAGATGTTCACCGCTCTTCGATACATTGAAAGGGTCAAGAATGCAAAGACGTTTCAATGGACTTGAGTGTGAGGACGCCTTTCAGAGCATCAAGTCCTACTTATCTCTGCGCCTTTGTTGGTGAAGCCCGCCTCGCCGAACCCCTATATTTGTACTTAGCAGAACTAGTTCGTGGCGTAGGGAGCAGCTTTTGGTGCGTGAAGTTGGAGGTAAAGCAAGACCCGGTTTATTATGTAAGCCATGTCCTTCGAGATGTCAAACAAGGTACCCAAACATTGAAAAGTTTGCTTTTGCTTTAATAACCGCTAAGTCGAAAGCTTAGGCAATACTTCCGGGGTAGATTGGTAATAGTGTATACAGATCAGCCTTTAAAGAAGATTATGGGCAAACCCGAGGTGTCGGGGAGATTAATTGCACGGACGATGGAGTTGTCACAATTTTTCATTGAATATCATCCCGAACCGCCATCAAAGGGCAAGCCTCGCTGATTTTGTTGTTGAATGCTCGCTTTTTCAAGTCGATGAAGTTGTGTGGCGGTCAAGGATCGGACAGTAGCGCTTGTAGTTCTTTGCCAGGCAGTAGTTCTTGGACGCCAGATGCAGATGGGTCTTCTACCACGGACGCCGCTGGAGCAGGTATTATTTCGACGAGTCCGGAGGGATTCAAGGTACAACAGCCATCGATTTCAGCTCAAAGCGACAAACAACGGTCGAAAGTATGAAGTGGTACTTGCAGGTTACGATTGGCAAAGAGTCTGAAGTGCAAAGAATAATTATCTTTAGTGATCCTCGCTAATCGTTAAGCAACTTTTTCGGGAAATACGAAGCTCGAGGCCCAAAATGATTAAATATCTAACAAAATCAAGGAACAACTTCAAAGATTTCCAATCCTACAAGTTTCAAGGATCGAGCGTAATAACAATTCAATTGTCGATGACTCTCCAAATTAGCCACTACGGATGTTAACGTCTTTGATGGGTCGGTTTATTTAGAAACTTTGCAACATCCTAGTGGTCCATTATGAATCCAGAATGTGCATCGATCAACCAATCACCGGGTCGACTCCATATATAGAGTATCCGGAAGATGGCGTCTTACCTTCGGATTGAATGCTCGCCAAGAAAATCAAGTATAAAAGTGCTAATTTTGTTCTGATTGATGGGGACCTGTTCAAGAGCTTTCATCTCCACTATTGAAATGCCCGACTCCTCCGAAGTTGAATATGCTTCTGGGGAAGTACATGAAGGTATTTGTGGCGACTATATGGCGGCTAAGTCATTAGCCTATAAAGTACTTCGACAAGGATACCATCGCCTACCATTTTCAAAGAAGTTTAATCGAATACGTCAAAAGTGCGAGAAGTGTCAACTCAACAAATTCGATCCCACATCACCACTGTAAGAGCTATACTCGATCTTATCTCCTATACCTTTTCACGTCTGGGGTTGATATATCGGGTCCACTACCAAGGCAAAAGGTCAAGTCACTTTGTTATAGTTGCCATCGATTATATGACCAAGTGGGTAGAAGCAAAACCACTTAGGTTAATAACGAACAGAATGCTTGAAATTTTTGAAAGAATCAAGTAGTATTTCGCTTTCGGATTCCTAAGGTGGTAATATCGCATAATGGACGTCGATTTGTGGGATCGAAATTTGAAGCATTTTTGAAAGAACTGGGAATTCAAAGACAGTAAAGACTTCAATGGCTCATCCACAATCGAATGGACAAGTTGAAGTGACCAATGTAATCGCCGAATGGGATCAAGCGCAGATTGGATGAAGGCTGCGGTGATGGCCGAGGAGCTACTACTTAGCGTGTTTTGGGCTTATCGAACTACTCCGAGGACTACAACAGGGGATTCACTTTTTTAGAGATCGCCTATGGTAATCGATGCCTTAGTCCCAGCTTGAAATTGGATCTCCCAGTCTTTCTCGTCACCCAATTCAGAGAAATCTACAATGAGGAAGGGCTTAATGCCAACCTTGATTTACTTGAAGAAGTAAGAGAAAAAAATTTTAATCAGTCAAGTAAAGATATCGTCAAGAGTGGCTAAGCATTATAATAAGGGGGTAAAATGTCAAGGTTCAAGTGGGAGATTTTGTCCTCGAGAAGTCAAGCATCTACACCTCGTAATATGGGAAAGTCGATGCTAAACCGGGAAGGACCGTATGAAATAATCAAGCGTCAAGCCGGAACTTATCGATTGAAAGCATTAGATGGGTCAAGAATTAAGAATACTTGCATCACAAAGCTTAGAAAGTACTTTCAAGAGAAATGATGTCAAGACACCGAAGTCTCAGAATATTTATGTCATCATCAATAAAAGTTCCCTTTTTCTCGAACAAATTTTGTCTTCATTGTCGATCGATCATCGGGTGGGGAGGTTCGGTGGACTCGCCTGGCCATTCGATGGCGCCTTTTTGGCAGTGGTCCCCATGAGTTTGTCGTGCCCTTCGTGGTAGGCAAACGTCATTAGTGTTGGGAGGTTCGGTGGACTCATTTGGCCATTCGATGGCGCCTTTTTGGCGCAGTGGTCCTTATGAGTTTGTCGTGCCTTCGTGGTAGGCAAACGTCATTGGTGTTGGGAGGTTCGGGTGGACTCATTTGGCCATTCGATGGCAAATTTTTCGCAGAAGTGGTCCTTATGAGTTTGTCAGCCCTTCGTGGTAGACAAACATCATTGGTGTTAGGAGGTTCGGGTGGACTCGCTGGCTATTCGATGGTAGCCTCTTCGGCAAGTGGTCACTTAGACCTTGTCAGGACCTTCGTGGTAGGCAAGTGTCATCTTTAAGACGTTGTCAGGCCTTATGTGGTAGGTAATTGTCGACACTTAGACCTTGTCAGGCCCTTCGTGGTAGGCAAGTGTCATCTTTAAGACGTTGTCAGGCCTTACGTGGTAGGCAATTGTCGACACTTAGACCTTGTCAGTCCCTTCGGGGTAGGCAAATGTCATCCCTCAGACTTTGTCATGCCCTTCGTGGTAGGCAAATGTCATCTTTTGATTTTGTTAGGCCTTTAGGGGTAAACAAATTCCTGACGAAGCAAATCTATCTCACACTTCGGTAACTAATAAGTATCCCTTTACTTTATTACCTAAATTTTTTCTAAGTGTTGAGTTCAGAAGCTTCATTCTTACACTTCATCTTATCTCGTTATATGGCATGTTTAGTTGTTACTAACAATTCTCGGGTTCAACCTAATGAAGGAGTTTCATGCATCTTTTCACTTAAATAAATATCGAGTATCGCAGATAATAAATATACCAAGTCATAAGGAATGAAGCCATTTTCATTAATATTTAATTTAATTACACTATTGATAATTCTTACAAATGTTGTAAATTAAAGATGTAAAAGACATAAACAGAACATCACTTCAGCGCCATCTTCTTCGTCTCAAGAATCGAAAAGGATGGGTCCAGGGTGGTTGCAGATGCCTTCTCCTTGCCACGACTTCTAAGAAAGCTCAGAACTTTTGAGTATATCTTCATTATTTCCCCGTTGATTTCGTTCGAAGTTCAGATTTTCAGATATTTGTTTCATGGAAGGTCGTTTATTAAAGGGGCCCAAGGTCCCAAGAGCCTGAAGTTCTGGATTTCTTCGAAGTTTGAGCCGCTTACCATGTCATGTGACGAGTCTCTCTCGCGCCACTAGCTTATGGATAGTCTTGGTCAAGATCTTCAGATCGCCCTTTAATTCCTCGATCTTCTCCATCCTTATTTCGCCTCCTCCAACCAAGTCAACATTCATTTTGACGATCTCCTCGTGGTTATGCTTTGGTCGACTTCAGTTCTTCCTCGAGGCCTTCACATCTCCTTTCGCTTGGGCTAACTCTTTTTGAAGACCTTCATTTGTATGAAGAAGGCATTCACGCTGAAGTTTTCTCCTTCGCCAAAGTAGACTTCAAAGATGGCATTCTCCTTCCTCAAGATCTCTTCTTCCGCTTCGGCCGAGAGACCTGGGACGAAGACGTCCAACACCGTGATCGGGCCTATGTGTTTCCAATACCATTTGATCGCTTTTAGATATATATAAGTATACAGATAAATTCGTAAATAAAGAAGATACTGTTTATTTTCGCCAAGTAGCTCATGCCTTCACGAGTAGATCCTCATTCGAATCGCTCTCAACCGATGATCGCTTGGCTCACTTAACAAAGGTGTTGAGCTTGAAGAAGGAAAATGGGCATCGAAGCCTGGGGCCACATTGTTGGAGAGGCCATGGCGTCCCGATCAATTTCGGTAGTTGTTTGTCTTGGGGTAGAAGGTGGAGGTTCTTCGCGACTTGGTGAGGGGTCTGCGTGGTATGGTTTCTGGAGAAGGAGATCAAGGCAGAATGCTGCTCAGGAGTCAAGGCGAAGGAGCAGAGATGAACCAAGGTGGATGTCTCGATGGTCGCTTTTCTTTTTGGAAGGAGTGAGGATCGACCCGGTTGGTTCATTGTCAGCACGTGGGTTTCGTGGATGTGGTTGGGAGGAGTGATGTACCAAGAGGTAGGGACTCAAGCTCTTCTGGCGGCCGTGGGGTTATCTTGGTTCTTATTTTCTTTACATCGGAAGGACCTTAGCCCGATCGTGCAAAGGAATATCGAGTAGCTCCTCCTCACCGGGGTAGGTTCGTGAGGTTGGAGGATTGGGATTGGTTGAGAAGGTTGTTTGGGGTTGCTTCGGAAGTGTTTCGTGGTCACTTTCGTGGTTTGTTTCGATTGGGTGGTTTTGGATCGTTTCATGGATCTCTTTCTTCTACGAGGTCCGAGGTTTTCTTCGGGTATGTTGGGTCTCGCTTTGAGGTCTCGCTACCAAGGGAAGAAGTGGTGGGGCTCAGCAGTAGGGGATTAACTGGGAAGATTCTTCACGGATGCTCTTCACTCAGATCTGCATTCATCCTCGCCAAAAAAATCTTCCGTGTCTCTCACCTGTGGGGAGTCGGTTTGATCGAGACACCGCAAAAAAACTACATATCGTAACCTCAGATCACTTATATAGCTCGTAAATTATGTTACAAAATTATTCAAAACTTACATTTGTGGTCAGATAACCAGTTTGTTTGGTCAAGTGTGAAACTCCATTCTTTCGAGGAATCTTCCTCAAGAAGTTCGCCATCTCCTCACCCGATCTTCTGATATGTCTCCAAAGTCAGAGAGAGTCGGTCGAGGTAGTCCACCGAAGAGAAGAGATCTCGTGTCCCGTGATGAAAAAACCACTTCATGCCAACCCTTGTTGCCGGAAGGAGTATTCATCAGGATCTCCTCTCAACTCGTGTCGGGTCGAGGAGATTGCTTGCTTAACACTTTGAAGCCTCGCTCTCGAGACCTACCAAACAGAAAAAAGAGGGTGAAGAAGATATCGACATGGAGGAGTAATCCCTAGTTCACGGCAAAAGGCAATAAATGCCAAGATATGGATGTAGGAGTTGGGCACTAATCGGGCGAAGCCCACTCCTATAAACCCTAGGAGGGTAATGATGAAGACATGGAGAGGTAAAGCGAACCCCTTTTCCGTAAGAGAGTGATGTGTACGGCGACCCAACCGTCCGGTCCATTGGGTACATACGCCTTCTTGAGGAGCAGGGCCCTTATCGCATACATGTCGTGAATCGATAACGAGTCCCCGAGCATGCATATTTTTCAGATTCCGCGATCGAGGAACGGATGTTGGCATTAGGGAATTGTTCCTCATTCTTGAAGAAATCGGAGGTAGAGGAGGTCGGAGAAGGGTTTTCCCCACGGTGGTTGATTGGGGTTGGAACCTGAACCTCTCGTTGGGTTTGGGTGGGAGAAACGACATCGATAGGAGTCGCACGAAGAGGAGAGTTCGCCGAGGTTTTGGCCACCATTGTTAAGATTTTGTGAAGCAGTAGAAAGAAATTTGCAGAGAAGAAGAAAGCTCTAAGGTTCAAATTTTGAATTAAGCAGTAAAACCGCTTAATTGGTAAAGTTTACCTTTTATAACCGACAAATGTACTCAGAATTAAGGGCGCACATTTAATTCATCGTGAATGATGATGAATGGGAAGAGGTTTCATCTGCTTTTAGACCTAAATATCTTCACCTATGTGGGCTTCAAGGCTCATCGGGCTTTCACTTCTATACCGATAACAACAATTTTGGGCTTTGGCAAGTTTCACTTTGGATCTCTTACGACTTATCATATCACGTTACGCCCCGGCCTATATTATTTATAGTCTTTCATTAAACACACCGCTTAATATAAGATCAGTGGGGTAATGTTGGGCCATAATCCTTTTCCTTATCGGGTCGAACTTATCGGGCTCCTCCCCTGGATCATGTTATGCTAAGTCATGGTTGGATCCGGCCACTGGGTCATTTCTATTATTTGGGCTTAGTCATTATATCGCCCATTATACAAATTATCACTTAATCCAACTTTGACCAAGAATCATTATGCCAAATGACATTGACTATCATGTTCCGCCACTTTCATTGCATGGCATTAATGAGGATGGGACTCAGATGACCTATGGCAAACGATAAAGAATAAAGAAGTGAAGGTAGATCTGCTTACTTTCTACCGAAATGACCCAAGTGAGGAAAAAAGGTGTCGAGGTGGTGGGTGGCACGATAAACCGAGAATTGGAGTACGATGGGCTAAGATCACATAAGAGGGTAAGTAATACACACATTTCAACAGAATTCTAATTTTATCTCTCTCGCATAATAGATAATATTTTTCTCCATTGTTGACCTTGTGATCGTCAGATCGACTCTCACGGAGTAATTTATCCTCACTCGACAGTTAGCCGCAAGCTTTTGGTGTTGATTTGTTGAACTGTGCAGGATATTGGACGCGTCTTGGTGATTGGAACGTGGAGAAAGATCTTGGCGTTAACAGGTTGAATTCTACATGGAGTAGTATTTTCTGTTTTGTGGAGAATATTTCCACGGAGAAGAAAATATTTAATGTTGATGAGATGAATTTGGTTAGTGATGATGATGATAAGGCTGAGGAGAAAGAGACGGTGGTGGCAACGCCAGAGACGTGGAGGCACTACAGAGGTGTAAGGCGGCGGCCGTGGGGAAAGTTCGCGGCAGAAATAAGGGATCCGGCTAAGAAAGGTGTTAGAAGGTGGCTAGGGACGTATGAGAATCCTGAGGATGCAGCACTGGCTTATGACCGTGCTGCTTATAAAATTCGTGGTTCTCGTGCTATTCTTAATTTTCCACACCTGATCAAGGCCGAGACTTTGTCCTCCTCAAGTTGGTTATTTATTTACTGAATTAAAGGCTTTGTTTTTAAAAATTATGTCATTTAAGGATATTATGTTACTTAAGAATTCTCTTGAACTTTCCTATATATATATAACATTGTTTCCCTATATTATAGTTCACTAGCAATCTAAGAAAAGATATATACTTAGGCTGTTGATATTGTCAAAACAAAAATAATATTGTCAGAATAAATATACATTTAACCTCATTTTATAATAATTCTAACAACACTTAACATTTTAAATGACAATAGTTTCTTTTTAAAAAAAAAAACTCATTTTACTCT